>VZRZ01002551.1:201286-367440 GCA_013398175.1 Climacteris rufus
GGGCTGTGGCAGTGGCCAGGACTGGGCGAGTTGGAACGAGCGGCGGCGGCGGCACAGCTGCGGTGGCAGCATGGCTTCGTCGCAGGGGAAGACCGAGCTGCTCTTCGCCGACTGGATGGCAGCGCTGCCCCGCAGGCTCCACAGCACCCCGCTCACCAACCTGGCCATCCCTGGTGGGTGCTCCGGGCTCCCCGCTCCGCGGCCACCCTGCGCCGGGAAGGCAAAGCGCTCTGCGCGGTTCAGTGCTCCACGCCGCTGGGAGGCGGCGCGCCCCGGCAGCGCTGCCGCGGGGCTCCGCGGAGATCCTTTACCGTGCTGCCGCGGGGCTCCGTGCCTGTCCCCTATGGTGCTGCCGCGGGGCTCCGTGCCTGTCCCCTATGGTGCTGCCGCGGGGCTCCGTGCCTGTCCTTTACCGCGCAGCCAGCACTGCCTGTGGGACCGGGGTGCAGCGAGCGGGGCAGTGCGGGCAGAGGCGCCGGCGGGACGCGGCTGCGGCGGCCCCGCGCTGTGACCGGCTGCGGGGCGGCGGTGCGGAGTGCGCGGCTGTGCCCGCTGTCAGGGTGGGAAGGGAGCCTGTTCCTGTGCCGCCGGACTGCCACAACAGCGGGGTTTCGAAACCTCGCCCAGGACCTAAATGCCACATACTGCCCCTTTGCTCGTAAACTTGTGCGGCGGGGTGGGTCGGAGCGGGGACGGGCGCAGGGCTGCGGCTGGGGAGGGGAGGCAGGCTGCGGCAGTGTGCGGCTTCATGTCTTGTCGCTGTCAGAAAACGTTCGATCTCAACACAAATTTAAATAAGATGAGGGATGGCAGGTGATGGTGCTCAGACTGTGAACTACTTCCTGCTCTCATCATTTCTTTTGTAAGATATTATCTATGGTCGTAGACTTAGGCAAAATACATGTTAGAATGCAAACCGGTAATTGATTCAGATGATCTCTGGTTTGAGGGAGTACCTCGTTTTGCAACACCTCTTTACCAACATCCCGTCCTCTTTGAGGTGCCTTACTGGAATGAGGTTTCAGAGATGCTGAAGCTCTAATGTCTTTTAAGCTTCTTATGAGAATTGTTCACTTCTTGGAAGTTTTGTGTAGTAGCTGCTCATGTTACACCAGTGTTTATAACGCTAAAGATGCTTCTTTAAGACAGTGTAGTAGCAGCTGATATTTGCTAGAATGTGTTTTCTATAGTTTCATTTAGATACAGGTGCTCCCTTCTAAAATTAAATGTCTCTTAGTTTCACAGTTTGCACAAGCTATGTCTCGCATTTTATTTGCTACACTGAACATTTCTGTTGGTTGAGTATACCCTGTATAAAATCGTGTCCTCCACAAGGTGTGGGAATCCAGCACCTGCAACTGTTACATGAAATTATGTTGGGGCTGTAAAAATCTTTTAGTGTTAATAACTTTTCATTAACTCACAAACTGTGGAATGCTTTTATGGAATATTGGCATTAAGAGAAATTAATCTCTTTCTGATTCATGGTGGCTTTTCAGGTTAAATGTATCACTTTAGAGACTTTTTCCTGATTTGGGGAGATATGATCAAACTTAACTTGCTTCTAGATGCAAAAATTGCCTTTGATATGCATCACCATTAAGTGGCTTCCTTTGCCGAAGGAGGCATCATGAGGCTGTTATTGGTACATCTATCTCACCAACATCTCTCTGTTGCTTTCTCACAGCCTCCTTCTAAAAACTGTCCACAGTTTTTCACAGTGGACATTTCTCAGAGCTTTGTGAGTACTAACACAAACTTTCACACCTTGTTAACATGTTTAAATTCAAAAGAAAGAAACCAACCAACTTATAATGGGCTGTTAAGTACCAGTTAACAGCATTAACCAGTGGGCAAGTTCTGCAGGCTGTAGGTGCAGAGATTGATCCCTTACATTGGCAGAAGGATTTTATTCATGTAACAGCCATGCACACAGTCTTGCTTTTTGTGAAATTAGCAGAAAAAACTTTTATGACTTGAGTGGCATAGTGCTAAAACCTTTGAAATTTGTCCTTCTGTTAGTGTAAATTGACACAGACCTCTTATCTGCCTATCTCACTTCTAAAACGCCAGCTTTGGCAAATAGAGTCTTATGGGGAGGGTGGCAGTATATTTCATATGAATTTGTCAGCTAGGGACCCTGGCACACAGACTATAGGTATCAGTGCAATTTAAATACTATCTTTTAACAGTAGATTTATTATTATATTCAATATGCAATGTAGAGATATACAATAATAAGTATAAAGACTAACGTGGGAATGGTTTCATCTTTTAAGAAGAAATAACCTTTCAGACATTCTTAATATTTATTTGAAAGTTTTCTCCTATATGTCTATGGCTGAGCATTAATAATATGTAAGCATAATAGCTGTTAACATAAAACTAGTATTCAAGTAGTTAATGCAAGGAATGTATATAATCCAAATTTTCATATGTTAAATCTTCATAGTTTTAACTTGTGAATTTTTAACTATTTTTGAAACTAGTGTTTAAGTACTAATGTATTCATAGAGGTATTGTCATAGCATGTAAATAGCATTTTATTTATGTTGCCTTTTTTTCTCCTTACCAGAAGAAGTTAACAATGGATTTTTTATTTCTTTCTTTTTTTTTTTTTTTTTTTTCCCCAGCAGGATTTAAACTTCACTTGCGCAGTAGGAACACTGGTTTTTACCTTAATTCAGCTGGATGAAATTCAGTTCTGGAGCCAGAGTCCAACAGTCAGTCCAATGCTAATGGTGAAGAAAACAAACTATTAGCTTGAAAATGTTAAAATGAATTTTCCATTACAAAGGCTGTTCCACTGTACTGGGGGAGAATGTTGTTTTATTAGAAATCATCAGTGCATCTCTCATTGTCTAGAAGGAGTGCTTGGAACTGAGAGAATACACTGTTGTCTTTGCACAGACATGCTTGTATCATTTTAACTGTTGCAAAGAGAAGCATAGAACCCACAATATTCTGTCATGACTATTTAAACAATATTGTTGAAGGAGTGTTCTGTTCATGATATGTTTAAAAACATTGATCACACTTTTTAAATTGTTCATTTGATAAGCTTATGCAGGTGCAAATTTGTACTATTTATAACCCCTTATCCTTCTGTCGTCTATGCTGGATTTTGCTAATATTTCAGTAAATGCTACTAATTTCATTCTCCACAGTTCAAGACAGGTACTTTTGTTTTCCCAACTGCAGGAACCCAGTAGATGAGGCAGAAATCTCTAATATAACGTGTGCCGACTTTGTCCATCAGAAACTTTTCCATTTGAATTTCTTCCAAATGCGAGGATGATGCATATTCTGTGAGATTTTCTTCCTTTGAGTTGCCTATGTCCGTGTTCTCTTACACTGCAAGTGGGAGATTTTCTTCAAGTGATAATAGTAGCAAATAACGGTATACACTGTTTGGAAATAAAATAATCTGTTAGTGTTCAGAAAATGCCACACATGCTTAATCTTCTACTGCTATGACAATTAGCATGATGAAAGGATATATTCTTCGAACTTCAGGCCAAGGTGTATGTCTTTTAGTGTTTGCAAACTGCCTCTTGTGTTAAAGGATCTTCCTGGATAAACTCTCAACAGTTTGGCTAGGAAAAAGATGGAGAATTGTGGATTCTGTCTTTGGGGGAAAGATGTCTTTTGGTAGTTGGCAAAATGTAGCTCTGTCAGTGCCTGTGCCTGCATGTTTATAGGACTAAAATCTTTGTGCCCCCATGTTGAGGCTGAAAGGTGAGGTATGGACAACCTGTGTATTCTTCTATGTCAATGCGCTCTTCATAATCTGACTGGAGCATATCAGTTACATGCAGTGCAGTGAATAGACATTAGTAGGCAGCATTTCCTTTAATATCAGAGTTTTTGTACAAATGATATGTATATTACATGTTATCTTTTTCCCTGGTGCTAGTATTCCAAGACTCCGAGAAGTCTATTAGAATAATTTATGATGGAAAAGAATATTTTCTTCCTCATTGCTGCACCAATATTGGAGCTAGCCTAAGATCTGCCACATGAGCAGTCTTGATGATGCTAGGGTCATGGGTCATGTCTGTCCTACTTATAGAGTAGTTAAAATCTTGTGAATGAATTTAAGATTCAGAATATGTCTGGAGTGCAAAACTTTGAGAGTTGGGCTTTTGTTTCATAGAGAGTTTCAGATTTCCTTGTGCAGATGAAACCACTGGCCTCAGCATGTGTTCTTGTCGCTTGAGGATGCAATGTGACCTGTACAATTCTCAGTGAAAATTATTTTCACAATGACATCAGCTTGGCTGCTGTGTGTGCTTAATGTAGTTCTGTTAGAGGACTGCACAGGATCTCATTGGCTTCTGTTGTTTCTCAGATGAGATTTTCTTGCTTGTTTGTTTGTTTGTTTGTTTTTTGTTTTGTTTTGTTTTGTTTTTGTTTTTGACATATAAAGTTCTTTGTCTGTCAGCTGGAAAGCAACTGCTAGACATTGCAGGGTTAACTTGGCTCACCTTAAATAAGAATAAGTTGTCAGGTGGAATTTTTTAAAACTACCCATCTTTAGAAAGAGACTCTGAGACTTGAAATTTGTATTTCCCACTATCATCATACTTTGAAAAGAAAGAGCAAGACCTCAGAGGCAGTTACTTCACAAAGAGGGAGGATGTGTGTTAGGGTCAAAAATGTATTAGCAGATGGGAGACTTGGGAAAAACATACGTGTTACTGTACCTGGAATATTTTAGCCATTTTTGTGAATGATAGAATTGCTGCATTAACATAACAGTTCTGTTTCAAAAATTTTGACTTCCATTGTAATAGCTTGCAAATGTTCAAGTGATTATTTTGTTTCTTGGACAGATGCTTCTCATTCTCAGCCCCATGGCGAAATTCTTTCATCTTAAAAAAGTCTAGAAATTTTTCCTTGTTGGTTACATAGACACATAGCATATCCACCGTTCAAATGTTATTAGGAAACTCTTCCATTTTGAGCTTAAACATCTGATGATTTGGATTTGGATTAAGAGTGGAGGGTGATTGTCTTTGAGAAGCAGGACCTGTTTCATCCTTGTCTTTCTACTAGTGGTGAACAGAATACCTCTATTGCACTTGCTGGGGTCCATTTCTGAACAAAATTAGCTCTGCCTAGAACTGTAAACTGATGATGCAGGTAAACCTGTAAATAAACCTATTAATGCAAGTTGCCCATTAGCTTTTGACATGCATATGTACCTAGAAGAGTTCTTTCTTTTTCCACTGTGCCATGCTCCATTTTCAGTGTTCTACTAAAAATATGTGCTTTATGCTTTATTTTCTGATCAGAAAATGAGCAAATATCCTTATAACTGACCTTCTTTTAGGATAGCTCTTTTTTTCCTTGTTGATGATCTTCTTCTTGCATCAATCATTTTTATCCACAAAACAGTCTCTCACTGGCCTTGCACATGTTAATGTGTCATTTCCAACCCTTTCAGAAATATTTCTGTGTGATACAGTTTCCTGTGGCATTCGCCATTAATTTCTCCTGCTGTGACATGTTTCTAGCACACGCAAAATGAAGCTGTTTGGTTCCTCACGCTGCCGTAAAAATCAAACAGTTCAAGCCCTTCGGTTACTTTCCCATCTGCTACCAGAGGTAATTCGAAACTGCCTTTGCTTGGTTTCCCCACAGGGGCTGTTTATTAATCCAGTAATCTCTGTCCACTGTGTCTCCTGCAGCTCGGCTCCAGCAGAACTGCCTTCCCTGACCTGCCTCGCATCCCGTCACCGTGGCAGGTGTGGCAGAGGGAACAGCTTCGTTGCCATCTGGAATTGTTTCTGTCTTTCCAGCTCAATGAACTGCTGTTACGTTTTATCTCTTGTCTGAAAATTTCTTGACTGTTCTTTGTATCCAAACTGCTCTAACCTTTTGACAGTTTTTAACTTGTGTTTGGTATTTGTTTCATGTTTGGTAACTTCCTACAGTTCTTACTTTCGTGCAATTTGAACAAAATGGACCTTGCTTTGAAGGTGCTCAACTGTGAGACACACTCAACTTGTGTAAGTACTTTAAATGCAGGTGCTAAGTAGACACAGTTACGCAGACTGTAACTTTGAGCCCCGTGAGAGAGCTATGCAATCTCTTCTACATAGAGATAATAATTAAAATTTTCACTACTTTTTTAGAAGTTAATTGCATATAATTCATCAATACCATTCAGGTTTAGTAGACATATGTTTAACTGTTCTACTCTTCAAAGATCAGCCATTTTGAGGGAGAATAACTTTCATTCCCATCTTGTCCTTTCTTCAAAGTAGGTACAAATTATAGGTGCTTAGTCTGTGAACAGATCTCCTTGTGCAAACCCTACAGTATTGCCCATGGGACACTGCAAACAATATAATTTGGAAGAAATATGGTTCAAAATATGAAGGTTTGGATTTTAATCTAAACTTTTGCAAAGCTGAATGGTTTTTCATTTGAACTACTATAGCAAACCTTGGTTTAATAATTTTCATTGTTTTGAACAGTTGTATATTGTCAGCTAATAACTGTACAGAAAGGCTGGAATATATTATTTCCTTTCAAAAGCCCGGGTTTTTATTTTTCTGTCTATTTTAATACCATGTCAGTTTCCATCTTGATCTAATTTAAAACAAATTGCTAAAACAGTTTTCAGATGCTTTGCTACCTTTTAAAACACCTCTATTCATATTAAATAAAGTTAATCTTGGCTTTATCTAGTCTCTTATGTGGTTAGGTCACATACCGCATGCTTAAATACTTAGTGTTTCAAACTGTGAAAATAAAATATTGCAGGATAGCTGAAAAAAAGAGGGAAAATAGGAAGAAAAAAATTGATTTCCTTTGTTGTGGTTCCTGGCTTTGCTCCCCTCTGTGTATGTCACTGTTTCAGATGATTGGAGATCCATTATGTACTGCTGCCATCAAGGCGAAAACCTAACCATGAAGTTTACTGCATTATGAATTTTAAAATTATCCAATTTTAAAAAGTCAGGATAAAGGGCACTGAACTAACATAGCCTTTAAATAAATTCTGTAGCCTTTTTAACAAAACAAACCCCAGTGAGATGAATAGTGTACTTCATGCTTTACCTCATTGTCATGCTGTCATCCATAGTGTTTTTGTGTTTTAATAGAATTAAACATTTGGCATTTATTTATACTTTGGCAGCCATGTGGCTTGGTTTTATAATTATGTAAGGTTGCTAAACTGGGATTTAAGTGAGAATAGGAAAAATGTAGAATAAATGAGTTACGTGTAGTGCTGTGAAATCGAATTGGTGGCTTAGAGCCTCAAAGGTTACTAGTTTGTTAGTTTTGCTAAATCCTGCTGTTTGAACTTGAACCTTCAAAATACATGCTTCAAAAATATATGCTCCAGGCTAGTCTGGGTGTTCACACCAAAACTAAATGGCATATTAGTACATCTTCTGAACCAGTGTGTGACTGGAATTGTCTTCTGGTGTTTCACTCAGATGCCTGCCATTAGAAGGTGGAACAGAAATGGAAAAGTTAGACACATTTTCATAAAATGTGAAGCTGCTGAATGATCTTAAGACAGCTGTTAGAAATCTCTACCATGTTTTCTTCTTTGTAGAATGGGTCTGGTAGTCTCAAGTATCTCACTGATACTGAAGCTGGCTTTGCTTTTAGGAGGAGAGTTGGGTTAGGAAGACTGATTCATGGGTTATGAAACGTTTCACTGACCCCTAGGCTGTGCTTTGGAAGAAAAGGTGTTTGTTTTACACTGCAAAGCTTACAAAAGCTTTTGGTGCACAGCTGCTTTCCATCCATTGTGAATGCTACCCAAAATTTGCTCTGTCAGTGGAGAAGCTTGAGCAGGTACTCATTCTAGGTGCTAGCACAGGAATCCCAGACTGTTTTGGGATTGTTTTTCTTTCTTTCTGCTGAAATCCTCAAATTTTGCGAGACTATTCTAATTGTGTAGGTCATGTTCACAAATACTGTATTAGAAGCCATGCAAGCTGGGGAAGTGGTCTTGCCTGCATTTTGCATGTGAGGATGAATGTTCCCATCATGTGATCCAAAAATGTGAGATGCTTGGATTGGTTCCCTCAGATTGGAAGCGGCTGCATCTCCAAAGTGGCTCATCTGTATGTGGTGGGCAGATCAGGAGACGACTTTGAAGCCACTGCAGGAGGCACCTGGCAGTTGCTTTTGCCATTGCTGGCAAACAGTGAGGACTATATTTGTGCTCTGCATGGCACCACGGTATCAGTGAATCATTAGTCAGTGCACTGGGGTAAACAGGGACTGGAGGAAGCTGGTTTTGAACAGAAGTTCCCCAGTTACCCTAAGCCACAAAAAGGGAGAGGAGGGTTTTGGTTGGAAGAGATGAAGATCTAACTTGGACATTGCATAGCAGATGCTGTCTTTGTATTCATCTGAATCCTCAATGCACTAAATAAAGCACTTTTAGGGGTTGCATCAGTATTTTTGTGGTATAAAAAACCTGCATGTTTAAATTCAAGACACTTGGGCAATGTAGGTATGTGAATCCAAGCCTGGAATTGTCTGCTTCGGGCCATGTTTGTGAATTTGTTTGTTTTGGTTTGGGCTTTTTTTAATGCTCAAACTTTTCCCCCACCTCTCAACATTTCCAGAGTTGAAGTGCAACTATGCCAGCAGTGTGGAAATATTTGGTTTTGATGAACTGTACTCTGCAAAGCATTGCTCGGTTGGAGTTCTAGCTTCCTCTGCTTCTGGTGCAAAATTGACAGCTGTTCTGCTTTCAAGTAGGAGAAATTGCCTCAAAACAGGTGCTGTCCAGGATGGGAATGGGGAACATGTGTCTAGACATGCTTCAAGGCTTATCTAGTAGTTCAGGCTCTTGCTGTGAGAGGAAACTGGACTCATGCCGTTAGCCAAGTGTTATTTAGTGCTTGTGCCTAGTGAGTGTTTTGAGAAACATTTTATAAGTTGACAATACATAAGGAGAAAACAAGCCAGCTTCAGTAATTTTTGGATGTAGCTGTATTATAGGGGAAACAAGCCAAGGGACACTGTGAAGGACATGAACAGCACATGTACAAACGAATGCTGTTGCTTCTAGCGTGCGTGAGGTGGGAATCCCTTTAGAAATCACAGTGTGGAATATGGAGAAAACTGGGATTTTTAAGATCAGTTTTAATAAACTGGCTGGCAATAATTCAGACTCTTCTGGCTGAAAGCAGCGTGAGTATGAACCGATAAAACCAACACTGACTTCTCTGAGAGCTTGGGATGATGTGGTAGTGGTACTGCTTTTTTGCCTTTGTATATTTGGCCCTGTCACATCCTCCTCCTCTGCAGGGGTAAGAAAAAAATCACTGTAAGGTTGGGTGGCCTGGTCCATCTTAGGATTTCAGTTCCTAACTGCTTGTTAGTGTGCGCTGTACACCACAGAATTTTTACAGTTTCCTTTGAGGCTGCATCCTTCACAAAACTGAGAGTAATCTCTGCTATGAGAAAGTGATTTCCATTTTGCAGGAGAGCCGTGTTTGTATCTGGATAAATAAACACAAAGAGAATTAAACTGAAACAGGATTAAACTGGGTGATGTGAAGGTAGAGGTCTATGGCCAGGGGGAGAAGTGCTATGCTGAAGTGAGAGCAAAGGTGCAGTTAGTTCAGTGCCCTGGCTCTGGTGTCATCTCTGATCTGTGTTATGGAAAAGGCTCAAGGACAAGGTGAGAATAAAGGGATATTCCCCCCTCCATGCATCCCTTTACTCTTCTGGCCTCTGTAATTTTCAGAACTGGATTTTATCTTTACTTGGCATTGCTTTCCCAGATGTACTAAGAGAGATAAGGTTTCTTAATCTTCACACCATCTATCCTAGGCTATGAATTAGTTTCCATTTTACCAGTGAAAAGGAAGATGATAGTGTTTTGTTGTCCATTTAAGGTTTTATTAATTGTTTTCATATTTCAAAAGGTATTCATAAGCACTGATCAACAAACTTAATTCTTGAAAGCAGCTTCTCCAAGTCAAGTGAGAGATAATGCCTTTTCATTTTGAAATTGCTATTGGCTACAAGAGCATGCTCTTCCTGGAATGCAGAAGCCAAGAAGGAAAATGCAATCCCTTTTATGTCACACTTTCCATCAGGTGTTAATTCAGCTTTGTCTTAAGTGTGGGATACAGGCCAGAAATACTTAGAGGATATACAAAGCCAATAGAGAGATGAAGCATTTCTGTGTGGAAATTACATTTGAAAGTATGTGCTAACAAAACCAGGCTAACAGTCCTGTTTTTCTGCCTGCTAGACTAAAACAGTGCTTACAAGTTACTATGTAAGACAAAGTATTGTGCTTTAAAAATTCACACCAACTTACAGGCAAAACCTGAAAGATGCAGGAGGAAAGGAGGGAAGTACTATGTTTTAAGTAAACTTTTTTCCCTAAGTTCAACTTAGTTTATGTTTTCAGCAGTTTATTGGATAACACGATTCACTTGCTGACGGGGGAATTTTTGATGTTTGTCTGACTGGGTCAGGTTTTCCACTGCCTTATACCATGTGTAAATGCAGGGCTTTATGGAGTGTCATTAAATCAAAGCAGTAACTCTGTACTTTTACTTTGTGCACTAGACAGGGTGAAACTGAATCTGCTTTAGTTAGGTCTTGATGAATAAATTGCTCTGAGCAGTGAAGAAAGCAATGCTGACTAGATGATGAACTTATATATGACCCTCTAAAGTACCCTATGCAATGCATTTGTCAGAAAGAAAAGTACCAGTTTATGTTGCCTATAGTCTTTAAGTGAACCATTATTAAATACCTACATGAAAGGAAAAATAATCTACCTTCAGAGTGAAAAAATCACAGGCTTTACTGTTCAGCTTTATTTGTCTTTGCTTATGACCTAAATATAAATCAGGGAACAATAAGAGAAAAGCAAGTTTGGGGATTTCACCTATTACATTGCAAAGTCAGCTGATACATACACTGTGATGATTAATAGTGCTAGATCAGGCCCTTATGTACAGAAGAGGAGGAAATAGCATATAGTCTAATTGATTATTTTGAGTCTGAAATACCACTAAGTAATATTTTGGGTTTTATCTGTATTATAATGGTATTTGAGCTAGCAGGCCTTTCACAGACTTGCTCCTTTTTGCTGTAGAAAATACAGTGTATTGATATTTGATTATAATAATACACTTTAATATTTAGACCAAAGTATTTCAAAAACAATCTAGTTTATTTTCAAAGTCTTAACATATCTTTTAAGATGTTGATGTAGTTGAAGTCTGGACAACTCTTGGAACAAGAGTAAGTAAAGTTTGAAATTTCTGGGTTTTGTCTCCCAGTTCAGATGCAGTGATTTTTTCCTGGAATTACTATGGAATTGAGATAGACATTGAAACAGAAAATGCTCTTTATGAAAGGGCTTTAAACTGTGGTTTATTTGAGGCTGCATATGGTTGTGTCGCAACAGCAATATTGGTCTGTTTTCTGAAGCCCTGGAACACCAAGGCTCATCATATCTCTTTTGAACAGCTTCATGCAAGAGACCAATCCTCTTACTTTGGTCTCTGATCTAGGCTGGATTTTCATGTTGTATTGTTCTGTCATGATTTGAAAAGAGGAAGTTTAAATTATGCTAGGGAGAACAGAAGAGTAGCTGTCAAAAACACTGCATGGATTTCTGTATTGCATTGAAGGTAAGGATTTATGGGGTTTTTGATACCTGGACTGGGCACTGAGAAGAGCAGTAGAGCTGAAGATCCTTGAGACATCACAGTGCAAGTGACCAGACTGGATGACTTAGACATTAGGCCAGCCAAACGTGTGCAGCAGATACAGCTCTGCTCCAGTGGGTGAAAACACTGGTGACTGGTGGTGTGGCTGGTCTAGGACAGGGCATCTGACTTCTGGCTTTTGCTGATGCTTCCAGAGGGATGTGCAAGACTGTTAAGTGGACTTAAAGGCAAAGACATAGGCTTAAAGGTTGTCTGAGGGAAATGGTCAGAGCATGGAAAGTGTGTATATTGTTTAACCATCTCCACAGTCTCAATAGTAAGCACAAATATAAAGAATTCATTTTCTGTATTATGACAGGATGTTTTCGGTGTTTCATTCACAAGAAAACTAGTTTACTTGATTTAAATGGGGAATGCTGAGGCAGGAATAGAAAATGAACCTGTGTTTTATCTTAATTTAGTGACTTGGCCTTTCAACCATACATTTTCCTAAGCATAGAGGAGAAAGAGAGTATCCAAAACTTCTCATGACAGCTGACACGTTAGGTTTTTGTCTTGTACATGAGACTTGGGTGCTTTGCACTGTGTCATACCAGCAAGGAAAGGAAGCATTTTTGACAGAAAAGCAGCACGTTAGTTAGTCATCCAGTGTGATGGCATACGGAGCACTGAATTGCATCACCCACCTCTGAAGTGGTCTTTGAAAAGAAGGATCAGTCAGAGGTGAGACCAGGCCGTAAGTGATTTAGCAGATTTTCACACATTAGAGGGTGAGCTGTAGCAGATAAGGTTTCTGGCCTTATTTGAAAGGCAAATAAAGGGTTACATTAGCTCCAGGTAAATGGGAGGCTTTCAAGCTTTGCAGAGGAAGGGAGACCAGTTAGCAACACATTCTGAGTAACATTAAGGGTTGCCTGTGCTGTCTTGGAGTTACATGCAGACACTGCCTCGACGTTGTGCTTGTTGTTCCTGGTGCCATCCAGCAGCACTTTTTCCCCTGTCAGGTGGGATACCACAGACAGCTGGTTTTGTCTGTGTCTTTCAGTCATCCGTGCAAAGAACCAGAGCATGGGATTTTTTCCTGATGCGAAGGTTATTAAACAAGTTGCATATTGCTGTAATCCTTAATGTATTCTAGTGGGGAGAGAGGCAAGGTGTGAGTGCTTGGAAGCCTCATAAGCATTGCCTGAAAGCATGAAGGCACCAGTAGTTTCATCCATGCTCCCAAAATGATGCAAGAGAGAGAATAAAGTTAAAAAAGGAATAAATATTCTGAAGGCTGGAGGGATGCAGACAAGATATTTAGGTTACTACCCAAATCCCTGCCTGAAGATTAGGGGGTGAGTGCTGCCAGATTTAGCTCCATGTCTTTGCAAAGCATTGCTTCAGAAAGCATCTAGAGCATAGCCCAGGAGTCTTTTGTTGGCTGATTTTGCTTTGAGGACGTCAGCAAAAGTTAAGGAAAATATGTGCTCAGAAAGCGGGGACACAGGTATTAATTACACTGCTGTTGGGGAAAATAAGTGAAATTTACAGTAATAAGGCCCACATTTTACTGCTAAATAACAGGATATAGCCAGGGATTTAACTAGCTGCTAAGTTCATTTGAGGGCTCTGAAAAGACCCTGTTACTTCTGCTGTTCTCAGGGGTGTTCCAAAAATATGTATTATTGCGATACCCCATCTAGTAAATTTTGTACTCAGCACCCCTGTTTGGAGAGAACTGTCTGTTTACCATTGCAGCCCAGGCCTTTCTTTAAAAAATGTGAGAGTTCCATAATTTGCTGCGAAGTTTTTGTAAATTGAGTGATAAACCATGAAAGAAAAAGGCTTCTACAAGCTCACAGCACAATGGGGCTGTGTTCTGATGATTTGAGATCGAACAATTTTGCAGTATTGAAATAGTTTGCGAGTGCTAAGCTAGGATATTTAAAGTGAAAACTGTTGACAAAAATATTTTATAGCTTTAATTTAAATCAGGATATCAAATTGCTGAAGCCCTAAAATGTTTGCCTGTAGGCCAGTGCCTGCTGTTACGCATTTCTTGCTGCTCTTCTTGGCAATGAATTCATGACGACTTTAGAAGAATGAGCTTCAAGGAGCTTCTTTGGGGATGGAGAGTGGGGCTGATTAATGACTTTGTCAAAACAACAGGTTAAAACTTCTTTACAGTTGTCCTGTTGCATATGATACTTGCTAAAAAATCTAAAATAAATCTTGGTGGCAGTGTTTGCTGCTTGATGTTGGCATCCAGTCAGTCTGAACGGCTGGCTGGTGAGGACAGCACTGAACTGATAAAACTGGGTTTGGGACAGGGTGCTTTTTCATTTCTGCAATGTTTGGGTGTCATTTAATTTAATGTTTTTCACTAACAACCTAGATGAGAACAAGCTCATTATTGAAGTATGCAAGTAATAGCAATGGAAAGAAGCACGTGAGGAAAAGAGCAGCCTGTATTGCATCACAGAGAAATTAACTTCATTTGGATAAAAATAAACTGAAAGGCAAGGGTTTTTTCTTTTGGAAGGGGAATTGACAACATGTTAGATTCAGAAAAAGACTTGGAGGGTGGCTGGGATTCTGACAGGTGAGGCAATTGGGAAGAAATCTCCACTGCTGGTGTTAGCCATATGCTCAGAAACATAGAGGTGTTCAGCATAGAGGTGGTGGTTGGTCTGGTGTGGCTGCAAATGAGATATGGTGTTCACAGAATAAGCTGAGCTGGAAGAGACTCAAAAGGAACAATGCCTGGCCCTGCACATGATCAACCCCAAGAATCACACGTTATGCTGCACGTGGATAATGTCAGATGGATTCCAGGAGTGCCAGTCACCATCTGTTGCAGCTGATGCAGCTGTCTGCTGCAGGTTGGCAGCATGCTTATGGTGGCTTACTCATGAGGGAACTATGCAAACACTTCCAGAAACTTCTTAGGAGATGAAAAATGTTCATCCATGCCTCATTGATTTCTCTTAATTTAGATTGCATTCTGGCAGAACGCATTTAGAGAAAGTAGTTTAGAGAGTAGCAATTAAGATGCATTTGTATTTCTTCATCAGAGACAAATTTGGAAGGGTAGTGTAAATTTAGAGAGTTTGCTGCTAATTCAAACTGTGGGTGAGTTACTGCAACTGTTTCTATATAACAATTGATGCTGCTAATGCCTTGGTAAGCTTGGTTTTCCCATGCCATATGAAAAGCCCAGGCAGGCGCTGGAAGACTGAATTTTTTTACGTGACTTGACTTACTCCCTGAGCTCTTCTCTGCAGGGAGCACCTTTAACTGTGTCAAAATAAATACAGTACTCTTTTACAGTGAAGTTTTGTGATGAGTTGCTCTGTCTGGTAAAGAGCCAACATCTGTGACCTTGGACCCTGTGTCTAGGTGGTTTTGTGTGTGGCAGAGCCCAAGCCAATTGAGTTACAGCCTGATGATTGTACAGAAGTCACTACTTATCAAGCAGCAAATTTTGGATTCTTTTTCACTTACCAATAAGAACCATTGGTTCTTTTGTATGAACCAGCCCACTGGTGGGACTGTTTTCACCGTAAGAAACCTCTTGTAAACTCTCCTAATGACAACCTCCAGTTGGGCCTTAATTAGTCATTGGTGTAACTCAGGTGAGAAGTAAATTAATATTGTAATTATTTGCTGCATCAAAGCACATTCTGTCCTAGAAGAAAATGTAAAGCAGGGAAGATGTGTGGAAATAACAATTGAAAGTAACATTAATTTTCAATATACAGTGATACTTTGAGGTTAGCCGTCCCTGACACGTGGGACACACCATCAGACTTGAGTTAGGCAGGCTCAACTATTACTGCCTACACTGTCCTTGCTTCTCTGCATTGCTTCTCTGCATGGCAGCATTTCATTCTTAACCTCTGCAAGATCCAGACAGAAAATTTGATCTCTCCATGTGTTGTTCTGGGGTGCTAATAATGTCTGTTGCAGAAATACTTCCACAAGATGAAGACAAATAAAAAGTCTGGGGATGAGGAAAAAATGACTAGTGTCTCCCTATTTGAAGCTTATTTTGTAGTATGGACTTAAAAGAATTCCTGTTACTTTCAATTTGCACAGTTTCTAATGTGTGTGTCAAAATGCTGTGGTACCTATTGGGGAGTCCACATGATACCAAATTACTGTTTTCTCCTTTAGGCAGTGATGCTGACTTTCTGAGCTCTCCTTGTATTTGCAAAGGAAAGAAAGAACCAAGCCAAAACCCGATAATCAACACAGTATTTGTTATTCGGTTCAGCCCTTCCACCATTATACAATCCCCTTTTTATCCTCAAAAAGGCATTATGCCTGTAGAGGGGCGTTCAAAGTTCAGGTATGCGGCAGTGTCGTTCTGTATAAAAGTGTGTTCTTCACTGTGCTGTGCTCCATAATCACAGTTCTGTGGTTGCCTAGGAAGAGGATATTGCTGTTTAGTATGTCAAAAGCTGGATTTCAAAGCCTCAAGAAGAGCCATGATGAGGAGTTGCTTAGCCCAGCTAAAGGGAAGTGGAGGAAGCTGGAGATACCAGGAGAAGACACTGAGACCTTTGCTTTGCCTGGGCATTTCAGTCTTCATATCCATGGGTGTCAGTTGAGCATGATGTCCCGTAAGTTATTGCATGAGCTGTCCTTTTAAAGCTTTCAATGACGCATTTTATTCTGATACTAGAAATTATGAAATCCTGAAGAGACCATTTGCTACATCAAGACCATGAAGAAAGTTGGTGGTAGAGACCCTGTGCGAGTCATATTTTTGATGGAGCTATCTCTTCCTACGGGGTATGAAAATGTTTCTGAGTCTGATTAAAGAATATGAGCAATGATTTTTCAGAATGGCTTTCTGGTAGGAACATAACTATCTCAGCATACTCCGGGGCTATTCAAGAAGTTAAATATAAATGTCATTTTTCTCCACATATATTCAGCTTGAAATTAAACTGCATGTTTTTATCAACAAGACTGCTAGAACAACTGATAGATTGAGAAGTGAAGTCTGTTAGAAGTGAGATCAGAGTTCTTTCCAGAAGAAACACTCTGTCTTAGTATGAGGTTTCAGAGTTGCTGTAGAGTCTATTGAATTGAATTATTCCATGGCTTGAACTGATTTCTTACATGCAAGGCTACAATCCAGCATCAATAACTATTACTTATTGTGGCCTTAGAAGTCTGTGAAGAAACCTTGATCTGAAATGCCCTTACATGTCTATTTTCCAGTAAATGCCATATTATGAGGAAAACAGCTTGGAAAGTAACAGATGCTATTCTTCATTGGCAGTTGATGAAAGACAACAAAAAAGAATACTCCATTTGGGATGGAATGTAGGCATTCCCTCATTCAAAAAGAAAAATTTTACTTCAGTCATTGAAAGTGTATTATTTCAGTAATTGCAAGATATGTTGAACCCAAAGCATTTATTTCAAACCAAGATGTTATGAGTAACATAAATAGCAGTACTGCCATCTCCCCACTGTCATGCTCTCCAGAAGTGACTGTATGCAGAGTTGTAGCAAAGAGCAACAACATGGGCAAGCAGGTCTGGTAGTTGATTTGTATACTCTTGCAGTTTCCAGATAATAAAACTGACATGAACTTTGCCTTTGTTTCACTGAAGTACTTCTAAGTCTTTTGGTGCTGCTGGATGGAGAGATGCATGCTCTTTCAGGACTATGAAAAATGTCCATCTAGTAGTGCTGAGAAAACCTCTCAGGTCACCCTCTAAGGTTTTTTATTCTGTGAATTTTTCCATACTTTGGGGATTTTCTAACTTGTGCCTGGGTTATTGTATGAATAGTGCCTTTCTTGTAAAGGATTCATTTGCAGAGAGCTGAATGCCCCTGTACAGAATGCTGTACTTTACCTAAACTACACATATTAAGATTTCTTGTTGAAGGCTTCCCTTTTTGTGATGTTAGAAATACAATTATTTTTAAATTTTTTGTTTTAAACTGCTTATGTTATATATTTCAGTTTTTCATGCATATGGACTTAGATCAGAAACAGAACTTGCAGAATGGAAACTTTTGGTAAAGAGCCAAGATGACATGGAAATACTCATGAACTCAAGACTCTTTCTGCTGCCAGTGTTTTAAAGCTGCTTCTCTGGTGGAGCTAGTTGTTGCAATCCATGTTTGTTGAAGAGCCTATACCAAGTTCGAATATGATTTTGGTGGGAATCTGTAGATACTGTCTGTTAATCCCCTTGGGTTCTTCTGTTCTGTAAACCAAGCATGTAAAATTACTTTCCTCTAAAATGTTACCTTTCAGGCACTCTTGAACAGTAGAATTGTGTAAGCCTAGATTCATAGTTAGACACACATAAAAAATTAATTTTATTTCTTCTTGATTTGAGTAATATAGGAAATATTTTATGAAATGGACATGTCTTGTTAATTTAGGTCTAACAAAAATAAGCCTTTTTCTATTACCTGCATAAACTGGAAAGTATGGTAGTATCACCACTTTGCAGAGATCTCCACCAGAAACCAAACCATTATCAGTTCTTTTTATTAAATAAATAAACTTTTTAAAAAATTCTTCAAGAGGCAGAGGCTACTCCTGACAAGGTTATGAAAGGATATTTCACTGCAATGCCAATTTTACTGTCTGCTTCAGGAAGAATTTCACCTGGATGACTACATGATTGCTTCACCTCTACGTGCCCTGAAGTACTGAGTCACTTTTCAGCTTTTAGAAGCAGAAGTTTGGTTTTTAGGAGCCAGAAGCAGTCAGTGAATATGTGGGCTGGGACAATACTACTCTCCAGATTGAACAAGGAGCAATAGTTGTGGCATAGTAAATCAAGGACGTTTAATCATGACTTCAACGATTTCTTATAACTAGATTTTTTTCTTACTTTATTTTTTCTTTCACAGTTGTTAGACTTAATTATTTGACTTACACAATGGACAGTGCAATCATGTTGACTTGTAGAATTTTCGCTTTCCTTACTCTTACGATCTTTGGACATTAGTTGTGAAATTTTTCATCTTCAATCTTTTAAAAATCAAACTCTTAATTTGTAGAATTGGAATTGTCTTTTAATCCTTTTTTGGAAGAAGAAGTAATGTTTGGTAAGGGTTTTTCTTTGGATGTTTGTATTCCCTGCAGCAGAGTAAGATGTCAAATATTGAGACCGTTGAGAATGAATTTATAAACATAGACCAAAGTGGAGTAGATTGGGTTAGACAGAACAGGGTATAGCAATAAGAAACACATTGTTTTCAGCAATGCCTTGTATTCAGTTTTTCTGTCTAAAGTCTAATTCTTTCAGCATCAGAATTGCTTAGGTCGAACTTTTTTCTCAGGATTTTTATAGAACTCACATTCTAAATGATTACTCATAAGCTCAAAACAGAAAAAGTCAGAATGTGAATAGGATGCAATGTGGCTGTGACCCTGGTTCAGTAGCTGTAACATAATCAATAAAAACATATACGCCATATAAAGACAGTGAACATTTTTGGTAGGTGGTCAGCAGAAGAGTAAAGGTAATGAAAACATTTCTAATTCCGTGTTTATGACTAGCAGTGGACTCAAGAAACACATATCTGTATATAGTTTTCAGGCTTCCCAATGCTTAAGGTCAAGTGGAGATTAACAGAATGCAAATATTTTTCTGTGATGCTTGGCATATTTAACAAGTACTGTTTGGGATTTTGGCTGGCTTGCTCAGGTTACATGGATACATGATTTTACTGTCACAGGAACTGGTAAAATCTAAATGTGAATTTTTAAATGCCTCTGGAATTCGTGAAACCTTGATCTTGAGATATCAGAATTAGGCCAGTCCTAAGGTCCATGTACATGTTGCCCTAAGCTGACCCATTTGAACCTTAAGTAAATGCATTTGGGCTCCTCTGAGGACAAGAAGTTTTTTATGTTTTCAAGGCCCTTAGAAAGTGACCCTGTTATGTGGCCATGTTCAGGGTGCTTCCCCCTTCCCTAGTGCAGGGCAGATTACTCTTTGTCTTAGTCTGGGTGTCTTGCCGATTTTACCACGTGTTCTTGAATTTCTAGGAAGGACAATGAGTGGGATTAGGATGTAACAAATGATTGCAAGGATCCATCTCAGCCTTTTAAATGTGTCTGTCCATGTTGCAGGGATAATCTTTAGGGTCACATTCAAAGGGGTCTTGCAGTTTTAAATTTATATATGTATATATAAATACATACATATGTAGGAAGATTTATTTTTGTGTATGTGTGTATATATACACATATATATATATATATACACATTTATTTTTTTATAAGTATGTGTGTATATATAACTCATTCGTTCATGGCTTTTTCTGGCTCTTGAGCTAGGCTTTTGCCTATAGTGATCTGCTCAATTAGTTACCCTCCATGTACAGGTCTTCAGGGTAAAAAGGTTAAAACACAGTATGGCTTTTCTGCTCAGAGTTCACCACTGCTTAATTGGTACATTGGAGCTGGCAATATTCGGTGTCCTTGCCCTTGTGTCGGACACCAGCTGTTCCACTGATTTGAGAGGTGGTTATTAAATGTACCAGAAAGATTAACCTTCTCTCCATCAAATATCATAACCAGCTGAACAAAGAGCTTTATCTCCTTGAATCTGAGTGAAAGGACTACTATGAATCACATCAGGGCTTCAAGACTACTCGCTCACTTTTACTACTGAGAGATGCTTCAGTCACTGGGGTTTCTTTCTTGAATTATAGAAGTTAGCTCTTAGAAATACATGGTTAAAAGTGGACTCACAGGACCAACCTGCCCTTCTCTGCACTGTGCAAACTTGAGGATTCTAGCTTGGGTGTTCTACTTGAGGGCTTGAAGATCAAAGATCCTGAGCTTATTCTGTGCTGCACATGGGCACAGGCCTCGTGTGCTGTCCATAAAGTAGTTACGTGTTATTTTAAATCTTGCTGAATTTATGTAGCTGCTTAAAATTCTACAGTCACATAATAGTTTTATTTGGAAGGGACCTTGAAAGGTGATCTCATCCAAACCCCGTGCAATAAGCAGGGGCATCTTCATGAGCAAACGCTTGCCAGAGATGAGCATGGTCTTACCTTAAGTCAGGTCCTCATTAGAGCATCCCTCCATGTATGAGAGTTGAGGAGGGTTTCTCTTCCTGTACTGGGTGCAGGTAGGCCAAACCAGCATTAACATGAATGGGGATTTGAAATTCCTCACCATTTTTGGCTGCCATCAGTAGTTTTCTTTCTCTTCCTTTACACTTTTTTTTGGTCTGTCCATCTCTTCTCCTTGTTGACTGTAAGATGTCCAGGACAGGCACTGCCTGTGGCTTAGCAAACTTAAGTTCTACACAGGGGTAATTTTAGTAAAATTTTTAATTCTTTATAAAAAACCCCAGTAAACAACAAAACAAATCAAAACCACAAAAATCCCATAAAACAAACGTACAAAAAAAAAAAAAAAAAANAAAAAAAAAAAAAAAAAAAAAACACCACCCGAAAACCAAACAGGATAATGAATCACAATTGGTGTTGGACTGTCTGCTGGGCTTTTTTGGATGAATGAGTGTGGAGAGCTCAGGAACTGCAAAACTATCCTGACCTGAATCCTGATTGTTTCTAAATCTGCCTTTTTGAAGAGAAGACAAAACTTTTCCTCCCCAGGAAGACAGATTTCCCCTTCAGTTTATAAAAAAACAATGTTTCACATGATGTAAAGTAATCACTTGGTTAGTAGATATAATAATTCAGACAGGTATTAATCATTGTATTGACTCTGCTACGTATGTGTGTATGGGTGTGTTTGCATATGTACACATATGTTTTTCTGTGTTTTTTCCTTCAGGTGACAACTGCCTGTTGAAAGTTCATAAGGGATGAAATGAAATTTTATTTTGCAAGATGCACATTTTGCAATATGGGACAAATCAAGTCAGAGATGAACAAACTAGGAAAGGAAAAACCTGTTTAGAAAGCTTTTATGTCCTTGTAGGAAACCCTGAAAAGCACAACAGTTGTTTTTCAGAGTAAACATTTCCTCCAATTCTCTATTCCTCTGTTTTCTGTGTGTGTGGCAGTGTTGAACACATGGGCACCCTACAGCAGGTAGTGCAGAAGCAGAGGAGCAGTGAGAACCCATGTGGGAACTCTGAGAGAACATGCATAACTTGCTCAGGTTCGTTACAGTAGTGATTGTTGTACTGTTTCCAAAGAAAAAGAGTCTATTTGTCAAGGCAAATTATTTAATAGGTATTTCATATCTTTACCTCTTTACCACTTGTAAATGCCAGAGAAGTTAATTTAAATTGCGAGATCCCATAGTCTCTGGACAATTTACATTTAAAAGATAAATTACAGCTATTTTCTCTCTCTCAATTTTTTTTTCCCCCCAACACCTGTACATACTCTGTCTGATTTGGCTGAAAAAGTCTGGTAGAGGGAAGAAAACTGGATATGGGAATTGTGTTTTGCTGTGGGGTGGCTTTAAATCCCCTGAAGTTCTTTTTGTGAGAGCTGCAACCCACTTTCCTGCTGCAGGTGGATGCCAGGCACTTGTAGCAGCCCCATGCGTTGAATTTACATGTTTGCAAGATTACACTTAAGCTCAGTAACCTTGTGTCACAGACATGTTCCCTGTGAATAACTTCGAGTTCATGATGAGTACTTTGTGTTTCATGATGAAACTAGGATTTAGGGTCACAGGTCAAATGCTATCTCTCTGCCTCCAAGCCTCCTTAGAAGCTAAAGCATCCCTTGGGAAAGTGCTGTCTGTGCGTGGTCAGCAGTGCAAGGTGAGCTCCTTCAGGACAGAGAACCTTCCGTGGAATGCACAAATTTTATCTGTACTGAAGCAACATAAGTTTTAGCAATGAAACAGGCCATAGAAGGCTTTAGGCAAGTTCTGTGCCCTTCTAATTTCTTCAGTTAAATGCTTGTCATCCTCTCCAGCTTTGCTGTGATTGTTTTGTAAGGACATGTGCTAAGGACATTCTCTACTGAATGGAACCTAATAGGGCATTGAAATATTGATGAGTAAAAGGTTAATTTTTAATTCCCCATCAATCTGTACTAATAGGAATTCAGTATGCTTCTGTCCAAGAGACTTGCTGACATTATATGGTTTAATGTGTCTGCACATTAAATGAGCATGGAGCTACAGGACTTTATTTTGCCAAAGGCCAAGGTGCTTTGTTTAATAGAAGAAAGTAATAGAATGATTTCAGTTGGAAAAGACCTCTATGATCATCAAGTCCAACCATTAACCTAAATCTACTGGATTCACCACTAGGCCAAGTCCCTAAACACCATGTCTGTACATCTTTTAAATACCTCCAGGGATGGTGACTCCACTACTTCCTAGGGTAGCCCCTTTCCAATGCTTGCAACCCTTTTGGTGAAGAAATTCTTCCTAATACCCAACCTAAACTTCCCCTGGCACAATTTGAGGCCATTTCCTCTTTTTCTGTCATTTGTTACATGGAAGAAGAGGCTGACCCCCACCTGGTTACACCCTCCTTTGTTGTAGAGAGTGATGAAGTCCCCCCTCAGCCTCCCCTTCTCAAAACTAAACCACTCCATTGCCACTTCTAATGAGACCTATGCTCCAGACCCTTCACCAGCTTGGTTGCCCTTCTTTGGACATGCTCCAGCACCTCTAAGTCTTTCCTACCGCTGTTGGTAACTGCTAACCAACTACAATTTGTAGTTGGGCTAATGTCCCAAATTTTGCTCCTGCGTACTCACCACGTAATGCTGCACCCATTGAGCTAAACCAGCCATAAGGTCTTCAAAAGCTCATGCCAGAGATCATGCATTAATAAATTATTATTGAGCACATCTGAATGATGATATCATGTAAGTACAGATATAAAACTTGTGTAGTTGTACATTCCTTCTGTATGCTGGATCAATGGCCTGCGGTCTTGAATGCATGCATTTCTGTTAGTTGCTTGGAGGACCTGAGCCAGCTTGAGTGACGGTTGTCACTTCTGTCCTCAGTTGTGTTTTGGTTGTCTGATGGTTTTGCCTGATTAAAATGCATTAATTTTTATTTTGTTTGTATTTTGAAATACATGATGCTGCTCACAAATTGTGATTTTTATTAATGAGCTAGAACTTAACAAAATATAGTGGAAAAGAAATGTTGATACCTGCTTTTTGTACTCAAGTGTTGTCTCACTGAAATGGATGAAATACAGCCAACATATTGGAGCCTCTTCATGTTCCAGGATAAAGTAACACTACCAGAAAAAAGGACAAAGAACTTCAGAAGACAGGGAAGTTTTTTCCTTCTGTCCCGGGAAAATATGTTATTCAGTGACCTCTCTGTGCCTGACTGAGCCCAAATCCATCAGAGTCTGTGCTCAGGCCACGTTTCTGTTTGAGAGAGCTTGGATTCCATTTGCATTTTTCCATTCCACAGACTCTCAGTAGGTATGGCCGCAAGGAGAAGCTGCTAATGGTAGGTTACCAAAGTATCTGCTTCACTGGTGGCTGTCCAAAAGATCAGTTCCATTTATGTATCTGCCATCAAAGCATTTATGTGAGGCCATCTCTGGAATTATAAGTTTAGCCACTCCGCTGCCAGAAGAGATAAACTTGGACTCTTTTGCTCTTGCCTCCTTAATGTTTTTTTTCCTCCAAAACTGGGGAGATGATTGCTGGTATATGCACCGTAATAAAGCTTGTCAGACACAGACAGTCAGAATTCTTCTGAATTCACATTTAATTTATTCACAGCACAGCATGCGGCAGAGCTGATGGCAAGTTAATGTGCTGCACTTTAATGAGATAACTGTTTGCCTCCCAGGTTTTGAGGTTTATGCTAGTTTTATTTGTCAACCTGGCCAAAGCCATAAGGAATCACAGCTCTACACTAAAATATTTTATTTGCTTTGCTGATGCTTTTGCCAGAGGAGAAACCGGTGAAGTAATTAAATAGCACTGCTTTTATTTTAGAACAGAAATGGAGGTTTTTTGCATTTACAATATGTCCTTGTCAGTGTTCTGGCTCAGAGATACTACCTAGATAAAAATATTCTATTCAAAATATCCCAGTTTTGGTGGAATTCAATTTTCACCTGTCTTTGAATTGATCCCCTCTTCTCATTTCCTTCAGAGGTGTCTGTTTCTGGGGAGGAGGGGCAGGGGGAAAATGTATCTACTCTGTAGTATCAAATGCAAATGCAAGAATTTTGGTGTGACAGAGCTGCAAAGTCTTCCATTAAACAACAGATGATATGGCTCCACTTAGGTTTTGAAATCTAGTTCATGCCAACTGAGTTCTTGTGTTACAGCTTAGTCTTTTAGCAATGGCAGTTCCTCCTTGTTAACTAATTACTGCATCTATAATGAAAAGAAGATGAACCCTAGTCAAGAAAAGTGAGGTTATGGTGTATCATTAACGAAACCATTTCTGTCATGCAGTGGGAACATGCAGGGGTTGGGAGGCACCTGGGTGCATCACCCTGTGGGTGTCTGTGGGGTGCCAACCCCTCCCACGGTGGGTGGAGAGGAGCACAGTGCGTGGACAAGGTGTCATGCAACAGTCCAGCACTGAACTGCTTGTATCAGTGTAGGTATCCTCTGAGAGGCTTGCATTAATTTGTCTAAAGCCAGTTAAAATGGCATTTTAAGTCTTGCTTGTACTCATGCCTGTCTTTGGCGGGCTCAGAGTCCACCAATGTCTGTTGTTGGATTTGATGGCTTTAAGTCTTTTCCTACCTAAATGATTCTGTGATTCTATACAGAAATGTTTCTGTACACAAAAGAGTTCTTGGAAAAAGGGT
This sequence comes from Climacteris rufus, assembly GCA_013398175.1. NCBI lineage: Eukaryota > Metazoa > Chordata > Aves > Passeriformes > Climacteridae > Climacteris > Climacteris rufus. The sequence goes on from VZRZ01002551.1 coordinate 226,704, forward strand.
CTTTGAGACAGAGCTAATGTCTTTTGTGTGTATTAACCTTTAATGTCTAAAACCTGTCAAAGTGAAGGTCAGATTGACCTTTCAATTCACCGTTCTACGTTTGCATTATGTTTTCTGCAAACCTAAAGCCCCCTTTTGCAGGAGGAATACAGCCAGGTTAAGAAACTGCATAGTTATCTGTCTGTTTTGTGCACTGTTTGTGATATAAGCCATCGTCATTTTGTCTACAAATGCATAAATAATTATTAGGAAATGACTGATAGATTTATCAAAAAAATGCCGTTACAGGCTTCAGCTGAAATGTTGGTTATAATTTTCTCTTGTTTCTTTGCTGCTAACAGAAGGTTGAGAGAATGGAGAGGGATGGGGAGGGAGTGTATAAGAGTGGATATGCCACTGAGCATAATCAGTTTTGGGAACAAGGAAAATCAAATTTTGTCCAGCCCTTTGCTGAGACACTTCAGAAAAATACATGCAAGGTCTATATTTGGAAATACCAAACTGTGTTTGGCATTCGAGTCAGGTAATGTAACCCATAGAAATCACAAGATTGAGCCGACCTTCTGTGTGTTTCTTCAAGCAGATTAAGAAAATGTTAATTTCCAGTGCTGTGCAGGTGGGAAGATGCACAAAGACATACCACATATCAGCACATTTGCCTATGTGTAATGCTTTTTATTTATAGATATATTCCCTTTCTGTTGGACCATGAGCTGCCTGTTAGGCTGTGTCTCCCCTTGGATGCGGATAGCATATCAGAATGAAAAATTTGGCATGGGCTCAGGGAGGGCTGGTGGAGATGACTGGGGGAGAGAGGCTCTGCTTTCCAGCAAGTGCCACCTCTGTACCCTGACAGTTCTCACATCTGTGGTTTCTTTGTCCTCTGAACAATGGAGCCCCTGATACCAGAGCAGTCTTAGTTCAGTAGTTATGTACTTGACAGATGAAAATATAAACTCCTACCATGGACCACTGGGTGTTGTTACCTGTATTGTTAAGACCTGGCAGTTGAGTTTATTGACCAGGCATTAAAGGGATTAGCTTAATCAAGAAACTTATGGTTAACAAAAAATATTAATGGTTTAAGAGGTTTGGGTTTTTATGAGTCTCCTTCTGCTAAAGAAATTTTTTAAAGGACTTAAGTTTGTGTCCTAGGGGGTTGATTCTGACATTGTTACTGCTTGATGCATTCATAGGGTTTCCAGATTAATTTGTTGCCGACAGTGGCTGTTTTCATCATAACGCAATTTTTTTCTTTTGTTTTGTCTGTTACCAGATTATTTTGGCAGCATTATAGGTTTTGCTGTGTAGTGCTTGGTTTTGTTGCATGAATGTTTAAGTGTTTTGGAGTACTTTTCTTGTTTCTGTTATTTCCTGTGGAGTTGAGTTGGCTGAGCAAAACAGGTGATTTCTCAGTGTTTGAAATTCTCTACCTAGTTGTATACAGTAGTTAAAAATGAGTAATACTTAGAGGTTTGAGGTCTTCTGGTCTTCTGGGCATGGTATGCAAATTTGAGAACTAAGTGGTAATGTGACTTCATTTTTCTTCATTTTGGACCATCTCCATTCAGATACCGAATTCAGTATCCTCCCATATTGCAGGAGTTTCCTTATGACTGTAATAGTCCCGGGCACGTAAAAAAGGTAATAACTTCTGACGACCAGAGGAAAAAATTGGATAAACTTGTAGATATAGAAAGCTTTCTCCAGGCCTGAAATGGAAGCAGCAGACTTCAAGCTATGTATAAAAATACAACCTGACGCTAATAGTAGTGCCATCTAAGAATATATGCAGGCTGAATAGCTCAGTCTGTGAAACCTGAAGGTGTTACTGTCTGGATATTGAGTGGATTCCAGCCTGGATTGTACTGACTGGGTTCCAAAAAATGCCCTCCCTCAGCGCACCAAGGACTGACCCTGTGGGCACTGTTCCTCATAGTGGAAGAAATACCAAGATGGCCTGTGTAATTGCAGTTTGTCAAACAGAAGGTGCTATGGGTGATACATTGTTTCTCCCACTAGCATTTCTATCTCTCTCGTAGCTTGCAGAGAGCACTCTTTGTGGTGGATATCTCTGGTCTGTGTGAGACCATGTACGTTCCTCCCTACACCACTCATATAAAGCAAAAGTGCAGAGCAAGGGTGCATTTCTCTACGGGTGTTTCTGCAGGACCTGTAGCAGCAACTCTGGCCTTGTAGGTTGTCCCTCCTTTTGTCCTTGTCTACACCTCCCTGGCCACAATATCAAACACAGGGTGCTCACGCCTGGTTTGCCTCAGCCCAACTGCTGAGTCCTGGTAGCTGTGGAGAGTTGGTTCTTGCCTGTATCCCTGTAGTAATGGCCTCTACTCTTGAACCTGAGTCATCATTTCCCACAAAACACCATCACCTTTTATCTGTTATGCTTCTGTGTATTACTGTGGTGGAGAAACACTGTTTCAGACTGGGAGTCTTATTACAGTCTGTCATGGTTTAACCTCAGGCAGCCACTAAGTACCACAGAGCTGCTCACTCACTGCCCCACTAGCAGGATCATGAAGAGAATGGGAAGAGGAAGAGCTGGGAAACTCATGGGCTGAGGTGAAGACAGTCTAAGAGAGAAAGAAAAACCCACATGCACAAACAAAAAACCACAAAAAATTAATCCACCTCTTCCCATGGGCAGTCAAGTGTTCGGCCAACCCCAGGAGAGCAGGGCTCCATCACACATAATGGTTACTTGGGAAGACAAATGCCCTCATTCTAAACATCCCCTGCCACCCATCTTGTTCCTCCTGCCTGCCTTATATGCTGAACATGATGTCATATAGTCTGGAATATCCCTTTGGTCAGTTCTGGTCACCTGTCCTGGCTGTGTCTCCCCCCAGCCTCCCATGCTGGGTCCTTGCCAGCATAGCACTACAGACAGCAGAAAGACCTTGGCTCTGTGTGATCCCTGCCCAGCAATAACAAAAGCATCCCTGTATTATGTCTCTGTAGAAGTTTCTCCAGTTTCTACCTTAAGCAATGCAGACATGCTGTCGCACTTGGACACGAAAGAAAGATGCGGACATGCGTTGGAGAGACAGAGACAAAATTCTGGGGAACGCTCCCCGGACTTTATTTTATATATCCTCTTAAAAACCACAGTGGATTGGAGGGAGAACTTGCCGCCCCTCAATCACACTGGTCAAAGGAAATATCCATCAAATATCTCCGCCCAGGAGAAAGGAATGCAAACAATAGAACACAGTTAGAAAAACATGGCTATGTTTACAGAAAGTGCGTGAGGAACTGTTACAGAAAAATGAAAACATTGAAGAACTGCAAAACTCAGGGCAACAGACCTGAGACCTTCTTGTTGAGGACTCCATCAAGCTTCATCAATATTAGTCACAGGTGTGTGAATAAGGTAAATAGACACCAGAGGTCCTTCTCTTTCACCTCAGAAGGAATTTAGATGACCAGTACCAGTTTAGAGTAGAGGCTTAATTTTAAGTGGTTGCAACTTGATGAGAGAGTTGGTGTGATAAACATGGGCCAGCTGAGTGGATGTTCTTCTGTGTGATGAAATTAAATACACAATGAATTGCTGCTGCTGCAAACAGAACCTGTTCAACTAAGGACAGTTTTAGTGCTAGAATTCTGTAGGGATTTCCCAGTTTCTAATTTTTAACAGTGAGGATTCAAATCCATCTTGAAGGTCCATAGGTCTGAGTATCACCATACAATTGCAAGGGCAAAATCACAAAAGGATATCTTTCCTTTGGCTTGGTTTCAAACAGGGTGACATAATTTTTATCAAACTGCCTCTATTAATGCTTTAATTCAGCAAACAGAGATTTCTAAGTAAGATTCCTTTTCTAGCCAAAACGTCAATCAGAACTGTATGCTCCACAGAGTACTGTACAAATTAACATTTAAACATCAGTAGTGTAGTAATTATTTTGAGCATATCTTTTTATGACACTCAGAAGAAAAGGGATGACTTTTCGATGAGTTTCCAGACTCTAATTTTCTCCCTATATAAGTGTGCTCTACCAACATGTCTTTCCCCTCTGGCTGTGCACTGTTTCTCTGCTGCTCATACCCAGCTGGGAGCTCCCTGTCTTAGTTATTGAGCTGCCACAATAGAGACAGGAAGGATCCAAACAGCCTTTGTGTATGTGGTTTGAATGTTCAGGGGTCTGATGAATAGACAAACATATGATTTGACTGCTAGGGAGATGATTTGATGACAAACAACAGGTCGCATACCAGCAAAACTTTTAAATGGTGGCATGAGGGTGGGAACTGCTATTCTGCTCACTATTCATTTTCCTCCTACACTGGGGGCCAGATGCTGCCTCCATTGCAGCTGCTCTTGCTGCACAGGATGAGAGAGCTTTTTGGGTGATGTGCCTGTGGGCAACCACTAAAAGGAGCATGCAGCACATGGGGTGGATTTCAGCACAGATTGTTTGCCTCCTATCCTTCCTGATGGGCTGTTGATGTGTGGCATCATACACAAACCCATGTCTAGCACCTGCATTCTCACTTGCCTTGTCATCCTTGAATATGTCATTAACTGTCCAGAGTGTAGTGCCCTTTTATGCCTCTCTTCTCCTGCTTGGCTGGTGAGAATCAGTCAGTGCTATGAAAGAATTGTGCACAAATATTTGAACTATCTTGTTTCTGGAGTTCTTCAAAGGATGCTGGCTTGTGGAAGAAGGAAACAATTCGTGTTTAACATGGATTTGTACCTTGTCACAGATGGGTATGCAAGATGAAATAAGGCAAAAGGTGGAATGTATCTTCTGCTTTTCTGTGCAGCTAACCACATGGAGCAAGAAGTTCCTGTGCTTCAAGTGCACTTCAGCAAATATAGAAGGCATTGTATTGCCAGTCGCTTCTCAGACAATAGAGCTAGCAATTTAAAAGCCTTTCTTCCCAAGGTTTTGTTCTGATTATTCCTTTGGCTTTCACTTACCTGCACCAAATTTGTTTTTTGTTATTACTGCTTCAGGAAGATTATATTTCACCTAGCAGTTCCAGCAAATGAATAAAACTCTGCACTTGAAAACTGAGCTCAAATAAACATGTCTGGAACAATGCTAGGAAATCAACTATGGATGTTGAAGAACTGTATGAGACCTGAACTTAAGTAACACCAACAGCTATGTCACTGTTATAAAGGGTAGAAATCTTTAATTTCAATTTTTAAATTGTGTTTCTTCAATAGCAGTAGTATTGCATTTTGTAGTTAAACACTATAAGGCTTAAAACTGTCTCACTTGGAAGAGCCTAGATGTCACTGGCTCACAGCAACAGACAGACTCCCACAAGTCAGGGTTTCAGAGGTTCTTGGGAACAGAAACATAGAATGATACACTCAGAGTTTTTTTAAAAAACCGTGAAAATTAGTTTCTGTGTCCTGTTGAAATGTACTTGAAAAAAGTACTAGTCCCTATGGCAATGGAATTGTTTTTTCCTTTTTTCTTGATTGTTTTCAATGAACAGAGATTTTAATGCTTTTAGCTAGAGGTTTGTAAGTGATTTTCAGGAAGCCAGAGTACTTACGTGGAAGACAGGTATGTCATAATTCATGATGGGAAAAAATAGCTTTTTTTGTATTAGTGAATTCTTTAAGATTAAAGTGACTGCATGTTGATAAAGATGCACAACTGCTTCATAACAAGTGCGTCACAATTTTTCTAGACAGTGATTATAATCTGTGAATTAGAGCTAATTAAAGTATGTCAGTAACATAATGTAAAAAGTATCTAATTGCCAGTAGTAGGAACGATTTTGGAGCCTCCTGTAAATTTTAATTTTGATGAACATATGTAGATTTGCAACATGTGCTCTGATAAGAGGTATTTATTTTTTGTTTATTTGTCGGTGAAATTGTTAGTAACAGAAGATTTACAGACTAGGTGTTTTCATACATGAGAAATAATTTGCCATGCAATTATTTTTACACTTAGTTTTTAAAATACTAAACATTTTAACCCTATGCAAGGGTGAATGGTTTATAATCATGGGCACAACACAAAACTGAACTTCTGCAAAAAGTCCTCTTCTGTTGTATTTGGGTTCTGTCTGATTTCTGACGATGCTGCCAGGGCGGAAGGAGTGGACAATGTTCTTGCAGCACCATCTGGAGCACCGTATGCCTGTGAGGGCAGAGCACAGGCTCTGCAGCTGCCATCGTGGCTGGTTTTGGCTGGATGAACTGGCAGCAGTGCTGAGGGGGGCCTGGCTGCCCATGGTGTGCAGGTTTGCAGGGTGAAGGGTGGCAGTGCAGCAAGGTGCCTGTTGTGGGCGAGGGGAATATTCTTACAGTCTATGATAGGTATTAACAAGAATATTGTTAAGCCATTGACTGCGTGTTTGCACCAAGCACTGCCCCAACCGAAAATCCAGCATTACCTGGTTTGTACATGGCACTTTTTAGTCGGACACTTTTAATTGGGGAGAGTGTATTAATTCCTCAGTATTGCAGAAATGACTACTGAGTGATGAAGAGGTTTCCACCAAAGCTACATGCTGAATTTGTCTTTCACACCTCACTCTGCATCACAACTGTGTATTGGAGGGATGAAGGGTCTGGGGAACTTTGGTTTCACATGCTCCACAGCCTCAGTGATGTCCCAGCAGGAGGGCAGTTCTGGATCCAACAAGAGGTTAAAGTTGTTGAAAAGCTTTTTAAATAGTTCAGTGTGAAGATAAGGGTCTCTGGTCACTTAGTCCTCTTTAGGGTAACTGCAAATGGCTTGCTTTATCGTTTTTTCCCAGTAGAGTTGCTCTTAAAAATGGTAACCAGGACTTTATTTTTCAAAACCTCTCAGTTACTCAAAATTATTCAAATTACTGGATTAATATATATGTCTATAACTGGAGGAAAGATAGAGAGGAAAAAAAATCAAACCAGCGATCATGGTGCAGCTTTGACAGTCTCTCTGAAAAACAGCACTAGCAGCATTGTGAAACAGCTGCCATTGTGTTTGACTATGTACTGAGACTGTTGAACAGAGATGCTGTCTGCCAGTGCTCTTTTATTAAAGAACTATTTAATGATTTAAAGCAAAGGGTCTCCTTCCATGCAAGCCACTCACATCCTCACACAACTGGGTCAGAAAAGGACCCTCTTGAGCAAGTCCTTGCAAGTGTCTTGAAAATATTCAGGATGACAGAGCTAGAAAGTGGAGAGGAAGGGGATGTAAAGGCAGTTTGATCTGTGATATTCCTGATCAAGTCATACAGGCAACCTCTAGCCAGAAGAAAGGGATGGCACATAAGTTGTTGGAGAAGTCGAAGGAAGCACAAAAGATTATGTGCTGGCATCATCACTGCACTGTAAATGTCTGCTTTCCTAATATTGCCAGCTTTACCGGTATCACCAGCTATGGAGTTACTGCAGAGAACAATACTTTGAGAGAAGCTTCAAAGTTTCTCTCAAAATGAAAAGAAGAAAGAGAACTTCTAAGCTGTGCAAGTGTCACTTTGAAGCCAAAACACCGTCAGTCTAGATGGACTGCAGTCATTGCCATTATGTCCAGAGAAGACATGGCTTTTTTGGGGGGGGGGCACATGCAAGACTGAAAACATTCCATGTTTGGATGATTTGACAGTACTTAGAATACATTTACTAATTGTAAGTTTTACTGAATTAAAATTAACTTTTGAACCTTTGAAAACAGCTGGAATGAGTTAAAGGATGACGATAGTCATCCAATTACATGTTAGGAAAATACCGTGAAATGTAATATTTAGGTAGCGTTAGTATGAAAGAGCTAAACTAATAATTGCTTTTAAAGACGCAAGCATATCCAGTGTAAATTAGATGTATCCTGAGTCTGGACAAAGTACAGATCATCTGTCTGTTCTTTCAGTTAATCAATAGTATCACCTGTGCTTTTTCATTGACTTCTTAATGCTAAAGTCTAGCACTAACAGCCATATCTGCAGCAGTCTAAATTGGCCTAATGGGTCATTAGAGCTATACTGATAAATGCCAACTGGGGATCTGGTGTGGACTGTAGGCTGGAAACATCGGAAATGAAATAGCATAATTGCTATCTTATAACTGGTTTCATTCATGCCTTGTAGCCCTCTGTATTGTGTAGTTGCTTATTTGATTGCTGTGTTGAATCGAACAGGGATAATGTTAGCAGCAAATAATGCAAGAAGAACTGAAATTTCCAACTGAAATTGGATTGCTAGGCATTACAAGGTGTTTGACAGGACTCTAGGTGGACTGATCATGTGGACCTTTAAATTGCCTCTTTAGTGGTGGTAGAAGAGATGAGTAGATGACAGGTATTGACAGTTTGAGTTCTCTCTGTTCTGTGCATCTTGCCTTCATTCTGTTTGCAAAATTAAATTAATAGTGTCTTTATGTAACTGGGCTGGAGAGGATGTACACCAGGTGATGAGGCAGATAGATACATTTTACAGTCCTAGCTAAGACTCTTCCACTAGTGGCACTTGTAATGCTTATCTATATCACAGTGTGTTGGTGTGTTGTGATTGTTTGTTTTTTATTTCATTTGCAGGCTAGAATAGCATTCAGGTGTGTCCCATTTCTTGCCTGTTGAGATTGAGATCGATACATCTAGTGTTTTGCTGTGTTTGCTTTTTTTTGCAGTGTGTCTTCATGGCTAAAAACACAGCTCACCTTTGCTTGTATTTCCATTTAGCAGTGACGAAATAAGTAGTTTTGTTTAAAGTTCTCTGAATTCTCCTGTTCCAACTGGCTGCATCTCTCCTTTGTTTCCCTCTATAAAGTCTCTTGGCTCATTGTCTTCCAGTCTTGCTGCCACCTCACAGCAAGAGGCTGTGTTTCTGGCATTGTTCTAGTGTTTTACAGGTGTTGTAGCTGCTTTTCTTCATCCAGTGTGCTCCAAGTCACATTTTTATCTTCTGTGCATTCTCTAGAAAGGATAGTTTACAGTGGCTGAACATGACTGGAGAACTTCCATGAGAATCTGAGTGGCAAAGCATGGTGCAAGAAGGGGCTGAAAGAGATAAGGGCAGCACTGCCTGAGGAGGATGTGCTTGGACACCTGCCGTGGACTCTGAGTGCCAGCAAGCTCAGGATGTGTGATGCCTGATGGCTCACAATGCCTTGCAGCTGACATCTTGTGAAAGTCACAACTTGAACGCTCATGTGCAAATATATTTGAAAGAGACTATTTTCCTTGTTATGCAATTGGATGTGAAGGTCAAACACTGACTATGTGGAGGAGACAGTGAGGCCCCCTAGAAAGGATTTTTCTCTGCAGTTACTTTCTGAGGCACTGATGTTGTAAAGCAGTGGTGTATGTAACAAAGCAGAAGCTGTGATGTTATTTGTGGACCTCTGGGCTTGAGAAGGCCAGTGACACCTTGGTGTGGTAATTTAGTAGAGGGATTATGTTCATGGCCAGTTGAATGAGGCCATGTGCTTCCTTGTGGTAATGCTGCTCCATTTGCCCATTCTCTTGCCCATTCTTTTGAGTTACAGTAAAGTAAACTGACTGTGGGGGAACCCCTGGGCTGGCGGCATGCTACATGTGAGCATGCACAGCTGGTGAAAGTTCAGGCTTCAACTGCTTAGGGATGTATTTCCAGACTGTGGCGTGAAAAAAATACTTTGGCAAAAATTACATAGTGTTTTCCATGTTTATCTCAGAGTCTGAAGGAAATTGCTTTGGTACTTCCCTCCAGTGTATATGAAGTTGAATGTTACCGTGTCTTTGCTTATAGTTGAGGAGACCTTGGATGAGAGAGACTTCTTTTAGAGCACCTGGTTTCAAGAGACAAGTCTTACATTCAGCAGAGGGCTAAAAGGAGTTGTTTGTAGCTCTTTGTCAAATCTGCCAAGCAATGCACAAAACTAGAACGATGTCTAATGTGAATGTTTGAGGCAACCAAATGGTAAGAAGCATAGCAAGGGAAGTGGTCAAAATATAAAACACCTGAGATGCTTCCCTCTTCGTCCCCTTATTTTGCAGTATTTTACTTCCTTTTGTTATTTCTCAGGCTTGGCATGGTCTGTCAGCTAAGTCTGTATGGACAGCTTTTTAAAGCGACATTTTAAGAGGGTTTCTATGTGATAACCTTTGCAAAGTGACTCAGAAAAGGGTATAATATTTCTCCCATCTGCTTTTGCAGCTTTTCCCCCCAAGAATCAGGTATACTGCTCAGATTTGCCTTTTTACCTCAGATTTGATCTTTTAAAACTCAATGACTGAGAAAAAGAAGAGAAGGCTAGCCTGGATTTCTTGTACGGTAATAGAAGACTTTATCCATGTTGTGTTTAGGACATCCCATTCTAGATTGTGGTAAACTAACTGCCAGTACACTCATTACAGTACAGGCAGAGTCCTTTTTCTCTGCATTGCAGGTGTTCTTGCAGCAGAGTTTGATACTTGTGAAATTGAAAAATCTCACCTTTTGAATTTCTTGTGGCAATCCATCTCAGGGAAAGGCAAAATCAAATACGCAAAAAGTTCGGTGTTGCCGAAAAGATACAATAGGTGGCAAGAGAGATAACACTGTAATCAGAGGCAATTATTTTAAGGGAAATTTCTCATGTTACCAAGAGTATTAAAGGATGTTTTTCATGAAAGTAAGTACAAATAAAAGCTCAACAAGCAGAGGTTGTCTGATTTGATGATATTTTGGAGTGTGAACATTAATTTACCTGTGCTCTCTGTGTACATGAAGAGGAAGAAATATGAAACACTCTCTTTTTTAGGAACCTTCTCAGGTGCATGCTGTCCTTCAAGGCTGTCCTGTCAATGGTAGCATTTGGGTTATGAACCAGAATTATGGTCAGAAGGTGCTCGCTGTTGGCAGATGCCATTTAGCATGCTCAGCAAAGCTGCCTGGGATCATCACAGCCTCTCACTAGTCCCAAAGCTATTGGCTCACAATTCTAGTGGTGCTGATTGCCCCAGGAGATATGACTTGGATGCTGATGACATACTCAGACAGACTGAGCTGGTGCTGGAACAAAATACGCCCCAAACTATTCCTGGCACATTAATTTTATGCTTGGAATCAGATATACCTCTTGCTATTTTTTCCTCCCTTTTTCCTCCCTTCACATTCTTGTCTGCTAGTCTCTAAATTAAGAAGAAAAATAGCTATTATGGCACTTCTGAGAGTAGTGTTTAACTAAAATGTGAGCTCTGATAGAGATCTCGCATCTGAACACACGACAGTGAGCTTGCAGAGGAAAAAAAAAGATAGAATAATAGATTTGTTTTCATAGTTCACAAAAAAGCAAAGAATTTAAAGAATATTCATTTGTGGAGTTTGGGTAATACACAGTAGCTACAGCTCTGCCCCCATGACTGATTTCCAAGTGATTAGACAGTTAATTTGTCTTCAAATTATAGTTGTGCATAAAATACAAGGTTATATATGATACATATTAATTTGATCTAGAATATTCTATTCAGTCTTCACATATGCAGTCAAATGCACAAATGAGAAGGCCATGGCAGTCTGCATGCAGTCTGTAGCACTCAACCTGCACCATACAAGCTGCGGTGGTGTGTCCAGTCTGCTGCTGAAGTTACAAATGCTGATGATCGCAAACTGTATGTTTTAGGTGCTTGGTCAATCCTGATGTAAAGATTCTTTTCTAAAACTGATAAAATATTTTTTACTCTTGGTCTGTCAAAAATTAGGACCTGATTCACTAATATTTTTAAGTTTGGGTTGAAGTTCTTCCATGAATCTTTGCAGGTTTTAGCCTGACAGGCAGAGGGAGCCTACTTCTATTATAGAATTTTAACTATGTGTCTGCTCAGAGACCATTATGAAATCGTGGTTACAGTTTTACTTGACTGAACAAATAAAAATAACTTTTCTAGTGGTTTATTGTGGGTAGGTTTTAAAAGTTCTAAGGCTTTTTCAGTGCAGTGGCAAAAGTTCAACAGGGAGTTTTTTTGCACATGGTATATGCACAAGAAATAGCACTGCCTTTCTCCTTCATCTTTTGTTCTGTATACAGACAGAGGTTTAGATCACATTTGGGAGAAAACAGTGGAGAAGACGCACCAGCTGAATATCTCAGTCCTCAGCATGATCCTTTCCACTTTTACATCTATAAGACAAAAACTTTGTCCACACTTTTGTTTGCCTTTGGGCGCCTGCAGGAGTTCTGGTGGCCTGACTCGCGCTGGGCAGGCACTGGAGTGTGGCTGTGGGGGTGAATAGCAGTGCTGCTGCCCCGAGCCTGCCCTGCTGTCACTGCAGCACTGGGCAAACAGGACAAGGAGCTGCGCTGCCCTGTGCTGCCTTTTTTCTGTTTTCCAGCAGTGTTAATCTTACATTTGCCTGTGTAAAATCTGTCTTGTTTAGAGCCTGCATTTTATTAACTAGTTACTCACTTAAAGATGAGCTTTTAGAATACATAATCTGGGACTCCTGGAAAGCTCCTGCCATCCGTGTACTGCTGCACCATGCTGCCTTCTGAGTGAATGCTGCCTGCATGAAGCCTGCAAGGAAATCAATCTGTCAGGAAGTGGTTTGAGTGGTTCTGCAAAGAGGTGGATGGCTATCTGCACTAACTAGTGTCTCAGAAAAAGTTACTTCACCTCATCCTACGCAAACAATTACAGGACAGTAAAGAAGTTACTAAGTGAGAAGGAAAATTCTCAGGAGGGCAGCATGTGCTAAACTTTTAAGGTTAAAGACCAGTTTTTTTAGCAAAATTGACCTTGTGATGGCCATAGTTGTGAATATGCTCACACTGTTTGGAGAGCTAGAATTACAGCTAGTTTTTTCTTATTTCTTTAAGAGAAACTGCATGTGAGTACATTTCTATGTACCAAACGTATTAGTATGAATTGAATAATGAGTAACCTAATCAGATTTATAGCCAAGCTTGCCTGTCATACTGTGATAATTACTAGCTACTCTGGGCCTTAATACCAAATAGATCCCTCCCCACCTCCTAACCTGTTTGATTTTTTGGAAGTGAGTTCTTTATAGCAAAGAAGCAGTGCTTAGGCGAGGCACTGATCTTGGTTCAATCCAGTGACCAGAAACACTTCCCAGTGCAAGCACTGCCATATTCCACAAGCTTATTCTTAAAAACAACTCCAGATGGTAACATCTTTGGCCTGAGTCAGGAGCAGTTCTTAGTGGTCATGAAGTACTGGCAATGTCAAGAGTAGTAGGGTCCCTTTGGAAGCAATTATAGCCATGTTCACAAGTACAAAACACAATGATCCTCAAAAAATATGTCATAGGTGATAAGGACATATAAGATGAATAAGAACAAGTAATTGTTTAAAATCTTCTCTTGTTGCATGGAAAGTTTTTTTGTTTATAGGGAGGACAAAACAAAGTTATTCCAGGTATTAAAGTTGGCCACTAGATATGGAATGACGTTTCCAGACTGAGGGACTACCGGTGCTGCTTTCTTCCTGGCTAAGAATCTGGTTCAGACAGGTGTTTTGAAGAAGCCTTCAATGATCTGTTGTCAGCTGTGCATACGGTTTCCTCTTTCACTCAGGAGAAGGGAGGCTTGAACCAGATGAATTCCAGAAGTCTCTTCCAAACTCAGCTATTCTGTGAATCTCTGAAAGATATACGCTGTTCTGTATTATAATGATCAGAGAGCAGTTGCTTTGTGCTGGGTTTTGAATGTTTTGTACTTTGCCACGTGGAGTTCTAGGCTGTGTCCATCAATCCAGTAGCTGGTGAGACTGTTGTAGTTGTGCTTTGACATTTGATGTGGATTGGGGGGGCTCCAGCTGAGATGTTTTGGGTGTGAAATGCAGAGTTCCACCCATGGCAGAAATAACATTAGGCAGAGGTTGGTAAAATATAATACAAAGTAATTCTGCTCACCCTTGCAAGCAAACCGTGTTAAAATGTTTGCATGATAGTTACTGTGCACTTGCCTGGCTTCTCGGATTGTCTCTTTGAGACACAACTTTGCCTGCAGGAACATTGTCAGTAAAGCAGCACAGTGAACACTCTGGATACAGTGTTCCCAGGCACAGGACCAGGGTCCAAGTTATAGTTATGTGCAGTTCCAGTGGCTGGTCCAAACCTCATCTGGTGGTGGAGAGAAAATGCACCTTTATCTCTTGCAGGAGGAGGGTGGGGATGCACAGAGAGCCTATCAGTTCTGGGAAGTAATGGGGCAGGAAGGAAGCAAGTATTTCCTTTCCTTTCTGTTTTGTACATTGTACCTTAGGTCCTCAAGGCAGAAGGAGACACAGTAGAAGGGGAGTAGAATTTCTTGGAGTATATCAGTGTATACATATATATGTATGTCTGTGTGGGTGTGTGTGGTATAAATGTACATATATATAGATTTTCAATGTAATGCAAATATTCCTGTTCACAGGACTTGTTCAGTATCTGGATTTCTGCATTACCTGAGGTAGTGTCTACCTCTCTTTGGATTGTGGACTCCTGAGTGTGAATAGGTGGCTAAACCCTGTGATCTTCAGTTGAGTCAGGGACGGACAGCTGGTAATGAACACTGGAAGATCAGCTGGAAAGGGAGGCAGTTACCTCTGGGGACATTGAGACACTGGGCAATCTATAATCTCTTCATTTTTCCCTGTTTTGGTTTTGCTTTCTGGGGTAATGTTTTTATCAAAGAAAGCTTGTATCACCCAAGCAGTTTACATGCTAAAGGGAACTGGACTGTTAAATCTGAATTGCATTGCTCTTGGTAGCACCTTTCTGCTTCCTGAGATGTGCTGTGTCTTTTGATGCCTTTTTCTCAGGCTGGCAAGAGACAGAAAAAACTGGAGACACAAAGTTGTGGGGAAAGGGGAAATAGGTACCTTTATTCTGTGAATCCAAACATGCCAGGCAGGGGAGGATGGGCTGGACCCCCCATGGCTTCCCAGTCGTGTCCCCATGATGTTCCCGAGAGCATGGTAAGAGCAAGAGCACAAGAGCCTGAACCCTGAGCGAGAACCCATATTTATAGTGAATATTACAATTCTATTTAGTAGACATAAATCCCCCAATTAGAGCAGGGTACCGTTACATGTAAATTGGACATTGGATCTTGTGTTACTGTCGTGCTGCTAGCATCAAAGAAGATATGGTATTCTTTTGGTGTTCTCTCTTCGGGGCCAGTGGGGATATCATAGACAAAAACATGTCCCTGTTATGACTAGGGCAGTAGGAATATACTGGGATATGGGTCTGGAATATACTGGGATATGGGTCTCCTATAATTTACTAGCTTTATAAACATTGTCAGTGGAAAGCTAGAGTTTTCTACATAAGGATTTACAGTAACATACTGAAAAAGCAAAAATCCGTCGGCATCACTTTGATGAAGAAAACAGTGCTCAGCCATCTAAAAAGAAAGTGAAACACAATATTGAGGTGCACTGACTCTTGTGTTCATGACTAGGCTTTGCTACTCTGTAAAGCGGCAGTGTGACTGGCTGAAGATTCATAGTGGTTGTCCCTTCTTTGATTGACTTGACTGGTTGATTGATTGATTTTTAAGGTCAAAAAAGACAGGGAGAACAGACCAAATGAGATTGCAAATACATCTGCATTGGTCTCCTGTGTAGCAGAGGTCATGGACTTTCTCCTAACTGTTCTCTACATCATCCAAGAAACATGTGATCTGCTGTCAGTCATTATAGAGCCTTCACTGATAAGGATGTCTTTGAAAGAAATTAGGTGGCACTGCAGGTGACATTTCAGCAATAGTCACCAAGGAATGGCATCTCCTAAGTACAGAAAGACAACAACAGGTAAAGCTTTTAGTGACACCGAAAGCACTAGTAAAAGCTTCCACTTACAACAGCTATTGGATAACTCCCAGCACAGAGACAAGAGGAGTTTGAGGTCCACAGGAGAAGGGGGAGACAGCAAAATGTGCTAAAACCTGTGAAATGTTGCTTCTGTCTGTTTGTGGTTTTTCTGATACTTGTGGATGTTCAGGGTGTGATGACTGCTGTCAGGAGCATATTGATCAGTGCTGTTCAGTTTTAGGTGCAGTATACCAGGTTCTATTTGCCAAGGGATAGCCAGAGCCAACAGGAAAGGCCACAGCAAAGTTCAGCTACACTTGTCCGCTTTGTGAATGACATATTTTAGCTTAGCCACCAAGAATAGTAGCTTTACCATACCTCTGTGTAAATCTCCAAGGGACTGAAGAAACAATTTTGAACTAAAATGCATTCTGCCTTAGGGACTTTTTTCAGCACTGAGCCCAATTACTTTTTAAATGGGGGGTTTAGCCCTCCAGGGAAGCCATAAATATGTCCACAGCTGAGCTGTAGTGGGTTAAATATTCCCAACTGCCCTATTATGGGAATCCAGTAAAGAAAACAGTAGACAGTTCTCCCTAGTAGAAGTACTAGCAGCTGTTTTCTAGCAATCTAAGTGATACTGCACAATTTATTCTTTAGTATCAAATTGTGTTTGGCCACATCTATGTTCATGAAAATTTAGTGCCTTGGTGGTTGAAACTAGCCACTTCTGTTCTTTCAGTCATGGCTGGTGAGAATATTTGAAGTGTCTCCTGATAATTACTTCTAGAGTAATAGAATGATTTGAGTTGGAAAGGATCTTAAAGATCATTTGTTTCAACCTCTCTGCCATGGTCAGCTATGTGTTTCACTGGAATGGGTTACAAACACTATCCAACACTTGGCTGTGAACACTTTCAGGGATGGGACACGCACAACTTCCTTGGGCAACCTGTTCCAGTGCCTCACTGCCTTCTGAGTAAAGAATTAGTTCTTGACATCTAATCTAATTCTCTCCTCTCTTAGTTAAAAATGTTCCTCCTTGTCCTGTAACTGTCCACGTGAAAAGTTGCTGTGACTCTTATTTATAAGACCCCTTTAGGTTCTGGAAGGCTGCTATTCAGCAGCTGTCTCTTCTCCAAGCTTAACAACCCCAGCTCTCTCAGCTGTAGTCAGAGAAGTACTCCAGCCCCTTTGATCATCTTCACGATCAAAGGCCCTCTTTTGGACTCACTCCAGCATATCAATGTCCTTCCTGTTCTGAGGACCCCAGAGCTGGATAGTGCTCCAGAGCAGAGCAGAGGGGCAGAATTCCATCCCTCACCATGCTGGCCACACTGCTGTGGATGCAGCCCAGGACACGTTTGGCTTTCTGTAAGTGCCCGTGGCTGGGTCATGTCCAGCCTCTCATTCACTAGCACCCCCAGGTCCTTCTGGGCAGGGCTTCTCTCGGTCTGTTCATCCCCAGCCTGGGTTGGTACCAAGGGTTGCTCTGACCCAGGTGCAGCACCAGCACTTGGTCTTGTTAAACCTCATGAAATTCCCATAGGCCCACTCCTTGAGCTTGTCCAGGTCCCTCTGGATGGCATCCTGTCCTTCAGGAGGTCTCATTCCATGTTCTGTAGTGGACCAGCATTCTCCTTGCTTTCTTTTGCTGCTGATAGATCAGCAGAAGCTGTCTGTTGCCTTTCCCATCCATTTCAGGTTTCCCTTCCTAGCTGTACCCTTCCTAACTTCCTCCATACCTTCCTTCTCTGTTCCTCCCAGGCAGCCTGTCCTTGCTAACACCTTCTGTAGTGGCTTTTTAAGTTTGATGTCACTCAGAAGACAAATTATCCATCAAGCAAACTTGCCTCCTGCCATACCTCGTTTTCCTCACATTCTGTACATGTGCTTTAGAGAGGTTGCCTTTCCAGTTCCGCCCTTTCTCCCGAGTCTCTTGGCATTTAAGATAATTTATTTCTTGAAGGCTACCACTTATTAATTTTCTGAAGAAGCCAAAACTGTTGCTCTGAAATCCAGGATCTTTATTCTGCTTTTTGCTTTCACTGCTTACCCAAATATTTTAAATTCTTATTTCTCCTTGTAGTCACTCAAAGGCTGTCATCAGCCTTCATGTCCCTAGCCATTTCTTCCTTAATTCATACAACATCCAGCAGTGCAACTTCATTACTTAGAGGAGTACCTGCAGAAAAAAGTCTTTGATGCTCTCTAGATTTCCTGTGCTCTGCAGTTCTGCTCTTCCAGCAAATGTCTCAAAGCTCCCCCACGAAAATATGTAATTATGAAGTTTCTTCATAGTTGTTCAAAGGTTTGAGAAAAACCCAGTTGTTCAAAGGTTTCATCCAATTTCTCTTCTTGACTGGGCAGTCTGTAGCATATGCATGCCATATAGTTTGCTACCCCATCATCCTGATCCATGAGTCTTCATCCTTGATTCCTTGGATCAATGATATGTTGCGTTGTTGAAATAGTTGGAAAACAGTGTTCAATATTTTAAGAAAATATTAGACGCTAAGTAAACTGATGAGAAAATACATTTAAACACAAGAGGAATATCTTTTGCTCCCTGCATGACTTGGGATGAATCATTTCCCCTCTTTGCTTTTCCAGGTCTCAGACTGTGAAGTCCCTGTGGTAGAGACCTACCATAATAAAGATAGATGATGTGCAAGCACTGCTACCTTCGAAAGATGGCAGGCATCATTGCATTTGTATTCCTAAATGTAACTTGCATCCTTTCTTCACGGAGGCTGAGGTTTGGTCATACAGAGAACCTGCAAGAATGCTTTCCAGTGGAAAAGTAGGATGGGAATGTTGCCATGCACAAAAGAAAATTTGGAAGGAAATGTGGTTGCCAGAAGCAAGCGTATGTTTGTACAGGATTCTCTCATTACCAGGAGTATAGTGACTTGGGGAATGATGGTGGAAAAGATCATACTCTAATTTGCTCTGCCAAGAGTAAGGATTTTGAATTTCTGTGAGTTATACAAGTAAGCTGTTTAGGACAACAGGGCAGGATTAAGGCAAAAGGAAATGCAGATGAATGCATGATGGAAATAAATATTTAATTGACCTGTTCAAATTACTTATACATGCGGAAAGATAAAACATTTGTTGAATTTTTTAGTCAAGAGGAATCTTTACATTCTCTTTAACAGCTACATCTGCTTTATTTGGTGTCAACCAAGTTAAGTCAAGCCTTACTTCCTTTTTGTATTATGCTGTAGGGCTTCCTTGTTTGGATTACAAAACATGAAAATTCTCAGTGCCCTGTGCGCTTTTCTCGTTACCATCCACATAGGAATACCCATTTTTAGGCTCAAATATGTGCACAAAGGCTTTGATGAGGAAACAATATTTTTCTGAACTAACCTGCTTGTAATGTTCAGGTGTTTCTAAACTGTGGTGTTTCCTCACACACACACATTTTTCTGTGTTTTGCATTACTAGTACCTAAAA
The DNA here is from genome assembly GCA_013398175.1 of Climacteris rufus. Taxonomy (NCBI): domain Eukaryota; kingdom Metazoa; phylum Chordata; class Aves; order Passeriformes; family Climacteridae; genus Climacteris; species Climacteris rufus. Next base: position 245,870 of record VZRZ01002551.1, read on the forward strand.
GCTACCTGTTGACAAGTTGTTCACCTTAGTTTTCGTTTGTGAGAATTGTGCTGCCTCTCTTGACTAAAACAGTTTTAAGAAGTAGTTTAAGCCAATTTGTATCTACTGGCAGTGCTGGCCAAGTTTAGTTACTACATTTTCTGCAATTTCAGGTTGCCAGTGTCTGCAGATCAGAAGATAAAAGACAAATGGTTTAATTAATACCATTTTGAGCCTACTGCTTTAATCAGTTGATCGTGTTTACACACTACTTAATCTGGCATAAAGCCAAAGGGACTTCAATGGACCAAGTGAGAGTTTACAAAATCCTTTCCTTGTTAATATCAGCAGCTGTGCCTTGTTTTAAACAAGACTGGATTTACTTTGATTTCTAGATTAGTGCAGGTTACATTGAGCAGAACATTTAATGTATCTAATTGATTTTCCCTGTAATACTGTTGGTACACAGGTCACTGCTCCAATAATTTGTTTTACCATTAGAATTCTGTATGCAGATCTAGTCTCCAAGGATATCAGTGTGTAACCGGATACTGCATGATCTAATCAAGTTCTGCAAGAAATGTGTTATCACTTCAACACTTAGCAGTAGAAAGCTTCATCAAAATGAAAAAATGATCTAATATTTAAAGCAAAATACAGTTCAAAGAGACAACTGCAAGAAGCACATGTACAAAATATAAAGACGTTTCTCAGATTCAACAAAGCCTAATCCAAGCCAGAGTCTAAGATAATTTGTCGTGACTCCATTTATTGTTAAAGAAAAAAATGTTATAGCTGCTGCTTCAGTTTATAGGGTTTATTCCAGTTCTGGTAAAATAGCATCACTCTCAGAAATTACTGACTAGCAGAATTTCATCAATGTAATACTTGTTTGCTACAGCATGCATACTTTGAAAGTAATTTTGAAAAGCACCTACAAAAGCACTGGTAACAGGCAAGGCTAGTACTCTGAACAACTCATTTTGATGTAGGATTTGGATCTCTGGGGGCCTACTATTGCAGTCCATTTCTGGAATACAAGTCCTGCTGAGCCTGAAGAAGTTTTGCAAGCAGTGTCTCAGGCTGAGCAGCAGAGCTACTTGCTGCTGTGAGTCTGATCACAACCATCTTCTTTGGCTGGAATAGTGGGAGTGTGGCTCTGCCAGCAGCTGAGTGTTTCTGTGTAAACTGCCATGTCTCAACACCAGGTGTTCAGCAGGCTAATGGTAGACAAAGGTGATAAGCATCTCCTAGGGTCAGCTCAGCTCTCCATAAAGCTGCTTCCATGTAGATGTCAGAATGCTGAGCATAATTAATTGTTACTTTTGTTTTGAGATTGTGGACATACCTTAAATGTCCACATTTTAAATGGACATACCTTAAGACAGAGACTTTTGTACAGTGAAGTACATATTTGTATTCAACTTCGTATTGTAGGAAATGATAGTTCCTGTGCCTGGGCATGTGAATTATTACATCCCATTCTTGTCAAGAGCATACAGCAGAGTTTCTGAATTTTATCAGTGGAATGCAATGCTATCCTTGACTCTATCTGTTGTACTTATTTAGCAAAGGAAAGCAAAGAATTTTAGAGGTAAATTTAAGAAGGAAAACAGCATTTAGTAACCTTGTGGATGACCAGATGAGACTTGAAATAAAGGTCAGAAAGGTTACATTCCTTGGCATTTTTTCAACTTCAGTTTTAGCTGGCTACAAAGGTATATGTGGAATGATGTTGGTTTGGTTTTTTACTTTGGTTCTGCAAACTAGAGAGTGTGCAGGGCCAGACTCTACTCATTGGATCAAGGGATTTATTGTGTGACTAGCTTTGCTACCAGAATTGCTTTGACGTTCAGAGCCCACTGGCTTCATTGAGTCTAAAGGCATAAGTAAGAACTGGAAGAGAGTGACTGAGCATCCAGACAAGCAGTGAAACAGACATTACCTTTCTTTCAAGTTCCTGCAAGGTGTTGGTGGGTTAAACGCTGCCAGAGAAGTGTGCTGTTATTGAGGGAAAAGACAGCGGGGATGGTGGGTGAGTGGTGGTACAGGTCAGAAAATTATGTTCATTAGGAAAAACCCACTAATGACTTATATTAATATGGTGCTGGTATTTTTTTTGTCTGTTGTGTTTCTAGGATCTCATGACTCTTTTAGCTTCTACATCGATGAAGCCTCTCCAGTTGGGCCTGAACAGCCAGAAACAGTCCAGAATTTTGTGTCAGTTTTTGGGACTGTGGCTAAAAAGCTGATGAGGAAGTGGTTGGCTACACAGACCATGAACTTCACCAGCCAACTGGGGGCAGGAATCCGATATTTTGATCTCAGAATTTCCACCAAGCCCAGAGACCCAGACAATGAACTCTACTTCGCTCATGGTTTATTCAGTGCCAAAGTCAAGGAAGGTCTGGAGGAGATCAATGCATTTCTCGCTGAGCACCCAAAAGAGGTGGTCTTCTTGGACTTCAATCATTTCTACGGGATGCAGAAGTACCATCATGAAAAGCTTGTCCAGATGCTCAAAGACATATATGGAAACAAAATGTGTCCTGCTATATTTGCCCATGAAGTCAGTCTCCAGTACCTGTGGGAAAAGGAGCACCAAGTGCTGGTGTTCTACCACAGTCCAGTGGCTGTTGAGGTAGCCTTTCTTTGGCCAGGCCAGATGATGCCCGCTCCCTGGGCCAACACAACAGATACGGAAAAATTGATTCAGTTCCTGCAGGCATCAATCACTGAAAGAAGAAAGAAAGGCTCCTTTTTCATATCTCAAGTAGTGCTGACGCCAAAGGCTAGTACGGTGGTGAAAGGAGTTACTAGTGGTCTCAGAGAAACGATCACAGAAAGGTAAGTGTGTGGCTGTTCAGGAGTGCTGACTGTGCTGACTGTGTGTGTTGGTACTGCTGTTTTTCTAATTCTTTTTAAAGACACTCCAGCAGATGCATTTCTTCCATGCTACTGTTGGCTAGTCAGAACTTGACACAATCCTAAAATATTTAAAGAGAAACATATTGAAGGCCAAGCTTTTGTATCTTGAAAGAAAATCTGCCACACTAGCCTAATGAGATATTATGGGATTGGCTTAACCTTCTCTTTTTTGTGAATGCAGGTTTTGCTAATCTGTTTTATTTTCCAAATGTGTTTCATAACCACTGAATATCTTACCTAAGAATTCCTTACTGGGTATGGACAAATCTATCTGCATGGTCTATATAGTTGAAGTGTTTATTTGTGCATCACGCTTCAGGCATTGGATAAATATTTTTTTCATCCTGGCTTGTCAGCAAAGATTCATGCTGCAGAATTTACCTTTGTACTATGATTTCCCTGTGTCCATACCATCACACATTGTATCAAAGATAGCAGGGCAGCATTAGAGAGAATTCGACTCCTAAAAGTCCTTCTTCATTTATCACACAGGAAAGAGACTGCAGACCATTGTACAGGTTCTGTACATGACATAGTGTGTTGACAGGCCATTAGTTGTTACAGTACAAAAAAAGCTGCCTGTACAAGACATGCATTATTTATACCATTCTGACTTTGATAAATCACAGCCAATTTTGGGCTTCAAGGCATATATGTATGACTATGTTCTTGACAACATGGTAGGAAGCCTGAAATTTAATGTCAAGACACAAGAGCTATTTTCTTTTTCTCCTTAAAAACAAAGGAGGGTTGCAGAGTGTAAAAAAAATTACTATGGGGGTCACTGGCCTGCTAATGTTCTGCTCTCTACACGGATGTGCTTGTGTCAGGAAGGTCTGTTGGGAACCTAGCCCCTTCCATGCAATCAAAGATGCAGTTTCTGCGAAGAAAACATGCCTCACATTTGAGAAAGGTTGAGCTATTTTTATGGCAGCTTTCCTAAGCAACTGTTAACTTGAAAATATAGGTAAAACATTTACATGACATGGTAAAACACCGACATAGAAGATTTTATGACCAGTGGAATGTGATTCAAAAGTGCTTGTGTGACTGCACTTGCAGCTGTTGGTATATCCTTCATCTGTGTTTTATAGGCTCCATTGTACTGGGGAATCTCCCTCACTGCTGAGTCTGAAAAGAACTTCTCTTTACTAAAGTACTTCTTTGTTGATGGGTTTTACTAATAAACACCTTGTTGTTACGGGATTTTTTTCCTCTGGTAAACATCTTTCTGAGTATTCTTTAGAACGTGAAGCAGCACAATCAGGAAACTAACAGGTTGTTCTTCAAGCTTGTTGTATCAATAAAATAGCAATTAAAACACATTTTCTTAATCTCTGGCTCATAATGTGCTTTCTTGAAGCTATTTGGAAAAACAGACTTGAAATAGATGCTGAATATGTTTGACTGAGCTCTGAATGTCCAGAGCCTTTGAACTCTTAGTATGCCTTTCTCAACAGTAAATCCTGAGATTGTAATTAACTTGAAATGTCAATAAATATTTGGGCTGAAAAACCTGGAAATGTTGTTTTTCCAGATTTCAACTGAGATTTTTCACATGAGCCCCAAGTGTGTAATCATGTCTGCTACATGAAAAGTTGTTTCCTTCTCTGCATAATTCCTTTAGCCATTATGAAAGAAACAGACCTTCAAAATTATCTCCAAGGCTTATGTTTAGTCTTCTAAGTGTGACATCTTATTTTGAATTTTTATTTTTAATACAAAAATACACTGTAGGAATACACAGGCTTGGAATGTATGATAATGTAGATAGAAACTGAGCTTGTATTTTGAGTTAACTGCTCTAGAAGCAAACATCAAATATATTCAGAACTGCTCCTCATTTTATGATGATCCTGTTAAAAAATAAATAGGCAAGCAACTAAAAGAAGAAATACAATTTGCACAGTGGAATTTGCACAATTCTCTTCACTCTCACTGCCTTAATGTTTCAGTAACTTAGAAGTACATAATCCACACAAAAGGTGCCAAGACGTGTGTTTCACCTGTGCTGTGTTTGCTACTTTGAACCATCTCTCAGTTATTTGTAAAGAGATTATTTGGTCCTTTTTGAAATAAATATGCAGATCAAATCCCATCTTTGTGTCCAGGTAGATAACATATGTGCTTTTCTTGCCAGTTGCTGCATAGACTTACACATATTTTGCTGTTTTCTCCTTATCAAGAAATACTGGTGAAGAGCCTTACATTAAGAATGCAGTTATCTAGCTTTTGGCAGCATTTTTGAAACCATACTTGGATGGGATTCTTCCCTCCCATTGAATTTTAAAAGATCTGAATGCAAATGTGCAATAAGGTTGAATTTTTCAAATAATTCTGGTGTGGGTGGTTGGTGGTTTTTTGTTTGGTTTGGGTTTTTTTTTTTTTTTTCAGTATTACATTTAAGAATATTTTCTTTGGCATTTTCAAATAAAACCTGTAGTAATTTCTTCTTTTTTTTTTTTTTTTTCTCTGTCTGTACAGTGGCCTTCTACATATTGAGTTAGTTTTGAAAACAGAGCAAAGTTTAGATCCTCTCAAATTCAATAAAACGTACCGGGTTTTGATCTCCAAAGTCATTTGTTAGTCATGAAATTGTTTATGATTTGAAGAGCATTGGCTACCTTAGAGGGAGAACCTGGTTTCCCTGAGTCACAACACCCATTGTACTAGAAATCTGTGAGTGGACACCATGCAGCAATCCATGCTCCATTCTGCTGTTTTGCAGCTTATGTTGGAAAAGAGCGTGGTGAAATACTCTTCTGTAGCCAAGATGGTTGGTTTAATGGCTTTTCATCTTGACTGCCTGTGGTGGTGGAGGTCCACACATTCACACTGCAGTAGAGCAGCCTTCTAAGGCAATACATTTCAGAAGGAGAAGGGATGTTATGCTATAACCTGTTCCCCACAGCGCAGATGTGCAAAATGGGAGGCATACAGTAACCTCAATTAAAAAAAAAACAAACAAACAAACCCAAAAAAAACCCTCCAAAAAACCAGTTTCATGCTTTTAAGACTCAATTCAGTGAAGATACACTAGACTGTTTTCTACTGATAATGTTTACTCACAGGCTTTGCCATCATCACAGGCAGTGTTCTGTGGTAGAGTAATTAGAAATAAGGAGTAATTTTAAAGTTATGGAGCTTTCTGTTCTGCACAAATATGAGAGGGAAAAGACATTTCTTGTAAGGTCTTCCTAGGACCAGAGTTCAGTGTAAGAAAACTTGGTAACACAGATTTCACCTTCACTATTTGGATGAGGAGAATTCCTGGCATGTGTGCACATTATGTTTCTTGGATTTGATGAAAAACTTTGAGGACTATCAACTTTTTTTCAGGCTTAACATTCTGTCACACACACAGTTTAGATGCCAAGAAATGCTCTTTGATTAACAAACAGTATATGCCAAATGAATTACATTCGCTGTGCTCATTGAATTAACTTCACAATGAGGCAGCTGCCTTCAGTGTATCTGAAAGGTGGTTGTGAGACACCCTTTTGATTAGTGCAGAGTTGTTCTTCCTAATAATCTAGTTTGCTTTCTGATTTGCAGCGAAATTACTAATTTTATCTATGACACTTGAGACAAGCATGAAACTCTCTTTGTTATCTCTGTGGTTTAATAATACAGAAGAAGAATAGATCTCCTTCAGAGGATGCAGAAATCCTGTGGTACTTTTAAAGCTTTCAAAAAATAGAAAGTAAACACATACCTTGCCAATTGTCACTTGATTTCCAAATTAATCTCTAAGGATAATGTTTCCTGTGGCTCACATATGACTAAATCCTTGCCTACCATGCTAAAGCTTCCTCCTTAGCAACCAAACCAAATTAAAAAAAAAATTACCCTGCACATGAGAATGAACCTATTGAAGTGGAGGCAAAGAATCCTATCCACACTATTAACAGAAGGGGAGGTAAGTAGGCCACTGAAGCTGTCAGGAGAAAATCCATCTCTGGGTACAGTCATGAACTAAGCAGAGTCAGATTTAGCTAGCAAATAGGTGGATATTATATGAAAAATGATCCCTGAAGTTGCAAGAAGTGGGATTTTCTGAGTCAGTTACTGATGGTGCCACATGTCTGTCAGCTGAATTTTTGAGTTTCTGTGAGGCAGGAAGAGTGGGAATTGATCATCTTTTAATCCACACTTCATACTGACTGATGCCATTCTTAAACTATTTTATATGAAGTAGAAAACCATCAGAAATTGCAACTGTGACAACTGTATTTTCCTATTTGTCTGCATCCTTCCTGATTGTAACCTTGATGTCTGTCTCCATTATGGGCTGCAGGAGAGCAACAGGCTCCAATGAGCTGGTTCAGATTTTAGGACTTGACAGGCTGGTGTGTCAGGTCTTGGTTTTTTTTGTTGGTTTTTTTTTTTCTCCTTTTCTTTCTTTTATTTTTTTTGTTTGATTTTTTGTTGTTGTTGGGGGGGTTTTTTGTTGGTTTTTTTGTTTGTTTGTTTTTTGGGTTTTTGTGTTTTGTTTTTTTTGTTTTGTTTTCTTTTCTTTTCTTTTTTGTTTTTTTTTTCCCTGTTATTTCCTGACCTCAGAAGGCACAAAATGGCATTCTGGTTTAATAGCAGGCAGTTCAAAAGCACTCTGGACAATCCAGACAAATCCTGAGTATTTCTATTCTTCCTCAAGCGATCCTTAATTACTTTTCTAGTCTTTCCACACAAGAGGCAATCTCTGTGTTTGCACACAGAACAGCACAGGGGGATTTCACTGGAAGAATCTATCTACCATGTCAATAGGCCTGCACAGTAAAATCCTGAATGGGCTGTGTATGTTGTAGTGGCATTTCATCACTGGACCATTTGTCTGCATGAGAGTTGTAGTATAGCATTCCCACAGGAAGGGCTGTGTGGTTGTGTCTGATGGCTTTGGTCATGAACTTGGAATAGTATTATATTGCCACAAATACAGGAGCACAGATTTTTAATAACTTTGTTAAAGTATTTATCTACATACCCACTAGTGGCCTGTGGGATTTAGTCAAGAAAGAAGACTGGCATGGTGATCCCCACAGTGACCTCTGTGATCAGTTGTCTGGCTTTGGGGTGTTTGTCTGGGGTTGATGTTTTGATATCTTGATGTTTTCTTGTGGCAGGTGTGGGTGTCTCACAGTCTTTCCCTCTGTTTGGCCTGCTTGTGAGTTTTATTACGTTAGGCATCAAAACACCTGCTTGCTGTGTCACTGTGTTTTCCTGTCGTCACACTCTGAGCACAGTGTGACCCTGCATATAGAGAAAACAGCAAGTGTTTTTCATCACAGAAAAGGAAATGTTCATTTTCTTAGCCCCACTGCTGTAAGCTGTCACTAACATCTACTTGTCTCAGAGATTTCACACTTCAATCTTCACAGCTGCTGTAGTGAAATTGCAAATGTCTCATTAAGTCAGTTGGGTTTTCTTTGATCTTTCTGCATTACTCAGATCACTAAGGAAGCTCAAAAGCTAATAGATGCTAACAAGTACTGACCCCAGGGAAAATGCATTTGCTAGTGCTGGGCCTGGGTCTCTGTAGCTGCTTTTACCTCATTGTGAAGGGAATGGTTCCTTGATGGGTTGATCCTTCTGTTCTTCATTTGTAATGTACAAAATGAGCACAGAATTTTACACAAACAAGCTTTTGCAGATGTATTCACAAGGTGCTGGTAATAATTTTCTGTAAAGCAAAGATGTTTCATACAAACTTAAGCAAATACAAACTCAAGCAAATACAAACTCAGTAGGTATGGCAACATCCACGTCTCCATGTTGTGTTAGCACTTCCTTGCTGCAAACCTTTGCTTACCAGACTATATAAGTAGATCTATAGGCACATCCTTGTCAAATCTTAAACAGAGAGCTGGACAGTTCTGGAGACACTAACATGCTCATTATATGTTTGAAGTTTGCTCCATGGTCCTAGAGGGATAGGATGTGAACAGAAATTGTCAAAACAAAGTCCTGTCAGCTCTTAAAACCATGTTGAACATGCTTTATAATTTCTGATGGCTTTGAGCAATTTTCAGCAGCCTCTACAGCCTTAGAGGGCTTTCAAATGCAATCTGAAGAGAATGCATCCACACTATCCCTGGAGAAGTCACCTGCAGTCACCTCTGTAGTGGCTGTCTCTACTTGGGTGGTAGGAGAGGTTTAAGACAGGAAGATGTGTTAAGGGAGTTTTAACAGAATACAGAAACCCCTCAAATCCGTTGTCAGAAGATACACCAAACCTGACATTGATTTCATTCAATGCTTCCACTTGCTTACAAACAAGTGGCCAATGTGGACTGAATGAGCTGTTGACTGAATGAGCATGCAGGCTATGGCCAGTTAGGTGTTAGGTAAAGCATGCAGAAGCAGTAAGGGGTTCTGGCACCCTGGTGCCATTTGGTACAAAAGAGATCACTGCAACAGGGGGCTGGAAATAGTGAAGGCAGCCAGGCCAAAGGTCTTGGTGATGTACTGCCTTCTGTATGATACAGAACTTGCATAGGCTATAAAAATGCCCATGCTTTTCTTCTGTTAAAACACAGATGATACAGTTTTTTCCCTAGGAATTTGGTAATGTCTGTAGGTTGCAATGCAATTCTTTCTTAAGGAGCCACTGTCACTGTGAAAGATGCTAGTTTCATGCAATATAAATTCTGGAAATATTCAGCCTTCTTTTACTGATCTTTTCTTTACAACTTAACTTCTAGGTAAATGTTTCATAATTCTATTTTCCTTCAGGACTGATTTTCTTCTCTTTTTTTTAATTTCTTTTTTTTAGTTTTGGGATGGGAGTAAGGTCTAAGATACAAACTTGACATAGTCAGAGATTATAATAAGAGTTTGTCTGTAATTATAATGATATAATTGTATGTATTGTCATGAGCTGTACAGCTGCCCTAGAGAGCACAGTCTGTTATATTAAAATGTCTTTCAGTATTTATTTCAGACTCCAAGAAAAATAATAAAAGACATATCTATAAGACGCTGAATGATCATACAGTGGGATTTGACCTTTGGCAATATTTTAATACTGTAGCTGTTGATCTGAGGGGCTTTGTAACTAAGCAACTGTCATCCAGAATGTATTATATCATAAAAGAGTATTAAGATATGAAGGAGACTAAGTTGTTAGAGTGAAATAGGAGCCCTGGTGAGATGCAGGCACTTTCCCACGGAACTTTTTTTTTCTGAGCTACAGCACAAAGGATGAACTTTAGCACCATTTGTTCCATGGTGGAGTATTGAAACCTGCACCCTACATTCTCAGTTCTGTGAGCAGGCACTGATGTGTAGTAAATCAAATATGAAATTAAATAATGGGTAATGGACACATTAAGTTTGTTGCTGGAAAGAAAAGAGGGACAGCCATGGATCTTTATTCCCTTCTTACCTATTTAGAATCAAAGAATCATCAAGATTGGAAGAAATCTCCAAGATCATTCAGTCCAACCTGTGACCGAACACCAAGTCATCCATAGCACTAAGGGCCATGTCCTGTAGTTTCTTGGACACATCCTGGAATGGTGATTCCACCAACCTCCTTGGCCAGCCAGTTCCAATCCCTAACCACCCTTTCAGTGAAGAAATTCTTTCTGATGTCCAAGCTGAACCTCTCCTGGTGCAGCTTGAGGCCATTTCCTCTTGTCCTGCCACAGGTTGCCTGGTAGAGCAGGTCAACCCCACCTTGTTGCAAACTGTACAACCTCCTAGAGCAAAAAGCTCACCCCTGAGCCTGTTTTTTCTGCAGGGAAAACAACCCCACTCCCTCAGCCACCCCTTGTTAGACTTGCTCTCTAGATGCTTTCTCAGCTCTGATGCCTTTCTCTGGACACGCTCCAGCACCTCAGTGTCTTTCTTGGAATGAGAAAGCTGGACATGGGATTCAAGGTGCAGTCTCACCAGTGTTGAGTACAGAGGGACAGTCACTGCCCTGGTCCTGCTGGCCACACTGTGGCTGATCCAGGCCAGGATGCCCTTGGCCTTCTTGACCACCTGGGCACACACACTGGCTCACATTCTGCTGCTGTCACCAGCACCCCCAGGTCCTTTTCCACTGGGCAACTTTCCAGCCACTCTGCCCTAGCCTGTGGCACTGCCTGGTGTTGTTGTGACCCAAGGGCAGGATCTGGCACTTGGGCTTGCTGAACTTCTTACCACTGGACTCGGCCCATCGATCCAGCCTATCCAGATCCCTCTGCAAAGCCTTCTTGCCCTCCAGCAGATCAACACTCCTGCCCAACTTATTTACATGCTCTGATGTCTGAAACTGGCTTCTTTTCTTTTCCAGAGAGACCTGTTCAAATTACAGCTCTGAGGCAAGGTTGTAATCCCAAGTGATTCCTGAAGATATGATAGTGTACTGTGTTGCTTGAATAAGAGGGAAGGGGTCATTTTGTTCAGTGGGTTCACTGCTGATTCCCAAGGTTTGAGTGGATATTGAAAAGAAACTTGCCTCATTGTGAGCAGGCATTTTTTCTCAGAGCTAAGTTCATTACGATTTTTCTTGGGTTTGCACATCTTACCAGAAAAACAGCTACAGGGCCACCCCTCTGTTCCCTCCTTTTAGCTGAGGAAAATGCTAAGACAGTGAGGACTCGGCTTCTCACAACTTTTCATACTCTTCCAAATGACCCATCAGCTGTGTGGGGCTTGTGCCACCCAGCCTGTGTCAGGAGGGGGATCTGCCTCTGCTAAAGGACCACAGTTGTCACATCCTGTCCTTAGCCACTTTTCTTCATCTCTCTCCTCCCACACATGCTCTTTTTACTTCCTCTAAGCAATTGCAAGTAGTCAGCTCAGCAAGTTTCTTTTCTACTCCAGCTGCATGTGAGGTGATGGTTAGGCTGTGGGCAGTTAAGTTGAAAATACAGATCTGAAGCCATCAGCCTGTAAAAGATGGTAAAGATTTAAGAAATGATGTTACCCAGGGATGCTGTTTCAGGCTGTTGTCAGGTGCCAGGAGGGTGGTCCTGAGCTCATTGTTGGAATGTCATTAAGGTATTTGTGTTGTCCAAGACTGGTGCTATTTCTGTTGAAGAGCAGGAGCACGTGTTATGGCAAGAGTCTGTGTCCACTTTGATCCATCTGTTAAACATCCTTTAGCTGAAGGTAAAGGACAGGACTCAGCTGGGAGGGGTGAGTAAGGTCACTGCTGTGGCACTGCAAATGAGAGCCATCCTCTTGCCCTGTTTTCACACCAGGCACAGTAAGTTCTTCTGAGCCTGTTGGTAATTGCAGCTCAGAACATTTGGCTGATAATGATCTGTCTCGCCTAGTGGCATTTGCTGCTGGCTTCCTCTCTCCATCAGACAGCATTTCACTGCTGTTATTGTCTGGCTGTGCTAGAACAGGAGAGACATAAATCCAGCTGAATTGTTTTCTCTTGGTGGAAAGCACCCTCCTTTGAGCTCTGCAGTCTGAGGAACATTTGTGGAGGTATTAATCTGTATTAATCCATCTGGTGAACATCTGGTTTGTTTTTCTCTTTTTTTTTTCTTCTAAGCTATTTCTCATAAGAAGTGTAGGTGGACTGCTACTTGCAAAATATTTCTCAGCTCTGGAAAAATGTTGCTTTGTCCTCTAGTTAATGGAAAGAATAAGTGTCCAGAAGAGAACTACGAAGATGCAGAAGGGTCTAGAGGAGGTACTGTATGAAGAGTGTCTGCGTTCACTTGGCTTGTTCAGCCTGGAGAAGTCGCAGGGGAGACCTCATAGCAGACTGAAGCTTCCTCACAAGGAGAAATGGAGGGTCAGGCTCTGTTTGCTCTGTTGACCAGTAACCCATGAGAATGGCATAAATCTGTGTCAGGAGAGGTTTAGGGTGGATATCATGAAAAGGTTCTTCACCCTGAGGGTGACTGAGCACTGGAACAGGCTCCCCATGAAAGTGGTCACAGCACCAAGCCTGACAGAGGTCAAGAAGCAGTTGGACAATGCTCTCAGACACATGAGAGTGTCCTGTGCAGGGCTAGGAGTTGGACTCGATCTTTGTGGGTTCCTTCCAAGTTAGGATATTCTATGATTCTATGAAATAATGCTTTGAATGGACTGGTGATAAGGATAAGTTACTGTAATTCCTTCTCAGTAACCTTCTGGATTCCTATCCTGCTAACAGCCAGCACTGACTGTACCAGCTGTGCAGCCCTTCTGAGAAGAGGATGTGTGCCTTGAGATACAGACTCACATCTGCTTGTTGAGTTTCTTGTAAGTGGTTAGTGCTTTTCTGCAGGCCACTGTTTGTGAATGCTTGTTGTCTCGTTTAAATAACATCGCTGTTGATGCACAGCATACCAGTGCACTGGGTCACACTGATAGAGATTGTGCTGTCTAGCAGATCTACCCAAGTCTATGCTGAGGTAGGTGGGTGCAAGTCTCTCTGCCTCGTCTTTGATGCAAGACACATGCTTAGCTGAGACTGACCACTATCAACCTCCAGTGTGAGAGGTTTGTAGGAAGAAGGGGACTGCAGCAGCTCTGTGGTGAATGTGCAGCTTGGTCCATATTCCACAAGGGGAGTGTGAGCCGCTGCAAGGACTCTCATGCACCAGGCATAGCTGATGGGGCAGGTCTGCTTTTCTTTGTGCTGATGGAGCAGCATGACTCAATGCCATGGTGCTGGAGAAGGGAATGGCTTCTCTTGGTAACCTTTCTTCCCAGACATCACAAGTGAATTGACATTGAGGCAGGGACTAGGGAGCAAAACTCCCTCTAGGAGGGAGATCAGATTTGTGTTCGTTTTAGGAACCTGGTAGTATATAAGTCCATGGAACCTGATGAGATGCATCCCAAAGTCCTGAGGGAACTGGCTATTGGAGTTGCTGAACTGCTGTCCATGTTGTTTGAAAAGTCATGGCAGTCAGGTGAAGTCCCAGGTGACTGGAAAATATTGTACCCATTTTTAAAAAGGGCAGAAAGAAGGACCCTGGAAACTACTGACCTGTCAACCTCCCCTCTGTGCCTGGGAAGATGGTGAAAGAGATCCCCATGGAAGTTACGCTAAGCCACATGGAGGACAGGGAGGTGACTTGAGACAGCTAGCACAGCTTCACTGAGAGCAAGTATTGCTTGGCCAACCTAGTAGCGTTCTATGATGGAGTGACCACATAGGCAGACAGGGGATATCGTGTGGACTTGTGTGAAGCCTCTGACATGGTCTCCCACAACATCCTTCTCTCTAAAGTGGAGAGATATGGATTTGCTGAGTAGACTGTTCGGTGAATGAGGAGTAGCTTGGATGGTTTTATCCAGAGTGTAGTGGTTAACAGCTCAGAGTCCTCCTGATGGACATCAGTGACAAATTGTGTCCCTCAGATGACTTTTAAAGATCCATTTCCAGCCAAACAGTTCAGTTATTCCATGACCTCTTTGCTTTAGTGTTTCTCAGCCAAGTACCTCTCTTGGCTTCTCTCCAGGGGAATTTTACTTTATTGCTGATGCATCCTCTGTAGTCCCCTGGTAAATTTTTACAAGATACATAATGTATTTTTTAGTCTACCTTTTCCCTGATGGTTTGCAACCATGGTTCATTGTTGTGGAGTTCTCATTAAATAAAATATGAGATCAATTCAGAAGTTATCAGTGTTACTGGAAACATGAGATTTCTCACAATGTCTGCCTATTTTTAATGCTGATCAGAACCAATAAGAGTGTTCCAAGTCACCAAAAAAAATCTTGTTTTTAAAGCTAATTTGAGATCAGTGGTATATTGCTTAATATTTTATTTCCTTTGTTAAGAGTTTGGTCTACAGTTGTTAATTTTTGTCTATGTGACATCAAGTGCATGTTTGTGAGAATTTTTTCAACCCAGCAATTACAAAACCATTTGTTCCTTTTCCCATCAATGTGACTTTTTTATTAAAAACTACAGGTATCTTAAAGTCTACTCTTCTTTTTTTTCTGGGAGTGTTCCTACCAGTATTTTTCCCCTGGGAGAAGTCTATTAGCAAAATAATTTATGTCAAAACATTTCAATTTTCACTTCTATTAATCCTGTCTTGTCTTTAGATTTATGTTACGGTCTTAATTGCAATATTTAATGCTGTTTCTGTATGCACAGCTTTTCATTTTTTTAAATTCAGAAATAGGGCTTGGACTTTATTTCATGGAAATGACCTACAATTTGTTCTTGCTTTCTAATTTGAAACAAAACCACATTTTGAAATTCAGGAGTTTAACAGTACAGCTTATTGGTTTTACAGTTATTGGTTTCAGAATCTTGGTTTCAGATCTATTTAGTACCAAAGCAGATGTCTAGCACTGAAGCATCCAACCTTTGCCTGCCCCTTGGTATCACTGTTGATCAAGTGACAATCTTTTTCTCCCATTCCTAATATCTATTTTAACTTTGCTCATGACTTTTAGAACCTACAGCTTTATCTGCTATCTGTAGGGTGAATACCACCAGCCAAGCAAAGCAGCAGTATTATTAACAGTATTAATTAACCTGGTATGCATAAAAATAAACACTGAAGTTCTTCGGGAAGACACTATTGTCTAAGTAATACTCTGTCACATTTCAGGGCCCTTTACTTTTTTGCAGGAGAAATAAATCAGAATCTGTCCTTAATTTTTCTCTGAGAAAGTTCATCCACATTATTTTGACTAGAAGTTAAATGGCCCAACTGCCTTTGCTAAAATCTAAAATTACTTGAACTCAAGGCAGACAGCATGTTGGCAGATGTAGTCTAGAGGCAGTGATTCAGGACTGTGCAATATGGAGGAGTCTGACTCAGCTTTTTGACTGATATGAATTTTACTGTCGGTTATGTTATGCTGCCATTGGTGGTATCATCTAGACTTTTCAAGACAGTTGGCTAAAAGGTTGAGTTAAAAGAAAGATTAGTGTCTGATTACAAAATCTTCCAATAATGAATGTTAAAAAGGGTGGCTCAGAGGTTAGCAGAACTATCTAACAGAGTGAAAGAAGCAGATATTTCCTCCAGTGTCTCCCCAAAGCCATCTCTGCTCTAGGCAGACTAACCACAGCTCTCTCATACTATGTTCATAGGAGAGGTGCTTTAGCTCTCTGATCATCTTTGTGGCCTCCTCTGGATCCACTCCAACAGATCCAGCAGGAACAGTCTTTCTTGTGCTGAGGACCCTGGAGCAGGGCACAGTGCTCCAGGTGGGGTGTCATGAGGGCAGAGGGGCATAATCACCTCCCTTGAGCTGCTGGTCACTCTTGGTATGGCCCAGTGCAGCTGGTAAATAATGCATAATGCAGCTGGTAAAATGTAAAGCAGTTTATTACCAACTGAAATGGAGTTTGGAAATCAGAAATTAAGTTAGACTTGTTGGAAGTACCAAACTGTAGAAATGGTAGCATTCCTTGAAGAGCCTGGTCATCTTTAATTTTGCCACAAAGACCTTATATTCCACTGTAAAGGATAATGGACTTTGCTGGTCACACAAAGTAAGAGGCTGTCATTGTAACAGAGAAAAGCTGAGGGGTAACATATAGCAAGATCTGGATGCCTGCAGACAAAATGAGATGAAATTCAATGGTATAAAATGCAAGGTCATAATGATGGGAGCATGCTCTGGTAAGGCAGGAATCACCTGGGAATGACAGGCAAGGCAGATGCTGTAGTGTCACTCATGGCTGGCTCAAGCTTAGCCCTCAGTGAAAACCATGCGGAGAAAAGGGTGGTATCCTCTTGATACACACCTAGACATTTACAGCATACACAGAAGTGTGCTGATACTACTGTCTGAGGTATGGGTAGGATATCTTTTTGGAAGTTTAGTACAATTTCAATCATGCGTGTTGTGGGGAGTAGAGAAAATTGTCAGAGCTGCATGGAGGGTCTACTAACTAGGATAAACAGGGAGTGGATTGCTGAAGACATTGAGAGAGCTTGTCTTGTTTATCCTGGCACAAGGAAGCCTGAGAGGCAGTGTGGTTGCCTACTCTCTGTAAATATAATGGGAATAAATATCAGTGAGGGAGAAGAACAGTTTAGGCTAAAGGCCAGCATTCTTGCAAAAGCAACAGGTATACACTGACTAAGTAAATTTAAGCTGGAAATGAGAGAAGGGCTCTCTACAGTGAAGTTTTCCAGCAGTTTTCCAGGTGGAAAAGTGGAAGTGAGAAAATAGAATCCTTTTAGGATGAGCTTCATCAGCTTATGAAAGAGGAATAGAAATCACTAGATAGCAAGTTCCTTCCAGCCCTCTTCTACATGAGATTGTCATGGCTGCTAACCTGCTTTTCCAAAACCAGTTATGCATGGTCTTGTCCATGGCATGTGCTTTGTCATTGAACATGGCGGGACAGGACCTCACAGTACTCTGCTCCCCGCTGGTCTGCTTGCAGGAGCCTCAGGAGTGCTCTGGTCTTGAGAAACCTTGAATGAGGTCTCCCACCTGGGGATAGGGAAACAGGTATTCATTCATATATTCAGCAGTATTCATTCATGACCCCATGAATGACCACGTTAGTTATTAAGGAGTCATAGAAGTCTGTGTTAGGGGCACAGTTCCTCCTGATGTGGGACCACCTTGGCAGGAAGATAACCTGGTGAGCCTGTCTCCCCCAGCTGTATCCAGGACAAACATTTCTCACTGTAAAAGAGCAGTGATTATTTTGTAGTATCTCCTGGGTACCATATTTCGGATAATTATAATGGGCATAGTACAGGGTTTATCATATGAATGCTTTGGGCTTGTTAATTCTAGGTTGTGAGGAAAGTTAAGTAGAAGGAATGAGGAATAGCTCTGGGAAGGCTGCTTCTGATAAATGATTCACAGCAATGCCCAGGATGCTATTTAGGAGGATAGTGCCTCTGGGATCCAGCTGATTAACAAAGCTGGTTTAGCTGTGGGAGTCCAGAGCTAGAAGCCAGAAAATTTATAAATTATAATAAGCAGCTTAGTCCTTCTCTGTGGTGAGATGAAGCAATTTTTGTGGAGGAGTTAGTAGGTGCGTGCCTGTGTGTGCCTGTGGTACCAGTCTGGGATTCTGGGGCACCAAAGCACTAGAGGTGGCAGTAACAGCAGTGAAATAAGGAACTCAGTGCTGTGTATCCATTTGGTAAATGCCTTGCAAGGAAAATGACACAGCCATCCTTGCAGATGGAGGTGTGGTGAAGAATAAAAGAGACATCAGGAAGCAGAAGAAGTGGTGTGTCAGGTGGAGAGATGTACAGCAGAGAGGAATTTTTGTGCTGAAGGAAATCTGCTGGGAAAACAGAATTGTGAACACTGTTGAGTCTATTTGTGAAGTGGGTACAAGTTTGAAGACTAGTCGTATTTGAGGGAAATACATAAGAAAATATTTATGTGTGATATTTTCTACCTTAGTGTATAAGAAATGTTGAAATGTTTTGACAGTTTTAAGAGACCAAAGAGTGAGAAAAGAATGTTTATTGGCTATGTTGAACATGAACTACACATTTAATATATTTTTAATTAACTGAAAATCTGTGCGTTCCTATATAATTTTGTTTCCACCATCTAATTTTCTGACTTGTTTTAATCACAACATCATTCAAATCAGAGCTGTAATTATGCCCAATTTCTGTTACTTGGATGTGCTGAAACCCTTCCTATATTTGTTTTTTGCTGTCCAAATAGCAGCAGGGATGAAAAACTATTTCCCTGTAGCTTTTTTTTTGGAGGCAATTATTTCTATTATAATTTTCCATTTAAACTTTGTTAGGTGGATTGCTTCATTGTAGTCTGTTTCCTGAATTTTCCATGAACAAAGCACATTTTCACCTTTATTCTAAACAATAAGAAAGTATTAAACTTCTGTGAATGCTGGAAGATGCATCTCTTCACTGCAGCTTTCTCTTAGTTGAAAATGGTTATTTTTCTCACATTTTTCAACTTCGCCTTCCATATGAATTATTCTATGTATGTCTGTCTCAATAATGTATTGTGGAATATACTGAACAAGGTACTGTGGCAAAGAGTCTCCTGCAGGTTCATACCTTTTAGTTGTCTCTGTATTCAATACCAAAGAATTCAAATATTGGTGAGATTCAGTTTGATTTCAAGGTATCTGCAGGATGAAGCAGTTTTGCCGGCTACACTATTAGTCTGAAAACCCTCCCCCCCCCCCCATATTTCATCTATTTACTCAAGTAATTTAGATTTGTTATGGTAACGATTTCAGTGGAAACTGTGCAATGATGTGTGAAATTCTGTTACAAGTCATACAGCAGAGTGATAGTGCTGGCAGTCAGAAGTTTCTTAAATAAACTCTGCAGTCCACCTAGTTGCTTTGCTTTCTCTGCTAGTGTTACATACCTTTTTACTAACTTTTTCTGGCACTCAAAAGTGGGATTTTCATAATTATTCTCCTAATTTATCTGTGTTCTAAGGTTCTGGGGAGGGCTAAATGCTGGTAAAAATTGCCTCTTCCCCTACAATGTGGTGGATTCTCTTTCATTGTTCTTTATATTAAATTTCAGAGTATTTTGTCCATGCACTACCTTCTTTTTTCCCCCTTCTAAATCTCTGTCTTTTTTCTTGAATTATTAAAATTTTTTCCAAGAATGTGAGTTTTGTAACAAGGAGCTAAGCCAGCAGCAGCAAGTGAAAGTCTGAAATGAGCTGGTCAGCTCCATACCTTGAGTCGCCAGCCAAGTTTCTCAACAGGACAGCACTTTGAAAGGTCCCAGATAATATGTGGTGGCAGCTCTTGGAGAAAACAAAGCCCTTGGCTGAGTCTGGTGGAGCAAACCTCAGCTGTGCATGGTCTGGTACTGGCTAGAACACATGTCTGTGACAAAGCAGTTCCGGCTCTGCAGTCAGACTGTAACACCTGATTTGAACGCTTTAATACAAGGATTCAAATGCAATGGTCGTATGAATAAATAGTAATTATTTTTTGAAAGAACTAGAAGTTGGGGGAAGAAAAAAGCCCCAAACCTGTAGCTGTTCCCTTGATTGGTGACAGATATTTCCTTCTGTAGAGCAGAGGTTTTCTGTTTCACAGGTAGTGTTCCAGTTTCTATTTACATATTCCATGCCTATTGTCACTTTTGTGAATTTCTTGGTGTTTCTTGAACAGTCAGATTTCTCTGTGGAACTGGAACCAGGACCAACTGTCTCAAGCAGGTAAAATATGCCTCGTCCAGGTACCTCTGTAAATGAGTGTTCAGACTCTGTGTTTAGGTCACGAAAGGTTGAAAGGAGTGATGACTGAACAGCCCTCTGATTTCTATGATCATCACTGTGTGATCACCAGGAGATAACTGATTAACATAGAATCATGGAATGGTTTGGGTTATAAGGGATCTTTTAAAGGTCATCTCATGCCAGCCCCTCTGCCATGTGCAGGGACACTTTCCACTAAGTCTGGTTGCTCAAAGCCCCATCCAAGTTGGCCTTGAACACTTTCAGGGATGCGGTATCTGCAGCTTCTCTGGGCAACATGTGCCAGTGCATCACCATTGTCACAGTAAAGAATTTAATCCTAATATCTAATTTAAACCTGCTCTCTTTCAACTTGAAGCAATTCCTCCTGTTTTATCACTACATGCCTTTGTGAAAAGTCCTTCCCCAGCTTTTCTATGGGCTTTATTTAGGTGCTGGAGGGTGCTGTATGCTCTTCCCAAAGCCTTCTCTTCTTCATGCTTAACAATCCCAACCCCCTCAGACTGTGCTCTGTCCTTATTTTGGAGACCACAGAGCTGGATGCAGTGCTCCAGTTGGGGTTTCACCAGAGCAGAGCAGAGGAGCGGAATCCCCTCCCTCACCTGCTGCCCACACTGCTCTGGATGCAACCCAGGTTGGCTTCCTGGGCTGTGAGTGCACATGGCTGGGACATGTTGAGCTTCTCATCCACCAACACTCCCAAGTCCTTCCCTGTGAAGTCTTTCCTAATCCTATCAGTCCCCAGCCTGTATTGGTACCCGGGCTGGCCCTGACTCATGTGCAGGAGTGCACATGACTTGCATTTGACTTTGAACTCAGTGAGGTGTGCACAGACCTGCCTCTCAAACCTGCCCAGGTCCCTCTGGATGGCATCCCTTCCCTCCAGTGTGTTGACCACACCACATAGCTTGGTGGTGTCAGTGAACTTGCTGAGGGTGCCCTTGATCTGACTGTCCATGCCACCAACAAGGTATTAAACAGCATTGGTCCCAATACCAACCCTTGAAGAACACCACTTGTCACAGCTGTCCATGTGGACATTAAGCCATTCACCACAGCTTGATGGCCACAGTGTGACCATCCAGCTAATTTCTTATCCAATGAGTGGTTCTTCCACCAAATCTGTGTCTCTTCAATTTAGAGACAAGGATGTCATGATGGTGTCAAATGTTTTGCACAACTCCCAATTAGAGAAACAATTGATGAGCTTATCTAACTTGATCTGCTGTATCACTGAGGAATAACAGCCTTTGAACAGAGACATCTTCACAGCAGGTCGTATTTTCCCTGTTAATCCATAGACTATTGTGTATTTTCCATACTAGAATGACTATGTGTTTTACAAAGCCTTTTTCAGTAATGATGTAAGAGCTAAATGCCATGCTTTGTGTAGCAGCAGCTCAAGCTTTTAGGATGTGGCTTTTTCACTTCAGTTCTCTACTGCATTAACCAAGAGAGTAGCCGAAATACTAGAGTTGTCTCCCAAATGAGATCTCTATTACCACAGGGTCCACTGAGTCCTTTTCCTGCTGTCTGGGTTCCTAACGCTATTAGTTAATGCTGTAGGTGCAATGGCTAAAAACAGAAAATCAGGGAAAAATGGGATGTTGAACATTAATTACCTCCAGAAACCACAGTTTGGTGCTATTACATATACCATTGCATTTTTGTACAAGGATAAGAGATGTAGTTTCAATAAATTCATCTGAATGTACTTTGAAGAGAGGGCAGAATGTTCCTTCTGAGCTCATTTTTGCCTCCCTTTAAAAACGAAACTCAGAAACCAACAGCAGTTTAATCAGAGAAGGAAGACATCTGGCCCTTGGTGACTTTGCAGAGTATGCTGCTAAGAAAATGACATTAAAAGATGTGTCTGACTGCAGCATGCTTGTCTGTGTCATCTAAATAGATGCATTTCCAAACTGTATAAAGCAATTGAGGATGACTGAATTACAGACAAGTTTTTTAGAAGTATAAATTCAAGGTTGTTGGATGTTAATGCAGGTCATGAGCAGTAACATCCATTCAGGATCCAGAGAAAGAAATTCTCACCCAATGTTGCTCAAATTTTCTGGTTTGAGTCAGTCTGACTTTGATGGTGCCAATTTTATGACAACATTACCACTGCATAGGGAGGATCTGAGGGTGCAGAAGTGCATCTGTGGATTTCCTTTCCAGCCTGTTAGTGCCGAGCTCATGGAAATTGCTGTGCTTCAGTTAATTTGTTCCTTGTTTGTCACATTTCAACAGTTTTTCACATTTCAACAGTTTGGGAGGACCAGATCTTGTCAATGAATTGACAAGAGGGAGATTAAAGACATTTGTTTGTTTCTGTTAATCCAGATGATTTCCATGTGCTGTTTTTATTTCATCTCTGCAGGTCTATTAGCACAACTGAGTGAATTTTAAATTCTGATCAGGGAGTAGAAATAAACAGCTGGCATACAAAAGAAGAGGTCCTTCTTTTAAACTAGTTTTGCCATAGAGAAAATTATGGTACAGTGATGTAGTGTGGAACGGTACCTAAGGTTCATCCTCTACAGGGAAGCTTATTTACTGATGCAGAGTAAATCTTACCAGGAGCAGAGTGAGGGCATGGTGAACAGTCTTGATTAGGATGCTGTAATGCCAGTTGAAGCTAATGAGGATGTGTGAGAATATCTATATAGGGATGCTCTGAATGCAGAGAAAGGTTGTGACATCTCCATCACTGGGGGCTCGTAAATAGATTAAATTGAACATTTAACAGGAGTGGTTTGTACCACTGACCTTTATGTAGTTGATCCTGCTCAAGGTGGGCTGCATGAACTTGAATGACTTTTCAAAGTTTTTTCCAGCTGTGATTTTTATGCTTCAGTGACACATGGGAAATCCACTGCTCCCACTGGTGCGATGAATTCTTAGCATCCTTGAAAAGCCAAGGTGAGCATATGCTGAATTACAGCTCTGGAATTCAGTGTTCTTGCAAACATTGATAAAATTGAATGGAGTCGGGGGAAGTTAAGGAGTGTAGAGATTCTGATTCAGTCTCGTGTGAGTACATCCTCCTGCAGAGGGGTGCTGGTTTTGTTCAGCAGTTACACATATTTGCAAAAGGCTGCAGAGAGCATGGTGTGTGCTTCACTGTAGAGAGAAGAAATGCCACATGTCACTTTGCCCTGAGCAAGGAGACCTGCTGCAATTCTCACTGGTATTACTGGTAACGGGCTCTTAATGCTAGGCAGCATCACACCCTGTGAATGGGACCAATTTCTCACTCTGGTTTAGGTTGTCCTGACTCCCTGCACTCAGAAGAAAACCTGTTCTCTGTCTTTAGTGATCAAACTATCATTAAATAGGGAATAGCCATTCTGTTCTGTCTTTGCAAAGGTGCTTTTCCTTCTCCTCTCCCATGAAAACTCTGCAGAGAGGAATGGCTTTTCCGCCAAGAGAGGTCCTGTCTTAGAGCACTGCTGTCATTAGTCTTCTGTCATGTTGTCAGACTTTCATGACTCAGGCATTAAAAAAACCCAACCAACCAACCCTCCTTCTGAACTAAAATAGCCTAAGAACAATTTTTTAGAAGCAAATTTTAGTACAATGAATTAGGTCAGATTTTCTTTCTGAAAGCTTTTAATGGGACTCACGATTTTGCTGCTTAAACTGAAGCTACCTGAATGTTTAATTACTATTTTTTAAACAAAATTCAATGCAATTGAAATCACTTGAGAGCTTTGATAGATTAAAAACAAAAAAAAAAAAAAAGAAAGAGGTCTTGAATATTCAATAACTTTAAAAAGGGCTATTCCTGTTTCGTAGTTGAGGTCAGTATTTCTCAGCAGAATTCCTTTAGTGCATCAGAAAATTGTTCCTGAAAGAAGTGAGAAACTTAAAAATAAATATGTGCACATTTCTGCTTATACGAGCAAGCAAGAACAGGGAAAATAGAGGCAATAAAATAAGTGGCAAAGCCTAGATATTACTGTGTAGTAAATGAAAAGTGCTGTAGCAACGCTATATGAGAAAGTACATTGCTGCTCAACAACAACAAAAAAAAAAGGCTGAAAATGATGACGTAGGGCACATTTGCAGTCATGATGTAAACCATGCTGATACCCAGGTCATGCCCAAATTATGAGCACTTCTGACTGACCTAGTGGGGTGCCACCTAGAGGTAGAAGCTTTGGTCTCAGAAGAAATACAGCCACATCAAGAATCTCTGCAAGACATTGCATTGTCCAGCATAGGTAGGTCCTTACCACCCAGATCTCCGCCACTCTCCCACTTCTCATGCAGTCTTTGGCAAGTGGAAAGGCAGCTCCAGAAGGCTGCTGGGCATCAAGGGTAATGGGTTGGATCTGGCTGCTTATGCCAAGGTGCAGCGGTGGCAGCTGGGGCTGGAGCACAGCCTTTCCCATGAGTTCCTTCCACATCAGTCAATCACATCACTTTACTCCCGCCGTGCTGGTAGCGAGAGGCAGCAGTCTGGTACCTCCTGGTTTCCAGTTAGTGCAAAGAAATGAGGTATTCTATGTAATCCTTCAGGTCAGGAAATTTATCACCAAGATTACTGATCTCAATCCATTGTCAAGCCCTGGTGCCATTCCCCCCTCCCCTGTCACTGTTTGAGCCCCCCAGCCCTGTGTCTTTCTCCTCCCTGCACTACTAGTACCGCTAGCCCCTCTGCTTCCACCAGGGATGTGGAAAAGCCAGTTGAATTCACATGCTGGTTTGTGGGGAAGTGTTGCACTGGCCTGGCAGATTCAGATCTGGCCAGTTCCAACCCAGGTCTGTGGAGCTGCAACAGGGTGAAAGCAGTGCCCCAGGCACTGAGGTGAGAGGAGAGGACTCCTGTCTTTCTCCTGGCACAGATCTTGCTGAGGAGCACACCTACGTTCCTCCCTGGTTCTAAGCAAAGACAAGAAGCACCTTCTGTACATGTGGCTCTGGGTTACTGTCGTGGTTTGAGCTCTGGCCGGATGCCAAAGCCCCCAAAAAAGCTACTGCCCCCCTTCTGCAGTTGGACAGGGCAGAAGGAATTTTCTAATGATGTATTTTACCAAGTCGAGATAAGGACCATTTCTGAGAGAAAAAAAGGTCTAATTATCCCAGGCAGAACAGGCTCAAACTTAAAAAGTGATAAGGTGAATTTATTACAAAGTCAGGAGGAGTATATTGCAAAGCAAAATAATCTCTTAACAGCACTTTCTTCCCCCCCAAATCCCTCCCTCCTTCCTCAAAACAAAGCAAGCAGAACAAGGGGGGCAATGGGGGGTGAGTTCATTTCCAAGGTGTTTCCTTCTTAATAATTACTTGGGGAGGAGGCAGTTTTCCTTCCTGCAAGCACTGTGGCATCTTGTGACGTGATTTTTTTTTTCCCTTGGCAAGCAGCCTGCCTGGTTACTATCGCTGCAGCTTCTCCACAACAAAGTGCAGTCCTTCCAAGGCCGGGCTGGTCTGAACTCAGGGTGGGGGGCAACAAGGCCTTTTAATAAAAGTTGATTCCCTTGGCCATGGGAGCAAAAGCCTCGTTATCCATGTCAGCCCCCCTACCAGACCACAGTCCCTCCTCTAAGCATCCAACCCCTCCTGCTCTGGCATGGGTTCCTTCCCCATGGCTGAGGGTGGCTCTCTGCTCTTCATGGACACTCAGGGTGCAGGGAGACACTGCATTAGCACAGTCCTTACCACAGGCTGTAAAGGTGTGTTGGCCTCAGTGTTTGAAGCACCTCCTCTCCCCCTTTCTTCTTCTTGGCCTTGATGATGTCCGTATTTTGCTGCTTCTCCTACGTTGTTGTACTCCTCCTCCTTTGTCTAGCTACAACTACAGCATGTTTGCATACTATCTGTGATTCCGTCTTAAATATATTGTCACAGAGGTGTTACCATCATCCCTAATAGGCCCAGCCATGGCTAGTAGCACGTCCCTCTTCAGAGCCATCAGAGATTGGCTCTGCTGGACAGCTGTGGAAGCTTCTGGCAGCTTTTCACAGAAGCCATCTTTTTGGTCCCTCCACTCTCAAAAAACCAGACCCTGTCAAACTACTACAGTTATACAGTGGCTGTGGAACCCATAGGTGTTAGAAATTATTCCTTTTGAGAACTGGGATTGTGGCCATAAGGGCTGGACTGTACTAGCTCTGGGAGGAAGTCGACTCAGTAAGTTTAAGGGCCTGCAGCTGTTCTGCATCTGTCAGCTTTTCCTGCTGCCTGGCTCTTAGTTTGTAGCATGTTAAGGTAGGACTTTATGTCTTGTATGGCCTTCGGGGCATTTACTTAAGGTGCTGAAACCTCAGAACACATCTCTGAGGCCCAGTAGAACTCCTGATCAACTCATCCAACTTTCACTGCTTTTACTGCAGAAGAGCTGAAGCACTGGAGTACTGGAGGTCTTGAGGTCACACTCGGGAGAACTAGACCCTGTCCTGCATGCAGTTTCCTTAGTGTCACTGTTGTCATTATTAGAGCATGACACCATTTTTTAGGAAAAATCATTACACTAATGTAGTTACAGTATGACTACACCTCCTTCCTTAGTGGGATGACAGCAGAGATTTTAAACCTTGAGTACCTGCAAGTGTGGTCTGTGCTCTCACGGCGGGCCTCAGTCCTTGCAGGCTGGGATCTGAACCATTGGTGCCAGAGCTTCAGTGAAACCCTACAGCATGGATATCTTCCCTACGCGGGCCAGGACCTGCCTAACACAGAGACAGTGATGCTGTCAGGATTTGCAGGCTGAGAGGCTTATGTGTATTGTCCTCAGGAGTAAAATAATTTCTTACCAACATATTAAGATGGATTGGGTTTGCATGGCAAGGTTTTGGTAGCAGGGGGTGATACAGAGGTGGCTTCTGTGAGAGGTTTCTAGAAGCTTCCCCCATGTCTGACAGAGAACCACACAAGAATATCTATGAAGACCATACTGGGCTTTTGTGAGCTCAATCATGTAGGTGGTTTGTTCGCCTGACTAAACCCTTAGTGAGAACAATCACTAGTTTGAGGCACAATGTGGAAATTACAAGGCAGGGTGAACAAGGTTTGTACTGCTACCACAAAGGCACCCTAAGGAATATTAAAGCAGGCTTATTCTAGTAATTATTGTGAGCATGTGAGATATTTGTGCTGAAACTGAGCAACATGTGGTCTCTTACAATCAGTGGTGTAATCCACTTTCAAGATGGCACCATGGAAAGAAGATGATCTGTATTGTTTTTGTATTAATTTCTGTCATAAACAGAGCTACAGAGCCTAGATCAAACCTTTAAAGTCAGTGGAATCTTTTCTTCAGCTGTCTTTTTTTTTTGCAGGATTGTGTTATTTGGCTTTGCTATGCAAATAAGCTTTTTGTTTGATAATGTGATTCATTTCTGACTTATCTTTAAATGCTCTCTAGTCTCATGAACAAAAGATTTCTGTGACTGTATCTACCAATTTGCGTATGAGCAGAGGGTCATGCAACTGTGTCCTGTGTGAAATATCAGTAAAACAAAAATAACCCATTTGACTACCAACCCTAACTGCAGATGAAATGGCAGGGCAGGCTGACTTTAAGATAAAGCACTAATCAAAAGGAGGCATGACTGTTTGTGGAGTCTGACTTACTAAGGACACATTAGGAAAAGGAGAACAGTATTTCAGTCAATATGGGTAAGTGTATGGAGAGCAAACTCTATAGTCTGAAGAGAGAATTACTGAAGAGAATTACTGAGAGAGTCTGAATCAGAACCAGCTTCAGAACAAGTGAAAGACACCAAAAGGAGTTAATTATGCCTCAAGGGGAAGTAAAATATCAAGGTTATCAACTTATGCAGAAAGAAGGAAGGAAAAATATGTGCCTGCCTACATGAATCAGTTCACCTTTTAACCCAAAACTCTTTGGGCTTAAATAGGATGGTATTAAATACAAAAGCAACATAGTGCCATCTTGTAAGTTTGACCTTGTATCTTTGTGCAGAGTTCAGCAGTACCTTTCACATGTGAAGATGCAGTGGAGTCTGAGCTGCCTTTTATCACCTTGGTGGTCTGTGCTGTTCTGTTGAGATCTGTCATGGTTCTGTTTGCTTGCAGATCTTTTCAAGCAGTCCAGGCATTGCTGGGTATTTAACACCTGACCTATGCCTGTTACAGTTCCACAGAGTGCAGCTTTTCAGGATTGCATAAACTTAAATCTAAAGGTGCTGACTGAGTTTATAAACAGCAGAGTGCCTCAGTTCTGTTTTATGAGCTGGTGTGTATACACACATGTGCTTCAATCATACTGAACCAATGACTGAAATAAAACATATTGCTGATATGTGGATCTCACAGTAGCTTCAAGTACATTTTGATGAAACAAAACCTTAGTATTATCTTAGTATTACCTGCAAAATCAGAGAGGAATCATTTTAGCTGCTTGTGGTTTATTCTGTACTAAATTATTTTAAAAACTGATTCTAGTGTCTACTGACAAGTACAGTCTCTGCCTGCTAATAGTTCTCTTTTCTTTGGACCTGTTCTCCTAAAGCTTTTGAGAGAAGATCTACGTTCAGCATGTTCAGCTTCATTTAAATTACTGTCAGACCAAAATTTTACATGTGCCTAGTGTCTCTGAAAAAGGCTGCACAACATGCTGGTTTAGGGGAAATCACAGGTTTATAGATCTTAGACCAACAGGAGAACACAATGTTCACCTAAACTGACTGCAGTCCCGCCCCAGACCTTAGGTTCTTTTATTTAACTCAGCAGCTTGAGATTGACCAAGAGTGTAATTTTGGAACGATATCCAGGGTTGATTTAAAGACTCAAAGTGCTGCAGAGTTTGTCATAGTCATTGGGATTTTGTACCAATGGCCAATTACCCTTTCTCTGAAAAATGCCCTTTCTCTGAAAAATACCTTTTCTCTGAGAAATGTGTACCTTATTTTTTTGGAACTCTGTTAACTTCTTTCTTCTGAAACTTGGATTTTGCTGCTTGACTGCCTCTCCAGGACTAAGAAGCCTTTTATTTTCTCATAGGTATTTCTTGTGATTGTTAGTTTGTATTTTCACAGAAAAATGCCAGAAAATTTTCTTTATACTCACAAACACAGTTAGGCAGACATCTTTTAGATTCAAGTATTCCTGTGCTACACGTCTGACATAATTAAAATATGCCATCTTAGAAAAGAGTTCATATGACTATGGTGTTTTTTATTTCAGTTACTAACCACTGGTTTATGATTAAGTATTAATTCATGGCTCAGGTACTAATAGAGGTGAAGAAAAAGTATTTGGTATGTGTTGTACTGATACTGTAGGAATCATGTTTGCTTCAGTGTTCCTCCAAATATTATTTTCAGCCTTTTCTTGAGTGTGTCAAACATACCTTGCAAATGGCTTGAGTTCTTTGTTACTTGTTTTTCCATAAACAATTCCCTTAGAATCATATGGCCAGATGATATTAAAAAAGTATCTGATCCATGCCCTTGTGCTAGGCAAAATCAGTAATTACTCTGAGCCTGTGTGATCTTCCTTCCATTCTTTTCTATGGAGAAGTTTAAGTACAATCAACATATTATTTCCACAGAGAATGAAAATTAAAGAGTTTTCAAAAAGCCTGAGTAGTAACCTGTGTCCTCTCTTACATGGTTCCCTTAGGAAACAAAGTAAAATCAATGGGAGTCACTCTTGGTAAATCCTGCCTTGATGCATTTGTCTTGCTGATTTATGAGTAATTATTGTTCATCTTTCTCCTTAGGGCTCTTCCTGCAATGATGGAGTGGATCCGAACCCAGAAAGCAGGAGAAAGTGGTGTGAATATTATCACTGCAGATTTTGTAGAACTTGGTGACTTTATCAGCACAGTCATAAAGCTCAACTATGCCCTGGATGAAGGTGAAGATGACACTACTTGATAGTACTGTGATATGTATGTTGTTGCGTTATTTAGAATTTGAAAAAAAAAAAGATTGTATTCTAAAAGGATTATATTGTAAAACACTCATCTTCTTGTAACACACTGAGGTGTTTAGGGCTTTAGTTTGTGGGCATAAGGGAAATGTTTTCATCATTTGTAATAATTTTTCATATTTGTGTTTCATGTGAAGAGCAAAACTAAACATTTACAGTGTTTGATAAAAGGCAGTCATTTACAGGTTCTCCATGAGGTACCAAATGTGATTCATGTGTCTTCTCTGGTTATGAACAGTGCCAAGAAATTTGTTGTTTTTGGAGCTAGGGGATGTATATTGTCCTCTTCCTGCTCACAGCAGGATTCCCAATGGTGTGAACATTACACCAGGAGACTGAGGACAGTATATATGGCATGAAAATTTTAAGCTGCTACATTTCATCTGTTAGGTGGTTTAACTGATCATATTTATCTGTGAGCTACAGGTTTAAATGCCTTTGCGATGTAAATCCAAAGTCATGCTTCTAACACATGCCTAATCAGTGGACAGTAAACGATGTGTTACATACCATAATCAGTGGACAGTAAACATGATGTATTACATACCATAATCAGTGGACAGTAAACATGATGTATTATGTACCATAATCAGTGGACAATAAACATGATGTACTGTGTAGCTTGCACAGAGCACGGACTAACTCCGCTTGCTTTTCATTCTCAAAATGGGGTTTTCCAATGTCTCTGCCTCAGATCAAGCCAGCAGACATATGACACTGGCCTAATTCTGTAATCATAGAATGGCCTGAGTTGGATCTTTAAAGATCATTTAGTTCCAACCCTCTGGCTATGGGCAGGACACTTTTCACTAGACCCGGTTGCTCAGAGCTCCATCCAGCCTGGATTTAAACACTTCCAGGGATGGGATATTCACCACTTCTCTTGGCAACACGTTCTAGTGCTCACCACCCCCACAGCATAGAAGTTTTTCCTAATATCTAATCTAAACCTACTACTTTCAGTCTGAAGCCATTCTCTCTTGTCCTGTCACTACATGCTCTTGTAAAAAGTCTCACTCTACCTTTCTTGTAGACTCCCATCAGGTACTGGATGGCTGAAATTCGGCCACCCTAAAGCCTTCTCTTCTCCAGTCTGAACAAACCCAGTTCTCTCAGCCTTTCCTCACAGGAGAGGTGCTGCATCCTTTTACTCAACTTCATGCCCTCCTCTGCACTTGCTCCAGCAGGTCTATGTCCTTCTTATGCTAGAACCCCAGAGCTGGATGCAGTGCTCCAGGTGGGTCTCACCAGAGCAGAGTAAGAGGGGCAGAATCCCCTCCCTCATCCTACTGGCCACACTGCTCTGGATGCAGCCTAGGGCATGTTTGGCTTTCTGGGCTGTGAGTGCACACAGCCAGCTCATGTTCAGTCTCTCATCCACCAGCACCCCCAAGTCCTTCTCAGCAGGGCTGCTCTCAGTCTCTTCATCCCCAGCCTGTGCTGATACTGGGGACTGCCCTTGCACTTAGTTTTGTTAAACCATGTGAGATTCCCATGGGCTCACTCCTTGAGCTTGTCCAGATCCCTCTGTATAGCATCCTGTCCTGCAGGTGTGCCAACAACACCACTCAATTTGGTGGCACCTGCAGTTTTGCTGAGGGTGCACTTGATCCCTTCATCCATGTCATTAATGAAGATATTAAATAACACTGGTCCCAGTACGAACCTCTGAGGGACAGCTGCTGGTGCATATTTTCCCTGGTTCTAGCAGGAACACAGTTAGGCCAGCTTTGAGCACCGCTTCTTCCCAGGATTAATCTTACATGTAAGAGCCTGATCCAGTATCCCTTGAATTTAATGGGAAAATGGCTGTGTTTAGCATGGATTGAGCATAAGATCAGAGAGTTGTGTGTACTCTAAGATGTGCAGTATTTTGTCCCGTAGTGGAAACCTGATTTCTGCAGGACTGAAACTGCACTTAAAAACAGGCGCAGTCCAAGCTCCTCTTTAAGGCAGCTATGAACAGAACACTTCTCCACTGATTACAAAAGATCAGCGCCAGTTTCATCAGTGAAATTTGCTGTACTAAAGAGTGTAGTTCGATTGTAGCGAATAGCAGTACTCTATAGTCCTTAAATTGTCTGTGGGTTATAATATGGCATAACACAAGATGGAAAGTCTACCGAATGGCACTGTTCTAGCAACAAAGTCACTGATCATCCTAGTTTTAGAGAAACATATATAAAAAGTATATGGGAAATACAGTAATTCATAAAGTGAGAGCATTGCAACTGTATGACATCTAACTGGATAAAATGTAATCAGTCCTATCTCCCAGACACATCAATATACAGGTACACAACTTTGGAAAGTAAAACATTTCATTTGTGCAAAGCAATAGATGCTATAAAATCTTACAAGGAAAATGCTCTTTGAAATATTGCAGGGATTTATGGGATGGAATTAATTAGATAGATTAATTTCTGTTGATATTACTAGAACTTTTGGTTGAGTGAAAAGAGAGCATGGCATCATACAGTCCTTTGCTATTTTCAGTCAGATGATAATGACTATTATCTCCCATCAGAGTTTAGAAATTCAAAAATTATCATATCAAGCAGATGGGTAACAAGAGTATTATTGGGGGTTTGTTTGCTTTTGTTTAGGGAGTGGAATAAAAAGAACACTTCCTGCTATTTTGTACTGAGGGGGTGCCTTGGGAAAAGCCTGTGCACATGTGAGTGTACAATAAAGAATAATTTAAGTGTATGTGTAATATAAAGACACATTTAAATGTATGTGTATGACACAGACATCCATGTACACTTCCATAATGATATTTAGGGTTCTGAACAGGAGTATTATAAATTTATTTGAAAAAAACATGCAGCTGTTATGAAGTCATGATGGCTCTTTCAGTAGCAATTTCTTCTGTACAGGTTAGGACTGTAAGAGTTGCCCCAGAGAAATCTGTGTTTTAAGCCAGTTAGGTTTTTTACAGCATTTAAACTTTATCCAGATTAGTTCAAAAATTTACTTAGAGTCACAACTCATGGTTTTGTTGAACAAGGGGTAGGACTTCAATGCTTTCACCCACAACTAAGCAAGATACAGAGTGGCTTGATGTACTTTGTTTCTGGTTTCCACAGGCTCTCCAAGTAAAATTTATGTAACAGACACACAAAATGAAACATGAAAATACATTTTTGAACCCACACCTAGGTGGGTGTCCTACATAGAAATGTGAAAATGTTTGCTTAATTTATTGGCAGTGTGGTGTGAAATGCTCTTTCTTCTGTTCAGCTGGACTTCGTTGTTTCCAGATTCCTTGTGATTCTTCAGCTGCTTAAATATAGTCAAAAGAGTTGATCTATCCTTCTATTATAGTAAAGTGATCTCAATCCTTGGGTGGAGTGAAAGCTAGCTTTCTTTTTTCTTGGATTCTGGCTGAAATTCTGTTGCATCTGAGAGCGCCAACACCAGGTTCCTTCTGGTACCCCCTGCTCAAACACACACCAGATACACCAGGCTTTTCGCTTGCTCAGAGGTGTACTCAAGGCAAATGCTTTGCTGCATTTTAAAAAGTGTATGTGTGTGTGCCTGTATATATGAATAAGTATAGAGCTATCTAGAGTTTGTTAGCATTGTTATGAAATGTTTGCTTAGTGTCAGTTTTATTCTAATTGTCATTTGGAAATAGAAAATAGAAGCAAAGCAAAAAAAAAAATCCTCTGACAAGAAACAATAATAGACAAATTGTATAATTTCTTCATTACTGGGGAAAAATACTAGCAAAATCTTAAATTCTGGTCAGAAAAAATATGTTTTCATTTAGCTGTCAATCTTTCTATGGGAGAAGCACAGCACTTTATAGTAGGAACAGGTAAACAAACTTGCCTTAATTACTAAAAGAAAAAAGTGCATGTGGGGATATATTATCCATGCTCTTCTGAAGATTTCATCTGTGAGGGCCTAAAACTATAAGTCCTGATAGAGATGAACTCCCTGTTAATGTTGTTTGGGGATCTTGCCAAAAAAAGAACAAGCCAGAAAGTACTATGCAGCACAACTGGACCATTCAAGAGCCCAGTTTTGCCACCCATATGCAGCTAAAACTGTCTTTGATTTCAACCAGAAATTTGCTTGCAGAGTTGGGTCAGATGTGTTATTCTGATCTCATTCATTTGGAACGTTTCTTCACACGTATTATGAGGAATCTTGAATGGGAAATTAGTTGACTGTAATCAGCCCATCAAGGAAAAATACCTGTCTACACTATTGATCTGTATAAGCATCTATGTACTCAAACTGTCATGTCATTCACTGTCATTTTTTCACTTCCTCTGCTCATTTTCCCCCTTGCTATGTTCATGATGTATATACATCAAGTACTGTTGTTTTCTGGCAGTTTCATGTGATTATTTGATCCTTTCTTTTCACCCATACTTGAAAAATGGTGACTGTGCTGCATACACAGAGTGTCTCGGCTGCATAAACCCACCTGGCTCCATTTTTCAGTTTACACATGCTGAGACATATTCGTTCTGTACTGATCTAACCTGCAGAAATCCAGAAACAAGAGATGGTTCCTGGAGTGCAATTCCTGCCATGTGTGGTGAGGGGTGAGTCAGAATTAGACCACAGGAGTGTAGTTTTAAAATTTGTGAGTTATTTGCATTCTTTTGCTGTTGGATACATTACTGGTTTTGTAGGTCCTGCCATTTCGAACCATTATTTCAAACATACACATGTGTGAATAAATATATATGCATGCATGGCTGAGAGGGAATGTATGATCCTGTATGCTGGGTTAAATCTTTCTGTCATACTGATACAAATCTAGACAGTTTCAACTAACTTCAAAGTAGTTACTAAGCCTTTACCCTGAGATGAGAGTGAGCAGGTAGTCAGTGTGTAGTAAGTAGGCTGTGTTGCAAAGGAAATTTAAAATTGTAGAGCTTAATTTCACAAAATAATTAGAATCATTAAAAAAAAAAAAAAAAAAGCAGACTGGCCTGAAAACACAGTTCCAGTGCTGTTTATCCTCAATTTAGTATATGAAGCACTAGTTATTAGCAACTGATTTGGCTATTTGGTGATTTCAAGAGTTCAGGTAACACCATTTTAAAGTTCTTAACTCCTTTTCAGTGAAGTAAAAGCTAATAGTGTATGATGTATTTGCCATATCTCAGTGGTAGCTTCTGTGTTACATACAGTCAATGTTGTTCTGAATTATATGTTTACCCAATGATGAGGTTAAAATATGCTGTATAGTATGTGTAATGTATTGATTACAAGTATTTGGAGTTCAGTGGTCTATTTAGTTTTTACTGTGCTGCTGTTTCGTAGGTATGTATATATATGGGATTATGGATTGTCTACAGTGTACAAGGAAATAATAATTAATCCTAAAGGAAAAGGGCAGTTATGTGACCTGCCTTAATGCATTAGGATAATATTGTTAAATCTCGTAATTATCGGTTCTGTTTCAGATATTACCAAGGGTTGTCCATAGAGCTGACTCCCTGATTTTTTGGCACCAAGGAGTTAAACTTGAAGTTACTTGGAGCTCACTTACATATTTGTAAATAAAGAATTGGATGTTTGCCTGATTGACTGCCTTGATTGTACAAGGTGGCAAAGTCATGGTTTCCAGTGTGTTACAGATCAAATCACTTCTGCGCACACACAACTCCTGCTGATGGCAGCGGGAATTGTGATCATGTAATTGAGTGGCCTAAAATTCATCTTCTGGAATATAGTCATGATAGGAGGATGGGGATATCCTGGCTTTAAGGAAGTGCCTGGATGCTATGCAATACTGCTCATGTCCTGTGTTGGAACATAGCTTTAAATTTTCAGGAAGAGCTTTGAACTTTGCTCCAGTGTAGATTGGACCTATCCAAAAAGAAAAAAATCCTTATGTAAAAATTATGACTGTCATAGGCTGATCAGACCGGCCTGGCCTGCCCATGTACAGCATTCTGCTTTCAGGAATTGTGGCTGCTTTAAATAAAAAGAAACAATAATAATTTCACTGTCCTTGCAGGACCTATTTAGGAATCTCTACGTTGCCTACAGGTATGACTCCTCTACTATTCCCACAGCCAGGTCTAGCTCTCCCTTCATGGTTTCTGTTTGAGACGTCTGATGCATGATGTCCAGGGTAATTATGAAAGATGTACTAACTAAACACGGAGAGGGTCCGCCTTGTGCCTGGCTGGTTGGAGTAGGGCACCTGCCCTATAGCAGCATGTATGGTATGAAGTCAGCTTTGGTCAGATCCACCTGAACTGGGACTGAGGGAAGACAGAAATCTGATTTTGGACCCTCTTCTGTTGTGAAGTTAAAATGTAGCACCTTCCCACTTCTCTCCTTTGCCTCTGCTCAGCGCTGCTTATCTGGACTTCTGTATACACATCCCTTTAACTGCCAGCTGTGAATATTAGATATTTGTCAGCCTCAGTACACCGTAGCTGCCCACAGGGTCTTGTAAGTTGTTAAGTGTGTGGGGCTAAAAGATGACAGTGGGCCTCATCTGGTGTCTCAGGATGGTTTATATCCACATTGCAAGTTATGCACACACATCCTCTTAAACAGGTGTCACCTTGGCCAATGAGTATCTCCTAAGAGGAAGGTACACTTAGGGTTTTTTTCTGCAGCAAGATGGCATGTACTAGTCTCTTTCTTCAGCCTAAGGTTCAACAAAGGTCAGTTTGATTGGAAGAAATTCCTTGAGGACCTGCAATTAGTTTTGCTGTGAAGTGGGAATCCTTAAAGCAGAATCCTGAAGTTATGTGTAAGTGCTATTACTGAAAATGAAAATGTGGTTAAAAACACAATTTTAAAAAGAAAGAGAAAATTTATGTGGGCTTGCCAGGACAGTTGAGTTTTTGACTGCCTTAGTCATCAATTGTTTAGTATCATCTAGGTGATGATTATTAGGATGTTATTGCCACACTGCCTCCTGACACTGTTCAGGGTCTCTGTACAGAAGCCTTATTATTCCCAGTGAGCATTAATGCATTTGAACGACTTGTCTCTGTTTTGGTGGGAAGGATGATTGTGTAACACTGAGGACATGGAGCTCCCTGTGTGTTGTGCCCACAAAGGCTCACAGAGCTGCACCTTCTCGTTTTAGGATCAGTTTAATGGTACTTTAATAAATGTTGTGTTAAAAATGCCTACAGTTCTGTATAGCATATGTGAATTTTTATGACAAAATGTGTATTTAGAGTAAAAAACCAAGTAATATAAAATCCAGTTTCTTTGTATCCAGTGAAACATCTAATAAAGCTCTGGTACCTGTATTCTTGGTTTGTGGCTTCATTGCTTAATTTAAGACTTTTCATGTAGGAGGCTTCTTAAACACGGTTTTGTGTCTTAGGGTGGAGCTGTATGTTAGACCCAGGCTGTGCTATTACATTAGGGATGGACTGCCCCATGAGGGCATAGCAGTGGGAGTGTCCTTTCCATTTGATTATTATAGGGGCCCTTCAGTACCACAGGATGCTGTGATGTGTTCATGCTGCCAGGGACACAGTAGGCTCTCAGCTACCTCTTTTCCCCAGTGGAGCTCTCAAGCCCCAGTTCGCCTCAAACACCAAAGCACAAAACCCAGCTGTGCAGCCTGCTGGAGCCCATGCTGCTGACTCGTGCCATTGGTGGTATCTGGAAGGCAAGGACTGCACCTCTGAAAGGGCAGGCTGTCTCACTGTCCCTGGGCCCTCCCAGCACTGCTGCCTGCAGCTGACATAGGCACGGTGAGCACTGTCCACCACCCTTGCAAACCAAACCCTGCTTGCCGGCAGGTGCAGATGGAGCAGACTGGCTGCTGCCACAAGTCTGGCTCCAGGACATGCCAGTGAGGAGGTGAGGCCCTCCATCATCTCCCTGGTGTCTCCTGTGGGGCTTGGAGAGCCCCCTCAGAAGGGGTGATAGGCAACTACCCAGCAAGAGCGCTCTGTACACAGGAGCACAGCCAGAAATGCAGTGTCCTGCAAAAGTGGAGTGTGGCATGTTAAAACCTAAAAGCCTTCCTGCATGGGAACAGCTTGAAGTTTAAGGTTTGTATTACTTTATGTCCCTAGTGAGGCCAGAAATGTTGTTTTCCAGGAGAGGCTTCTTTTGCTCACCTCTCCTACTGCATCACAGGCAAACCCAGCCCAAGCACCCTGCCCTTCTACTCTCTGTGATGTCTCACTTGGCCCAGGTGAAGCCAAGGAGCCAGGTGCCGGCTGCCAGGATTGCAGAAGAGGCCATGACAGATGAGCAGGTCTCTCAGTGACTCCCTGCAGAAACCCATGAATTAAATTTGCCTGCTGCTTAAAATGTCTCCCCACTTCTTCCTACCCCACAGGTACTGTCTTACCAACAGAAACACATTAATTGCTCAGTACACAGAATAAATTTTCACCATTGCTAAAGTGGTTACTAAACAGTAAATGTAGCCTTTACTTTGGATCGGCATCAATCAACAAAGTTTCTATCTCTTCTTTAAAATGTTGGAAGTGATAACAAATTTTTATATGGTCATTAAAAGCTAGTAAACCTGCACGCAAAGGAGCAAAAATCTGCAGCTCTTGGGAGAGAGGGAGAATTTGACTCTAGTGTTGCTGGAGTAGAGCATGTTGGGGATGGCACAAATTGCAACAGGAACTGGTCAGCTGTAAGGGACCCAAATGTGAGGTTGAATTTAACAGGATGGCTCTTACTGCTTTTACTTACACATCCAAAATCAAGTGTTTAGGCTGGATATACTCTATAGGCATCCCTGCTGGGACAGGGCAGGGGGATGTGGGGAGTGGCGTTGGCAGAGGAATATGCACACAGAAGCTGCCTGCAGTTGTGGAACACCCAGATGTCCCAGTCTCCAGCAGCATTTCATACCCTTTAGCAGGCCAATGTGTACCAAGTCAATGCAAACATCTCAGCTCCCACATCTCTGGAATACATTACTTGTGCAGTCATACAGACAGTTCCTCCTGCAACACCCACCTGGTGTTCATATCTTGGACAAACCACACTGAACATCAGAGACCTTGGAAACGGAGAGGGGGCATGTTGGGCAAGGAGAGGATGCACCTGAAGACCTGACTCTCTTTTGTCTCTGTCACACAGATTCAGCCCAACGTGAAAGTATGGTCTGAAAGACATACCTGAGCACTTTCACCTTCAAATAAGAGTATTTAAGCGAGATGAAGCCATGGAAATAGAAAAACTTAAAGACTGAACAATGCTCTGCAGGCAGTTAGGAGTTTACAGGGCTTCATGCTAGCCATTGCTCCCTCACAGCATTCTGATTAAAAGCAAGAGAGTTTTAAAAAACTCCTGCTTGATTTACAGGATAAACATGCACCTTTCTCATTAATGTCATGCCACCTATGCAGATATATTCTGTTTTCTTGTTCCTGCGCAGTTTGCAGGGTTGCAAGCACCACCCTCATTAGCAAAACTATTGTCTCAGCAAACCACTTCTATTCCCTGAGCAGTCATCACATTTCTGAAGCTTGTATAGTTTTCAGGGAAGAATTTGAGGGCATGAGCTGGGGTTTTTTTTCGGTTATGTCAGGTACCTTATTCATTGAAGGTACCTTATTCCTGAGCTTCCAAGCCCTGCCTGTTCCGACACAGATCTGACCTGCTGTGGCCAATAGCACTGACACCAGCCAGGGTTTGGCACTGGCACCTTTCTCTGGTGCTGTACTCATCAATCTGGCAGTCATCTGACACAAGTCATCAGAGATCTTGCAAAAGGTGTTAGAGGGTTGGTTTCTTGATAACAAATCACCACATTATTTCCCTGCAGTAATGGGAAGATTTGTTCATTAAACCTTTGACCAAAAATCTGAGCAAACTCCTTTTCCATTGTGTCATGCAACTTCATAAAATTCACCTCTGTTTTTCCTCCAATTACAGCACTGAGAAATAGAAAGTGTGAAAGCCATCAGAAATAAAACATACTGGATGTACTTTTACCTTCTTCAAATCTTGTTGCTCATATAGAGTCACTGCATGCTCCCAAAGTGGCCAATACATTTTAATAATCCCATCGGGATTGTTTCAAGGGTGAGTGTCTGGTTCTATATTGTAACTGAAATGAAATACGCAATTAACAGTGAATACAGACAGTGAATGTCTGCAGTCTATTTTCCAAGCTATTGAGAAATGTGCATTTGTCATCTGTCTACCTTTCAATCCTCTATTGACTGTTACCATCAACACTGAAACAAATTTTAAATAATGGAGCAATAAAATTCATTTGCTTTGGCGGTCAAGAAAGCAAATCACAGTAGGGATCGTGGGGAAAGAAATAGGAACAAAGTAGAGCACATCATTATGTGTTCAGCCAGGCACCATCAATACAGAGTGCAGTTTGCTTAGGCAGTATGTGGCAGATCTGAAAAAGACTCAGTCAGGGCAACAAGGATGAGCAAAGTTGCAACAAACTTCCAGTGCAGGAAAGATGAGGTCAGGACTCCTTGGACTGGAGAAGAAGCTGGTAGGAGGAGGTATCATAGCTGGCTATAAACCCACAAGTGGCATGGCTGCAAGTGGTGGCCCACAAGCAGTAGGATGAGATATCAGCTGAACCTTTCCAGAGGCATGTTCAGAATAAATATAAGGAGGGGATTTCATCCACTGTGTAGTTACACTGCAATGCTTCTTCCCGTGGGATGCTGGGATGGGTGTTGAATGTTTTGATTAGCCAAAGGGAAGATTAGGCAGCCAGGTTCACGAAAAATAAATTTATTAAAGGTTACTAATAGAGACAGTGGTTTCATCTCAGGGAGTTCCTAAGCTGTGAGTACTTTGGTGCTAGGGGAGTGCTCAGGAGCAGTTGTTTCTGAACA
The DNA here is from genome assembly GCA_013398175.1 of Climacteris rufus. NCBI lineage: Eukaryota > Metazoa > Chordata > Aves > Passeriformes > Climacteridae > Climacteris > Climacteris rufus. The sequence goes on from VZRZ01002551.1 coordinate 286,570, forward strand.
GAAAGAAAAAAAATACTGTTGATGGTAAATAAAGGATAATCTTTCACACAATCAAAATCTGATAGCACTTGCTTAGTGATGAATAGAAAAAAAATTTGATTCATGTTACATGCATGTGAAGGTAAGGTCTGCTTGGATAGCTCCCCCTTGAGCACCCTGCTGGTTTGTTATCATAGGGTCACAGAATACTTCACGTTCATTTATTTCCATATTTAATCCTTCCTAATACCCTTGGCTAGACAGGATTATCAGGTGCTGAAAACATTTTCTGGGAGGAAAAGACCTTGTGTCTTCATTTACCTATTTGATGTACTGAGTTTCATAAGACTGCCTGGATATTCACCCAGTCCACATTTGTGTAACAGAGTTTTTGTGGGCTAAATATTTGTGCTTACAATTCAGAGCAGAGTGGAGAGCCAGGAGTACTTAATTAGCCGTATGCACAGATTGTTGCAGGGCCTGGTATCAAACCAGCCCGCATGCCTTGTCTCCACAGTCCAATCTAACATGCTGTTGTGTCTTCCTGCTCCATGTTCAAGGAAACAAGGACCACAAAGCCTTTCCCAGATGAAAAGCAAGCTTCCCCATTGAATGCTTTGGGGTGGTTAACTGCGTAGTTACACAAACAGGTAATCATCTCTGTGATCCACGGACTTGCGCAAAACAGCAGCGCTGCAATTAATCAACCCTTGTAGAGATGAGTTTGTCACCTACTTGAATTACTGCATCACTAAAGCTCTAATAGGGTCAGATCAGCTGCTTTTTTGTAATATGAGGATTATTACTCTGTTTGTGCAGAAAACATAGTCTGCAAGAAAATCAGGTAATCTATATTCTCCTTGCTACAACAGTTAAATGTGCAAGCTAAACATGGCTGAACCTTTTTGTACTCTGCATAAGTGGTCTGCATGTAGCAGGGAAGGGAGGGGAAAGCGTTTTCAGAAAGCTTCTTTCAAAATCCAACAGCACACTGTAAGAACTGACCATATAGTCTGAACATTGTGATTTTAGCTTGCAAACTCAAAGCCGAAAGGGATGTAAAGTGTAGGGCCATTAGCTGCCCCCTCTTTGAAAAGCAGCGAGGCCAAGCTTGTGTATGTCAAGGCTACTGAAAGCTAATGGGGGCTGTTATACCACATGTTGCTAGCGAGTGCTGAAGTACACTTGATGTTTCAGCAAGGACTAAGGCTCATTGCATTTACTATAGAAGAAGGGCATGAAAAACCCAGCCAACCATTACAGAGTACTTAAGATAAAAGAAATTTAGGCTTTTGGGTTCTATTGGCAATAGTTCATTATGAGCTGGTGCCCTGGGCTACCCCTTCACTCCAGAGGAAAGCACATCAGGTAGGATCTCAAATTTCTAAGGGTTCAGTTAGATGGTTCTGACCTTATAAAATCTGACTGCAGTTTAGTCCGATTAGGACATATTGATGGTTTAAAACCAGATATAGGAGCAGATGAAAGCAAATACAAATCCAGCCTTCCTGGGCTGTTTGCTGATGAAGGGAGTAAACATGGCTGCTGCTGTTGCTCTCAAATGTCTGTCGTTTTCACTCTGCTTTATTTTTAATTAAACCTGAGTCCTCAATTAGAGCTTGCTAAAAGGACTTGACAAAGAGAAATGTAGATCACCATTTTTTGATAAAGCTGCCTCTCAGCTGTCAGGGCTGTTCTTTCTTTATGTTGAAAGCATCAGTTGTGCAAAGGCTGCAGTTAACAAATATGTATGTATGAAGTGTGATAATTTGCCTGTAATCATAACGTTTAACAAAGTAGAGCTCTGAGGAGCTTTTCCTCTGATGTTTGCTTTGTGCAATGAAGATTTGATTTTGGATTAAATAAATCAAGACAGTTGTCTGAAAGACAACTTTCAGAGTAAACAAGAAACTTAATTTAAAAGACCAAGTTACTGGTACTGAGAACTTGCCTATACATTACCAAATTTTTCAGTGAACCTCTTGCTATATTTTTTTAATTTCTTCTTTTTCCAGACATTCAGAAAAAATCTCATGACCTTCAATAAACATTAAACAAATAGCTTGAAGAATTATGTTGACAATTTTTGTTGTAACTTTTAGTCCCATAGAATTGAGTAGAATAATAGAGAACTGGACTGGAATGTCTCACTTTTCATATCAAACAAAATGCTTGGAGCTGCTGCTGCTGTAAGGCACTCCTTTTTCTCTTTTTTGGGTATGATGAACAAAACCACGACAAAAATCCTATGCTTTTAACCAGTGGTGTGTAATGGCCATGTTCCGCAGCTCCTATTACAGCCTTTGAGCATTGGAAGAAAGTGGTTTAGTGGAATTTGATGGGGGCAAAATACCATTATTAACTTTTGATCTGTTGTATCTGGTGGGACACAGTGCATGCTCAGAAATAATTTGTTAATAAATATAAATGCAATTTATTTACAGGTTTGTACAAGTTCTCTCTTACTTAAAGGCAAATGGTAAATACTGTAATATTAATGATCTGAGTGCTATTTTGATGCATTTGGTATTTGTCCTACTGACTTGCAAGAACTTTGTCAATTTTTTTGAAAAGCCATGTAAAGGAGCTGAACCAAACTATGTTTACAAAGATTTGTCAGTGGATCTATGTATTTTTATTTTTATATATATATTTATTTTCTAGGAAAGAAAATAAATATTTTATATTTATTTTTATTTTCTGTGCTGTAAACATCATGCATGCCTAAGTGTGAGCACTTTCCACTTAAAGGAGAGAGAGAACCACTTTCAAAGAGGAATTGTCTTGTGTTTTTTTTAAATTTACAAGCTGATCTATTGACTTGGGATTGGGGTTTTTCCTTTTTAAAGCTTGTTTCCAGGAACACACATTTTTTCAACACGAAGTTACTAATGTCTTTCATGTTAGAAAAATATTTTTGTTGTACAAAATTGCTGGGCTTCAGCCCCAGGCAGCTCCCCAGGAACAGGTTTATGTGCCAACTGGCCTGAAGCTCTTCCATTCTGTCTTCCTGCAACTCCTTTATATTGCACAGAACTCTTAAATACCAATAGATGTGGAAAATAGGATATCTTGATTCAAGTCCATACTCCTCTAAAAATTGGACAAGTTGGAAGGGAACAAAAGGGTTTGGAGACTTTCCTGTTGTTATTTTTGTGATTATAAAGGGGATGGGTAACTTCAGATGAGTAAAGGAGAAGATAGAACAAAACACATTGGTCTCCTGTTTTTTCTTATGTATCTCATGCCTCAAATTGCTAAACAACCCTGTTGGACAGATGGTTCAGAGCACATTGACCTTCCAAAAAGAAAACTCTCTGAGTAAAAGCAGATGTTGATTCTGATATGTATTTGCATATGTGCAGTTGTTTGGGGGTCATGTGCTGTCTTTTAACATGTAATTGTCTTGTGGTTGCATCTTACAGCACTTCTGGTGTAGGATGTGCCCTGGTGTTGCTCTCTTTTGCCTGTTCTTAGTTTTTTTCTCTTCTGTGTTGGAGCTTTCCTCATGTTTATACTTCTACAACGTGGATGGGTAATATGGGTGCTTTAATTTGCAAACACTTTGTATTCACTTGGTGAAAACCTAAAGCCTTGGGCATGGGAACTTCTTTGTGTATTTTTTTCAGCAGATGGGGACAGCAGTGGTGCAGGCTCAGGGTCCAGCATGTGCCTACCTGCCCGAAGGTGAGCAGAACAACCTTCCCATCTCCTGGGGTAGGCAACATCCACTACATCATGTTGCAAAGGATATTCTGTTCTAAAATACTATATGACTGCCAGTTTCTAAGCCTTCAAGCTGTGTTTAACAACAGCATTTTCTTTGTCTGACTGTTGTGGCTAAGCTGTGTTATTTGAGATCCCATTAACTGCTTTTTTATGTTAAATGAAGGTGGCTCTTCCATTTCTTCACTGTATCTCAAAGTTTGTCTTCAAAGGTGCAGCTGGCTCTCCTGTCTGGGTAATGCTTTCCTGATGGTTCCCAGGCATATCAGGATATAAGCATGGCTCCATAACAAGTCCAGGTGCCTCTGTGTTGCTGCTGTGTGCTCAGACAGCAGATAAAATCCTTTCCTTAAAACACTGTCTTCATGTTACACTAATTCTGTTGCTTTCAAGGTGATGAACTGTGCAATTCTGAGCATATTTGTGTGTTGCTGAAAGAAGAATTTGCAGGAAAGACATCTGACTCTGAAATGAGCTCATTCTTCAGACTAGACCTGGGGCTTGTGCAAATCTCAGCCTTTAAGGACCCAGTTGTTGGTTATTATAAATTCATGTGGTTCCGTTGCAGTTACAAAAGCAGCATATGTACTAGCTTATTGCTCCTGTCTTCTCTGTGTTATGTCTCACTTATGTTTAATCAAACTGAATCCAGCGCCCTGGGAATCATCAGTGGTTCAAAATATTCCCAGTCAGATTGACCTCTACTTCCCACGGAAAGGTTTTGTTGGGGAAGATGAAACAGGAAAGCCTTATAAATATGATTGCCTGGTGAAAGATGCTGACAATATGGAAACTATAAGCGAGATAGAAAGGAAAGCATGCTTTGACATACAAAGCCTTAGTTACTGAACAACTGGAAAGCAATGGTATGGCCGGCTGAAGGTAATCAATCCCCTTTTAATTGAACAATACCCTCTGCTTGCAGACAGGTACAAGGGTCAGAGCAGACCCTACTAACTTGGCAGAAGGGGTCCAAAGAGTAGTTTTTAGGGTTTAAAATGTAATGCAGTACGGTAATGTAACAATTCTTATAAGCTGTATGTAAATGCTATAGGATTTGTATCTTATACTAGATTGGTTAATGAAAATTGGAATATTCAACACAGAAGAAGATTTATTGTATTGTAAACGAGAACCTCACTCTCTTACACTTCTCCTCTTCACTCTTTCTCTCTTGCTTCTTGCTTTTCTGGCCTGCTTCAAGCTGCGGCTGGCAGCTCCAAGCAGGTCCCCTGTACCCACGCCCTTCACAATAAACCTCATGCTCTAAGACCTGACTTCAGAGATCTCTCGTCTCCATCCGTCCCGACCATCTAAACCTACCCACGGATTCTACAGCTTTTCTCACTGGTATTTATAGTTTTACAGGAATTTTGCAGCGGCTAGTTGTGAACTGAGTTATCCTTAGGCACTGCTACTGGTTCTTCTATTTTCAAATCAAAAGTTTAGCATGGATTTTTTTCTTAGTGGGTAAAGAACAACAAAACACCTACTTTCAGTACAGTGTCTCATCCTTCCCCATCCCCTCCCTACCCAAAACTGTGCTTGTGAAACCTCAATACACTGCATTCTGATATCATTTAGAGGACCTGAGTTGCATCAGTCTGTGATAATCCCTTTCCCAGTGTTGCTCAAGGATCAAATTGGGTCATAAATGGCTTTTGACAAAGAAACAGAGAATATGCAATATGGGCAGCTGTGAGGCTGTGGGCACAATTTACCTTAGTGCCACCAGCCAAACATTCAAATGTGTTTGTGTGGTACTTCGAACAAATCAAGACTTAAATCAAGACAAGTTGCTGCTTTACAGCAGTTCAGCAATGCACAGAATCCTACATTAAGGAGCCAAATGCTGGACACACTTGTTTTGTCCTAAAGTCCCTAACAGTTGCTCTGCAAGTGCTCACTGTGTTATTTCCAGTGCCAGCCACTGTTAAGGATGGCATGGCTTGTTTTGTAAGTCTCTGCTGCTTGATTCAGTGGTGTTGTGACCTAAAAGTTGTATTGTCATGACCTGCAAAGCATGGTAATTCTTACATGAGCCATACAGTCTGGTCGAATGTCAGCCCTGGACTTGGCAATGAATACTGAGGCACTAAATGGCAGTGTTTGCTTCCCCTTAGAGGAAGTGATGGTGGGGCTGCAAATCATACTCCTGAATGCAGATGGCAAGGTTCTGCTGTGACTTATTACAGATTCAGCTTTCAAAGTTATCCCCAATGACTTGAAAAAGATTGGTTATTGCTCATGTTTATAAATTCTTAAGTGAATAGTGCAATGAGACCTCAAGTGATATTTAAAAAACTAAATCAATATTATAGTAGTACCTCTTCAGCATTCTCGTCTTGTGTTAGGCAGAAAAGAGTAAGCCTGGTTATAAAAAACGTAAACACCTGCTCAAGGCTATATTTGTATTAAGTAAGTTGTGATTCCTCTTGGTAGAATATTCAACACAAGCTCCCTCTTGTACAGCACTGTGCTGAATGTGTCTTATAAATCCACCATACATAGTTTTGGTACTATTTTGTTTTATTTACTCTAGTAGTCCTAAAACTGCCTCTGGATCACATAATCTTTCATTTTAGTCAGATTGTGAGGAGTCTAGAAAGGGCAATCTATATGCCCAGCTGCTATGAGGCATCAACTCGTTCATGTTTAATTAGACAGCTCGCATTCTGGGTACTTTTCTGTTTTTAGGCCATGGATCCTTTCTTTCCTAAAGTGTTCTAATTCTCCCACCAGGATTTCATGGTCACCAGAACAGTAAAACCAAATTCCTGTCAGTAAAGCTGAATCTCAGCTTGTTCATTCATAAGAAAAATTAAGCTGAGTTAATGTGGTGATACAAAACCCATTTATTTAGGTATCGTGTTAAAAAATAAATAGAAATCCTTCATGAGCTTGGTCATAACAGAACAAGATCCTCTTCACTGTCATATCCTTCTCCAAACTTCCAGTTCTACTTGCTCTACTAATTCCTCCTTTGTATAGTCATGTTGTGTTACACTCATTGAGTCTGTCTGAGAGAAGCTTCTCACTTGATTTGCTCCTATTTTTTTAATAATAGAAAATGTCCAGCCACTATGACTACAAAATACCAACATAATTTAAAAATGAAGAGTTCTTTACCATCCTTCCCAATGTCTGTTTATGACCTTGCTTGTAACTGTGACATTTCCTAATCCTCATCTGAAGGAACAGCCTGTTTATACCCACAGATGGAACTAACCTTGGCTGTAGCAATGCAATTACACTGTTTCTATGCAAAATTCAGGTCACTGGCCATTTTCTTACCTCTGCATAGCAGAATTAACACTACAGTGTCAGCTTGACATTAATGACTTAAATTACCTTTAATGAAATGAAAGATATTTTTCATGACCTTGTTGTCCAGGGTGAATAGCAGAAAAAAGAAGGCAAATCTGTGATGTATGTTGCCTCATTTGTTTCTACAGGTTCCCTTGGGCTAAATTACTAAAGTGATGCAGTCAGCTTTCTTCACCATAATTAGCAGTGCTGAAAACCCTCTTATTATGACTATCTTTACAGGGCAAAGGTGATGTTGAGCAAGTGTTCCTGTACTGTTTGCAGGGCTGGCAACTGGAATATGTTGTTGCTGCAGTAAGTGTTCATCTTGTCCCAAGTTTTTTCACTGAGACTGACTTCAGGTGTTGAAATGGGAACTTGTATAGCCAAAACCACGATCTTGGAATATCCTTTCATAGTCATCATGAGGCCTACATGCAGTTTGTGGTGCCTCAGTGAAAGGGGATATGATAGCAGTATGGAGCAGCCTGTGAAGCAGAAACCATAGCCAGGACAGCCCAGAGCGCTGCCAAGTCTCTGTGCAAATAGGATGGAGTGACTGCATATTGGGATGGCTGGCTGAATGGCTGGCTGGCTGTCTGGAGAGAACAGAACCCGTGGAGGACAGTGTCAGCAGGTCATTGCTATATTATCTTCTGGACAAGGGAAGACAGCTGTGATGGTTATGTGCCATGAATGTATAAAGAATCTATGAGCAGGGCTGGCCATGCCCAAACACTGTGAATAGGTGGATTTATTGCAGGAGGTGTGGGTGAGAAAGCAAGCCTCAAAATGCCTGCAGTTAGCAATGTTGATATACCAGGGACCTGAGTGTGCTGTGCTAGTCATGAGACCTCCTTTCTGTGGAGTTAAATCCCAAAAGGCTTGCATTTTCACCAGCTTCCTCCATCAGCAGACTCCTTGTATTCTGCATCTTTGTGGTTCACAAGCACAAAACAAAAGACTTCATGGTATATTACCTTCTTCTGGACAGCACTGTCTTCGCTCTCTCTCTTGTGTGAGTTCATACAGCTGCAGCGAGTGAAAAGGGAAGTCCAGGCTGTTCCACAACGTGTGATAAGAAACAGACCTGGCTGTCAGTGATGTCTTTATCCAAGAAAATTAATAATTTGAAGGTCATGTAGGAGATATAGAGGTGAACAAATATTTTTTTAAGTAGGTGAATAAACCTTTGAGTCGAAAAATAGCTGAGGAAAAGGGCAAGAAAAGTGAGTGACTTGGCATAATCCACAGAAAAAAAGAGATGTGGGACTGTATTGTAATTTCTAGTTCCTAACCTTGTGTTTGGTTGTCTGGACTACACTTCCCTCTGCTGCCCTATCTTGAATTTCATTAATTTAATTACTTCGATGGCAATAAGAGCAAGACCTTAGACTAGGATTTTCAGGGACAGGTGAGGGAGTCAGAAACTCACTGCTGGTTTTCAGAGTGCTTTTGTTGGGTTTGGAACCGATTAGAAAGACAAGATTTTAGTTACTTGTAGATGGTGGGTTAGGGGATTTGAAGTTCCTTTATTTGCCTCCTGCTTGCTAAAGCAGGAGGTCAGAAGAATTATGTGGACCCTAGTCAATCTGTCAGTTGATTGTTGGGTTTGTTGGCCCTTACACATAACCACCGATTTCCTCAACAAATATGTACATATGTTTCCTGCAGTGCATTTTTAAGACAATTAAAAATAACTGTTAAATTAAGAATGATGTGGTGCATAGAGTTGCAACAAAATCACAGTTTGACCTACTGGATCCATGGCTTGAACACCTCAAAATGTGTCAATACAGGTAAGGCTGAAGATCAGAAACTCAAAAATGACTCACTGAGGGTCTACTGACACTTTGGGCAGGGGAAGGGTCAGCCTATGACTGCATGAATATTGACAGTGAGGGCAAGGAAGGAGTTGGTTTGCCCTCTTCATCAGTCTAAGTGTATGGGTTTCCACCCATGTCTGCTACAGAGGAAACAGCAGTGTGAGTAGATCATGCAGGCATAATATAGATCCCCCTTTATTTTCCTGGGTCTGCAAGGATTTTCAGTGCAGCTCAGGAGACTAAGGCCGCCAGATGTAGCCAAATGGGAGCTGGGTCACCCTGAGAGTCTCACCACACACTCTGAAGGATCACAGTGGCAAGAGTGAGGACGGTGTCAGGCAGAATGACTGCCTGAGCCATATGACATAGTGTATCATTTTTCTCCCATCTCCATACAGGTGTTCAAGAAGTCATGCATAGTTATCCTTCGATGCTGAGGCATGCACATTAAATTTACACAGCCAGCTGCACTCTGCATGCAGGTGACATGCAGATAAATGCATATGCAGCAGGTTTAGAATGTGACTCTCCTTCAGAGCAATGTCAGTGTAAAGCGTGAGAATTAGGAACTCACACCTGAAACCGTGGCCATTAGCATGCAAAGGAGTTCCAATATCATCAGAGTTCCCTGTGCTTTGTCTTAACATAAATGGATCATGAATAAAACATTCTGAGTCATGGAGAAGAGCACAGTTCCCATAATTGCAGGTGAGTGATGTAAAGGTGGCATAGCAACACCCACAGCTCCATCCCTCTCTAGGACATGGGGAGTGACAGAGAAACTGTAATGATGGCTCTGTGAGCAGACCCACCTCGAGAGCCTGTCTGCCTGCACTGAGGACCTGCATGCACCTGCAACCATCCCAGCTCTGGTGTTGGGAGTTTAGGTCCTTCCCAAGACTTGGCTGGAGAGCTGAGAGAATGCCTTTCTATCCTCCATTGACATTTGGTTTTCATCAGGAAATTCCATCCTGCATCGAACAGACTTGGCTCAATGCAAAAATACATACATGTAAACATTTACTCAGGTTTTCAGAACTGAAAAGGGAACAGAGCTGACTTTGAGGAAAACATCCCTTCAGGATTTGTGGAAAGCTATGGGAACTTACCACTTGCATCATACCCATGGCAAAAACGTCGCTATCCAGCAGGAACTGTGGTGAAACCTGCCACCTCTAAAGCTTTTCTCTAGGGATCAGGGCACTAATGGCAGAAGAAAGAGGTAATATTTAGTCCCAGCAAAAGGAAAGTAAAACATCATTTCCAGATTAGCCCTTTGTATAGGGTTCACTCTATGAAGAAAAATCTGCTGCTTCCTCCTCTACTTATGTTGTGGGTGACCTGTAGAACAGGCACACAAATACAGCGCGCACACGCCTGTTGTTCCAGCTGCAGCTCTCATTAGAAAGATCTAACCACATACTTGTTCTAGTTACTTTCTAAACCCATCATGATTGGTATTGTGTCATGTTTCTTGGAAGCAGCCTGCTTCAGGTCACAGAGTGTAATTAAAGGCAATTAATGCAATTACTCACAACGGCACTACTGATAATGCTCCAGATGCCATTACAGCACTGTGCCTCCTGCTGCTGGTCCTCACAGGCTGTGCCTTTATGTTCTCCTGGTGCTGTCATTGTGGTTAAACCAGGGGGCTGAAAATGGGAGTACAATTTATTGCTCCTAACTCCCTGCTATCTGAAAATTTCAAGTATGCTAGGCAGAGCCTAAACCCTTTTTTTTTATTCAGTGACTGATGAAAAGTAAGAAATAGAGAAGGGTGAAAATTGCCATAGAAAATGGTCATAGTTTAAAGGTTATAAGGAAAATATATGCAAAAGTGTGTTTTACAAAAGTCTGTCCTACAATTAAACATGTGCTGAATGTGCTGGTTTCTACTAATGAGTTTTATAATTATGGAGAAACTTTTCAAAGGAACTATAACTTTAGGCAGTAAAATCTGAAAAACTTGAATTAGCTGTGAGCTTCAGACTTTTCTTTCGCAATCCAGCCCTGCCTTTCCCTTTTGTCTCAGCCACTGCCAAGTAATTTACAGTTCAAGAAAGGCTAATGGAGCTATAAACAAAGCACAGATGCCTCTCACATTTCCTTTATTGGGCTGAGGTATGAAAATAGCCACTGTTTTCAAAGAAGGGCACACCCTGTAATTATGGAAGTACCTCAAGTCTCCTGTTTATCTGCAGGACAAGTACACCATAAACCATTTTTCATCTTCAGTGGGGTTTGCTTAGGGGGCTGAAGTCTATTTGAATTCACTCCCTGCCTTCTGGGTTTATTTTTGTAGAGTGAATGTTGGTCTACTGGGATGATTGTTAAACTCATTAAGTCTCTAAAGAAGGATTGATTACTGTAAGCTTGATTTTAAAAGCTGTCTCAGATAGGTAGTGGGATATCTTTGGATCCCCTTGTGAGCCTGTCAATCACTGCAAGCACATTAGAGTTCAAAATTTCCCATTTGCACCAGCATTAAACAAAAATATCTCAGCTGAGCTGAATGGTGCTGAAACAGTTTTATAGTGACTGTGACTGAGTTCATTAGCACCAGGTAAGGGCTGCCTCCTGTTCTCCTGGGCCTTTCCCGAAATGCAGGTTCAGCAGTGCTGGAGCCTGGGCTAGCAGCACTGTCCTACTGCAGCTGATATCTCCAAGCACAGCCTGTTTCCAGGACCAGATCCTGCTGCTGGGACAGCAGCATAGGGTGGTTCAAACAAGCCAAAAGCTTTCTCAGGGAGGGCATAGCCCATCTTCCTTCTTCCCACAGGGATGGGTGCAGTAAAGGGGAGTCTGTGTCCCTGGAAAAATGCAGTAGGATCCATACAATGCTTTGTTTGAAGAAGGCTATGAGCAGATGCTGGTAGCTGATGGTCAGAATCACTGCAAGGAGGCGTGTTAGTGCATACAGGGGTATGTCAGGACATGAGTGCAAATGAGCAGAGGTCAGTAGTCTGCACGTGCACCTGGCAGTTCACTCTCTTGCTGTATTTGCTGGCTCTAGGACCTTGCAGGGCAGACAGTCCTGTCAGAAACATACAGTTTCTGTGTAAAGCTGAGGCTGATCTTCAGCTCTTTAGCAGCTAGCAAAGCCCTGCAATGTCTATGTAAAAGACTGGGTCACATATGTACCAGCCAGAGGAAAGCTTTCCAGACCAACAGTGTTCATGAGCCCTAATGTTAAGCATTTGTATCTCCGCTGACAAGAGCCATGGTTTGGTTTTTAGGTCTTCTCAGAAACACCACTGGTCAAAGCACAGCAGAGTTGCAACAGAGGCCTTGGGACCTCTCACAGCGCAGGGCTCCTTTCACATACCCCTGCCTGACACAAACTGACCCACTAAGAGTGTGGCACACAAGTCCTTTGGAGAGTAGACCTTTAGATGGGTGGCATGGCTATAAAGGAAGGTCAAAAATCAGGATCCTAAGAGAAGATTTAGTAGTTCTAATATTAAAAGGGAAGCATCTTCTACCAACATAGGGCATTGTTTCTTTTTGTCTTTGTACATTCCATATAATGCCCAGAAACTCTCAAACTTTCACCCTCTGTAAGGTTTCTCCTATCCAGCTTTGCAGAGCATACCAAGCATAAACCAGGTATGTATCTACTGTTCTCAGTTCAATTTCCTCTCAGGTGTCCCCTCTCTGCTTCCATTCCCATTGCCTTCAAACCCACAGTGCCCAGGTGGACTAAGGAGTCCCCATCTGGGGATAGGCATCCCTGGCCAGCCCAGCAACATCCCAGTGCAGAAACTGTCCCTCTACATGTGAGAAATGTCACCTTAAATGTCATTGCAATGTACAAGTGAGCAGGAGCTTTCCTGCTGAATTCAATGACACCTTCTCTTCATATTTAGAGCACATTCACTACAGTGATTGACTGTTGGGAAGGACAAGGTAAGAAATAACATGCCATTGGTGCAGGGGAGAGCCCTAATCCCACTGGAAATGGGCTACCATGGCAGGCTAGAAGAATGCAGGTCAATTTTCATACAATAACCAAAACAGCTTTCATAACACTGCTCAGTGTGCCATCATCCACTGCACCAGATCCACAGAGCTTTGCATCATGCATCTTTTGACAGCTATGGCACAAATATTGTTTGTTTGGAGAATGTCTTTGAAACCATGCCTGCAAACATGGAGAAGATCCCTTACGAGCCATGGCTATAGAACAGGCTCCATTTGAACCTCCTTTGTTTTGTGGGAATCGGTGTGAGGTATGCCAGGGCTGCTTCTCAAATGACATGAGTTCACATCCTGGTTGTTGGGAAAATAAAGAATAAGAAGGCCTGTAGCTTGGGTGGTTCCCGAGCCACTGAATCATCAAGTCTAATCCTACCTTCTAGTGTTAGAAACAGAAGATGTGAAATATTACATTAATGATCACTTTATTATAAACTTTCATCTCTATCTACAAAGCCATTTAGTAGTCAAAGTTCTGTTGACTTGAGCCTTGCTTTTATTTCATTGTTCCGAGGCTCCTGAACACCCCAGTGGAAGCTGGCTGATGCTGAAAGCAGGACAGCCAGGGCACAGTTTGACATGTCCTTAATGCCATCCCCGTCTGCACAGATATTTACATCATGTTACAGATGTTTTGTGTCCAATTCAGAGAGAGAGAGGATAGAGAGGACTTGTAGTTGTGGTTCTAGCAAGAGGAATAGGAACTGAAGATGTACAGGGTGAGCTGTTAGCAACCACCTCTGGCCAATCATTTCTGCTCTGTGGACTGAGATTTGAGCTACAGCTCTGAATCTTCTTTGTCTGCCTCTGAGTCACTACCAAACACTGACAGGCACCCCTGATCTTGATTTGTCACAGGAAAAAATAAGCTGTTTATTCTCTCAGCTCTGTAATGCACTTTGGATTTGACCTAGAAAGTTCGTATCTGGTGGAGAAAGACTCCTTCAGTACCTGGTATTTGTTGGGTTTTTTTGTGATGAAAAAGTTACCAATCATACAGAAACTTAAATAACCCATGAATTGCAGAGATGAATCAGCAGAGCTCTTGGTAGGTGTCAATTTACAGGCCTTGCCTAGTGATCAACTAAACTCAAATCGCCTGCCCCATTACTTCTGATTCATCTAGTTTCTCAGTGGGTAGTTATAAAAATTGCAATTTAAAATATTTATTGTATCAGTGTTAAATGCATTTTGTAGTCTTTATTTGTAGTTTGATTTCAACACAGAAAAACTCTAAAAAACTCTGTCTGTTGGTGCTCCCTAGTGGTGAAGTTTGCCTTCAGTAAAGCTGCAGGAATTTTGCTAGTGATTGTGCAATTTCATATCTTCATTGATTTAAGTTGCCCAGAAAGCCTCTTTGGAGGTATATGGTCATTCACACATTGCAGGCTTGCAGGACTGGGCTTTCATGTAACACAGGGCCTTTATGACATGAAAAATGTGCATTGAAGCAAAGAAAATCCTTTTCCCCTCCTAGGCTATGTACATTCCTGTCCTTAGTGTTAATGTGCTACATGGACTAAACAAAACGAGATACACCATTCTTGTTTTTTTTTTCATCCTGTGTCTGACAGAAAGCCAGGCACCAATGCAGTGTGCCTTCCCATAAGTGTGCCAGACTGGGGACAAAGCATCTGTGGAAAGGACTTTGATAAATGACAAACCGGCCTCGCTTGAGGGCTGAACTTCATGAACTTGAGAAATATATGAAGCAGAGGAAGCCCCACAATGCAAGTCAACACTTGCCTGCAAAACAGCTGTACACAGCCCCAAACCACAGCTCCCTGCTCAAGGGAAACTGCCACTAATCCTGGGCAAAGCTGAATGGTTTAGGTTCTGCAGAGAAGGGAAATTTATCCCAGGACAGACCCTGGAGAGAACAGCAGAACTAGAGGATCACTTCATTCTGCACAGAGGCAGTGAGTCTGAGCAGGGAATGGGCACACTGGGGCAGGAGCACCGGCTAGGGGTGCACCCAGTTCCCTTCACCTCTTCACAGTGAGGTGGCTTTCAGGTCCTGTTTTAGTCAAACAAGGTGACTTACTGCTACTGATATTTATCAAACTTTTTTGATAGTAATTATCATTGTCTATCAAGGATCCTTATTGCTTCACACTGTTCCTTTTGAAGTTTTTTCCATAATTTTCCTTTCTGTCAGGCAGGATCTTCCTCCTTTTGGTGTTTCCAGCACCATGTTACCTCTATCAGGAAGCTGAGATCTACCAGCAAACTGTCTGGAAGTAAACTGAAATAAGTCTATGGAGCCTGTAAAGGAAAATTTTGCTTTCTAGAAGTCCCCTTATGTACACACATTGCTAGACCTTCCTTCCCCATTCAAGAAAGCCCAGCACAGGTGGCTCCCACAGTTGCCAATTGTTTTCCCAGAGGCCTGGAACAGAGCCTTTTCCCTGTGTGCTTTCCATGACTTGGACCACCTTTGAGAGGTGGTTGCCAGGGAACCTCCAAAGCCTGTAGGCACCCTGGCTTCCTCACTGTAGACAGGAGCTGCTGATAATATTGTGGAGGCACCCTGGCTTCCTCACTGTAGACAGGAGCTGCTGATAATATTGTGGAAATCAGCTGTGGCTCACCCTGCTGTCTCCTGATCTCTAGGTATGCCTGCAAGTACTCATGATACCCCCATCTGAATCAAGCAGAGTTGTAAGAAATGACAGGTATTTTCTCCCCTCTTTTATCTAGAATACTTGTTCACTAAGGGTGGAAGTCCCTTCTGTTTGATAGCACTCCAGAAGTACCATTTCTTGTAGAAAGACTAGGCACAGATGCAGTATCCAGTATGTCTTGCTGGGTGTTGTTTCAGGGATTCCAAACCTAATCCTGTTCACTGTCTTAGACCTCAGCATCCATCTCTCACTCCAGTGCTCCAGTGCCTATGGGTACCAAGAGAGAGTTAATTTGCTGAACGACTTAAACAGTGACTGCGAGTAATTTAGGAGGCAACTGCAAATGGGAGATTGTCGTCTCATGTTGCCATGTGACAGACATTGTCTATAGGAGAAAGTGGTGGTGCCAGCTCATGTGCAGTGATGCTCGTGGTCCAGCCATGAACTGTGGGCCAGGTTGACGAAGTAGAACAAGAGCCAAAACCCTGCCATCCCTCTCCTGCATGCACCCTCTGTGGCCTTGCAGAGATGGCTGCTGCAGGCTCCTTGCTGTGGTGCAGGAGGGATCCCAGTGCTCTCTATTGCAGCCACTGCAATGGAGGATGAGTGACTCTCTGCTGGGACAGACCAGCTCAGATGCTCTTCTTTCAGATGGTGCTTCCTTCTCCCTTGGAAGCTGGTTTGGAAAACAGGGTGCTGTGCGAAGGGTGACTGCCTTTCCACCCACCTTCAACGATGAGGTGAGGTGGCTGAGTACTATTGAAGCATGTCTGTATGTAGTGTTTCTGGTTGGTTTCTAGTCCCCTCCTCTGCTGGTGAGGTGTCTTACAAGCATGGAACCTGGAATGTAGTTTCTCCATAATTTTGGGGTTTTTTTGCTGTGTGATAGATGAAACTCACTTTTTAAGCATTTCAGGCCCTGGTAGAAGGGGTACTTTTTTTTTTTTCAGGGGAATTTGCCTATGCTGTAACTGTGCTGAGGCAGGCCTGTGGTCATACTTTTGTCTGAGCAGTTGCTGGGTGCTTAATGGGGATAACATTCAATGTGACTTCTAAAATGGAAAAGCTTTAAGTTAATTTCCAATTAGGCTGTGGGCTGAAGAAATGACAAAACAGCATCCTGAAAACAAAGGAAAGTGCTGAGAGTTTCCCTCCTTGGCTCCAGCCCACCCATTACTATGGGGTATAAGCAAGAGGGCTGAAACTCAGCAAAAAAGGCTTGTGCTGGGTTCTCCAGGTGATGCATATAGTGAATGTGCTTTTCAGACCTGAACACCCTGAACTGTGCCTAATCCAGAGCAAAATACCCTCAACATATTTTCAGAAGCAGTGGCTAGTTTTGCTTGCTGCTGCCCTGAAACCACCTTGGTCAGACCGCCGCTCCCCCTCCCCCCCCAACCTGATGAAGTCCTCAGTCCTACTGATGCACCAAATACTTCCAGCTTATTAATTAAACTCAAGGAAGCAGAAAATTCTGCATCAGAGAGAGAATGCCTACCTGTTCACTCAACAAAGCAGCCAGAGAGGGAAGCTGATTCCAAATCCTGCCTCCAAAAATCTGAATCTGTTTGTTCAATCCTTGGACATAGATTGCTTTTCTCCACAGGTACTGCTGTTTCACAGAATCCCTCATGCTGATATAACCTCTCTTCTCAAAGCCTTGACTCTGCTCTTCAATCCACACCTTCTTCAGCTCTGTAGTGGCAGCCAGGGAGGAGGCAGAGGCCTGAGTTCCCCGGTGAAGCAGAGCACAAGCGACAGTGGTTGCCTGCCATCACTGTGCCATGTCAACGGCAGTGCCACCCCTGTCCTCAGACAGCCCAGTGAGGGACAGAGTGTATAAGATGTTTTGTGGTTCATTTTCCTTATTTGCACAGGATGTGTCAGAACAGCTCAGTACTGAAGCCATTCAGATGGCCTCTTGTGCTTAAAGCTGTTTTCCTTTTCCTGTTTTTTTTTTTCAATATCCCTTCTCATGGGGGGCATATAAGGAGGAGAAACAACGCTCCGTATTATTAAATTAAGTGCAGGGCGTATTTTCCTCCCACTCCATCTTGATAATAAATTTTCACCGGCCATGTAGGGATGAAAGATTTCTCTTGTGCTGTTTTCAGGAAGATTTTGAGGGCAAATAAATGTCTAGTGGATAATACCACTTTACGCTCTTAAAACTCCAGATTTTGTCAGAATGCAGCCATCTGAAGCTGTGTCTGTAAGATCAGCATGAGATAAGGGTGCAGTAAACTCTTGCTATTCATCTTCAGAAGAACTGGAAGTTGGTGGTAACAGTCCACAGATATGAATTTTATGGAACAGGATGAACAGCTTTTCCATCTCTGCACCTAGGGAATCTGGAAAACAGCAGGGGATGTGACTTAAATTGAAGAGGTGTTTGATTTCTGTTTTGTTTACCTCTCAAAAAATGTTGTGGTGTTTGCCCCCTTCCTACTATTCTTTCCCCTTCAGGGTCCTAGAGTTCTTCCCTTGAGCAGAGATTGGCAGAGAGAACATGGGCTGCTCTAGGAGGGGAGTTAGAGGTTGACTTGGGAGGATAACCTGGTCTTTCTGAGTATGAGAAATTAGGTATAAGATGAAATACATGAGACATGACCTTGTGAAAGCCAGCGAGAAATGCTACAGTGTCAGGCAGAATAGACACTGAATTTTGTTGAGGTAACATTTCCACATTCTTTGAAAAATGATCTTTTATACACACATTGCTGCAAAGATGAAAAGATGTTATGCTTGTTTAGCCAGATAAATATTTCTTACAGAAATTATGAAACTGAGGCCATGAATACATGCATTGACATTCCCAAATTCTGAGTGCTGTAAAATGGCATTCATCTACACACTGACCTCTTTGGGCTGCTCCCAGTTTGATTCTAGTGATAGTACTTTGGTCTTTAGGGAATATTGCACCAGAACTTGAGACCAGAGACTCAGTAAGGCACAGAATTACATGGGAATATCTTTCTGTGGTGATGCTTTTCCGTATGAAAATCAGTTCTAGAAGGCAACCTTGTTTGCATGAGCCATCATTTGCCATATTTCTGACTGAATTTCTGAGTGCTTATATCACTAGCTGACTGTGAGGACAGAAGGTGAACATGAGTTCTAGGGTATTGCCCTAGAACATGCTGTGGTGCAAGGGAAAGCTGTGCATATGCAAGTGCTAACTTCCATCCAGGGCAGAGAGAGTGAGATTGCTTTGAGGATATCCTGTAAACAAAACCTGTGAGACACAGGTATAAAATGGAGAACAGTCCTGCAGTTGACAGGCAGTGAGCTGCCACACTTGTGAAAAACTCCTTTCTCTAGTCACCTTGGTTACATGAGTGCCCACTTTGTTGTTCTGGTCCAGACCCTTCATTCCTCTCCTCACCTTGCCATCTTGCAGACAAGCTGCTGGCCTCCTGGGGCACATCACCAGCTGCATGCAGTTTTGCCAAAAAGTGAGTTTTCTGATGCAGTGCTCTTTGCTGCTGTGGCCCATAACTTTCAGACAACTGAATTAAGTTCATATGAACTCCCATCTGGGCATTCAATATGGGATTCAATATGCTATCCTCAAGTCCTGGCTTTGGTGTGGGGTCTATCAGTGCCCACCTCCACCTAACATTTCTGTTATTGCTAAGTGTGGTGCTTGATTGTGAGCTTGTTCTCTAATTACAAATGGCACAGACTGTTTTCACACCATGTAAAGTGCCTTTCCTCTGTAATCCTTTAAAAATTTTAAAACTCCTAAGTAGCTGCTTGTTTTCCTGCTACAAAAATGTGCAGAAGTATTTTCTCAGCTACAAGTTTTTAGCCATCTGTATTATGCTACCGTGAATGCTGACTTGCAGCTCACAGCTGTGGTTTGTTTCTTCAAGGCTGGGAGAAACCAGCCATCT
Organism: Climacteris rufus; assembly: GCA_013398175.1. Classification (NCBI taxonomy): domain Eukaryota; kingdom Metazoa; phylum Chordata; class Aves; order Passeriformes; family Climacteridae; genus Climacteris; species Climacteris rufus. The sequence continues at coordinate 305,902 of VZRZ01002551.1, forward strand.
CCTCTTTGGGGTCCCACTGAGGCTGGAAGGGCTGCCCTGAGTGAGCTGGAAGGGCTGAGGTTTAGAAGATGCTCTCTGAAGAGTAGAAAACAATATTTTTCACATACCTTTAAAAATCCCACCAGCAGCAACAATGGAGCCAGTGATGACTATTTTGATTTCCTATGACAAGTTTACACAATGTAATAGAGATCTGGCAGAACATCACTTTGCTAATTGCATGCTCAAGTTGTGTAACAACACTTCTTGGCCAAGCTCAGAATGAAAAAAAAATCTGCAAATGCAACTGGAAAATGAAGCTATGCAGGAAGTTCTGAGGTTTTGTTTTCTATGATATAGATGACCTTAGATCCCAACAAATTGTGAAATATGTTTTGAGGACTCTGACATCTTGACATGTTTCTGCCAGTCCAATGGAATGTAGGGGTATTTGAGGCAGCATTGGCCTCTGGATGGAATGCATGCTGGGTATTTGGAAGGTTTGGTGTTCTGTTCCATACTTTGACTATTTTTTTACGGCAAATTACTTCTTAGTTTTGTACTTGCCGTCGCTGTTTCTGTTCTGAATAGGTGTATTGTCTCATTTTCCATTTCAATTCCTGTCATGGCACCTCAGTCATGAGGTGGTGCCCATGTTGCAGGACAGAGGCTCTCAGCAGTCCTTGTCTGCTGGTTGCATTTCCCCAGGGTCAGTGCCCAGAATTTGCCACTGAGGGCAAAAGACAAAGAGCTGGAAATAACCTCAAATGTATTAGAACTTTTGCTTTCTCTGGGAGCCCCACTGTTGTGGGCATGGTGCAGCAGCAGACAGATATTTTGCCTTGGTCTGGACTCTGTCTCCTGTTTCCTAGTGAAAGCACTAATGAATTATGTGCATGAGCCTTCTTACCAACTTCTCACTCTCTTCAAAGTGAGAGCAGAGAGGTTGTGCAGTTCTCTTAGGCAGTACAAGGAGACCTGCAGGGCATTGACCCACTATGGCCTTATATGAATGTACTTTGATTCCTCTTGGCTCATCTTGGGCAGCTGCATTTGTACGGAGAGTTGCTTCCCCACAGTTCTGTAGAATGTATTTCTCTCAGAGTGCAGGTGCAGAGACATTTTCGTTCTGAGCACTCCTGTCACCAGATCAATCTGCCTTCATTAAAGGATAACCAAATCAAACAAATCCTCCAGCCTTTCATTTGCAAGACTGCAGCAAACCACACCGGGGTTGCATCTGTCTGCAACGTAGACTGACTTCTCAGGTAACAGTCTTACAGTAAGTTAATAAGGCTTCTGATGCATGGATTGGTTGGTGTTTTGCTCACTGATGAGAATAAAGAGAGTTTTTCTATTTACAACACAGTGAAGGAATGAAGAAAGTAATTGTTTTGTAGGGCTTCATCTCTTTTCTAAGCCACCACTATTGGTGCAAGAAGCCAGGAACTCAGGTAAGGAAAAAGTTGTAATATCCATTCTCTTCTTGGTCCACTGGCAAGACTGCCACTTCCTCTGTCTTACCATATTTTTTATTTGATTATATTTAAATATCTCTGAAAGGCTTGTTCAGTGATGACCTTTCTGTGTAAGAAGTGCTCCGAGTTCTCTGCACAACTGTGTGAAGACTTACTGGCTTTTTTTACTAAGGGAGGAAGCAATGTTTTGATTTGATGCAATTTAATTTTTTTCAGCAAAGTATAAAAATCATAATAGCATATGTGGCTAAACACCTAGAAAAGAAAACAATTGCACAATTCATTTCAAACTTTCTGAAATTAAGGATTTTGGAGTGTTGTTCTGAAACAAATACTTTGGCTTTAAAACTTCCTATTGGGTTGGGTTTTTTTTTTTTGGTAAACCAAAATGATAATGTTCTACTGTAACAACCTATCAAATGTAGTGTTGATTCAACCTCATGATGAGGTTTGCATTTTTCAATTAATACATACTTTGTCTGGAAAATGTTTTGGTTTTTTTAGTTTACCAAGCCTTATTACTTCATAAAAACTGCCTATAACCTTCTGTCTTAGCAAAAGCTTGATTGACCACTGGAGTGAGAAATAGGCTAGATGTTCTGTTTCTACTGCTGGTAGAAAATTCAGATGAGCTTTGAATAGTGATGGTTTGCCGTTTCGATGGACTAGTCAAAACTTTAACAAGGGAGAATTCACTGCAGTAAAATGCTTATGCAAAGGGGGTTTGTAGGCATGTGAAAATGAATTGGTTACAGGCTAATACATGGAGCTGCTTAGTCTTAAGGTCTTCTTTGTTTTACATCCTTTTAGAAAGACCTCTCTCAGGTTTTTCTTCTTACTTCTAGAAAATATTTTTGAGAATGCTTCTAAACAATGAAGAGCAATAGCAGATTGTTTTTTGTCACATTCAAAATAATTTATAAGCAACTTCTGAAACAGAAATAATGCACAGTGGTGGTTACTACTCCTGTGATAGATAAGTGGCCAAAAAAAGCCATTGTGACTTCTGGTTCTTAAAGTATTAACTGAATGAATGCTAAATGTCTATCATGCATGATTGCCCCCTTGTAGGTGCACTGCTTCACACCTTGGTATCCTGAAGCGGATTTATGGGCTCTGCATATTAGAAGAGACATCTCTGTAAGAATTCTGGCATAACTAAGTGATAGTTTCTTGAGCTTCTGTTGCTTGTCTGTGTGATGTAGATGGACACCTTCACCATGGACATGACTAAGCTAATGCACCTGGTCCTGCTGAGCCTGGTGATTGGGAGCAGCCAGGGGTGCTACTGTGAGCATTACCCATGGGGGCCATGGTCTGCCTGCTCACAGACCTGCAACTACGGCACACAGACCAGGCACAGGTAGGCCTAAGCCATCTCACTACTTCTCACAGAAACACTTCTGTGCTTGTTTTCTGTGAAAATACCACTTCTGGGAAGGGGGACCTCTGTCCAAAGCTCCACCTTCTATAATATATTGAGAAAAATTGGCACGCTCAAGTGTTTATGAGAGAAATAGATTCTCTTTTAATTGCAAGACTTTAAAATGACAAAATTTTGTGTATAGATCATTACTGCCTGTGTGCCAGGGCAGGAACGGGAGGGTTGGAACTAAAGGACCTTTAAAATCCCTTCCAATCGAGACCATTCTATGATTCTATGATCCTACGATACTGTGCCTCCAAACAAACCAGTATCTGCCAATAAAGGTGAGAACAGCCAGGTCCTACAGTGGCCTTACTGGCCCTGTCATTGAGCACTCAGCCTCCGTGGGCACACCAGGCCAGCATTCAGTGCCCTGCTCTGGGAGCTCTGCACGGAGCACACTGCTGTGGGAGGGGTGAGCTCCTGCATGGCAAGCCTACAGAGATTTCCTCCCTGCACCATTAGTTTTATGACGGCCATTAAAGTCAAATAAAGATTCAGAAGCATTAAATTGGATGCAGCTCTGTGGTATAATCTAAACTTGTGAGAAAACCCCTCTTTTCCTCCTGGCTCTCTCTGTAGCTATCCTCTGAGACATCTGAACTGATATGAATCAAAAAGAATTGCTCTTTAAACTTAAGGCATATTTGGATTTTTCTTGTAATCAACATTCTGCAACTGCATATTATCTCTCAAGCTTTCCTAGTTGGGTTCAAATAATTTTGTCAGCCTTCACCCACACATAGAGAACACCTACGATCTGTCTATTCTTTGCTAGCATAATTTGTTTCATTTTTTTAGGCAAATAAGAATGGATGAATATTATAGCCAAAACTTCTGTGACCAGCTGTGCACAAAGCAAGAATCTCGTGCATGTAACCAGCAAACATGTCCTATCAACTGTCAGCTTGGAGACTTTGGCCCTTGGTCAGAATGTGACCCATGCATTAAAAAACAAGTAGGTAGAAAATGTGTTATATAGGTTAAAGGCAAGAAATTTTGCTTAAGAGATCTCCTTGTTTCAACTTTATGGCAATTGATCTGCAAAACGACAGTTTAAGGTAACAGGGGAAATTGGTTATGAATTATACAGTAGGAACTGGAGAGAACAAGTTTAAATAAGCAGATCAAACCAGAAAGGGGTGATTTAGTGGAGCAAATCCATTTATGAGAACTTGCTTCAAAGTTTTCACTGCTATAATTAAAGGTGAGTTTTTCACACAAAGAATAAGCTAAACTGTAAAGCGTGTATGTCTGCTTAAACAGCAGAAAGTCACAGAATCTCAGCTTATCCACAGCATTCTGTATGTTCTAAAGACAAGAAAAATAGGATCAAATCTTCTCTTGAAAAGAGTCAACAAATCCTAAATGCCTCTCCCTAGAAATGCTCAGGCTGTATCTTACACTGGTAGTCAGGATCAGTTTGAGATTGCTGTTAAGAAATACAGAGCACCATTCCCCAAACCTTCATAGCATGCAAAAAAAAAAACCCCACTAAAAAACCCAAAAAGCAACAGCAACAAAAAAGGCTTAATATCTGTAGGACAGAGCCCCAGGATGGTGTTCTTCCCTCTTGGACTTTGTCTGTTGACAATGGTAGACTTAGAAGTGAGACAATAGAGGGGGAAGAAGTGAAAAACCAAGTTCAAGTGGACTTGACCTAAACAAACCACGCCCTGTCAAATGCAAGATTGTAGAAGATAGAGGGGAGTGGATTGCAGATTGCTTTGGGCAGTAGTATGACTGGTGGGTCCGAGCTTTGAAGCCAACCATGAGAGCAGCTCTGAGGTTCTGTGCAGACACTGCCTACATCTTTCTGCATGTACCCTTGGCTTCAGAAATCCATGGTTGAAAAGCAATCCTGAAAAACCTGTCAGACATCATAAGTATACCTTTACTTACATATATACATTCTGATGCTGAAAATGGATGAAAGCTGTTCTAGAAAAAGCTGTTCCAGATGTGAGATGTGCACCAGTGTCTGGGGTTACAATGGGGATGGACAGTATGAGAGCAGAGCAGGGAGAATCAGTGAGAGATAGGGAGACAGAAAGCTTCAAGAGCTGAAAGGAACTGTTCCTCTCAATAGGACTAATTCCACTGTCTTCTTGTACATCTGAGTTTCTTACATTACATCCATATAAAAAAGCATTCGTTTTTACTTATTTTAAATATTGATGCAACATATATTCTTCTTCAAGTGAAAAGGTGCTTTTGTGGACTGTGATTCATTTTCCCCTCCAAACTATAAAGATTATTGCTTGTGACCTTTATAAATAGGAATAACCAACAGAATGGGGGACCTGACTCACAAGATAAGAGTGAAGACCAGAGAAAGAAAGTTCTGAGTGAGGGGGAGGAATGAAGAAGTAGAAGCTCTCACAAATAGTGAGTGTTATGGATCTGAAATGGAGTACAAAGAAGGGTTCTCTTTAGCTGGAAAACTTTCTGGTGTTGCTCCTCATACTCTCCCTTCAGAGTCACTTGGTTACTGATTTTTACTAGAATCTTCCTGCATTGTTTGTCTCCAGGATCTGTCTACAGGGAGGGAAGTCTGCAAGGAACCATGCTTTTCAAGTGGGAAAAATTCTTAGAGGAGGAACTGTTCAGTCCCATGCAGACAGCTCTCACCAGTAGTCCCATGGAGTGAAAAAAAAACTGAAGTGCTTTGTCTAGAACCCTTCAGCTTTACTGTTCTGCATGAAGGGTACTGTCTTGGGGAAAGAAAACTCAATGAGCTCCCAGAACCTTTTAGCAACAGAAACTTTCAGGAAAAGCATTTTTGTCCTCCCCAGTCAACCAGTGTTTCTCAGGCAAGAGGCTCCACACATGGGAGTCAAACTAACTGTTTTGTCACTGTCAAGTATTTGGATTTCAGTAGGGATGGTAAAGAAGAGGAAAAATCTCTGTAGGCCTGTTCTCACACCATTTCCTACTGGGCATTTAAAACTGATGATACAGAGACTGAATTTCTGATTCTTTCAGTGATACAGACCAGGTTGCCTGCAGTTTAATCACGTATGCTCCATCAGGGCTAATGAGGCTCTTGGATATCAGTTCCCTGCCTGCCTTACCTGAAATGATGGTGTGGTAGAATGTAAGAATGAGTATAACTGATTAGTTCCTTCAGGGCTCTGGTTTTGATAAAGGTGTGTAACTCTGCCTGGGGTGGCACTTAGCTACTAAAACAGGTCACAAAAACAACCCTGGGTTTATTTCTTCTGCCTTGCAGTTTCGTACCCGGACACTCCTGCAACCATCCCAGTTTGGGGGTCAGGCTTGTACCGAGCCGCTGGTGGATTCCCGCCCATGTTTCCCAGCCAAGCTCTGCAACATAGTGGAAGTTGACTGCAAGAATAAATTTCAGTGTGAAAGTGGTAATAATAATCCTCATTGTGTAAATGCAGCATTACTAGTTAGGCAAAAGATTAGACACTGAGATGAAAGAGATCAGTATGCTCCAATCATAAATTCCAGGGAAAACAGGCCAGGGAGAAAAGTCTATGTGAGGATATATTAGTAGAAGCTTCTCTTTTCTGTTTCTTTTTAAAGTAATTCGAATGCAATCTCTAGCCTGGATGTCAGTACAATCATGAGATCATGACAGCTGGACAGTAGCACTGTTCCAATAGTATTTCTTTGCACATATTTTTCATGTCCAAACATACCCATGGAGTTTTCTTGAACATACCTTCTCACTATTTTTGTTAAGCTTGTGACTGTTTCTTGTTTGCTTCAATTTGAATATACCTGTTTAGACTCAAAATGATTTTATCCACATATCCTTTTGCCAAACTTAAAATTAAGCATTTGCAGATTTGAAACAAGGCAAAACTCACAGGATTTAAACAACCATTTCTTAATTGGGATAATCCTGACCTCATAGTGCCTTAGGGTTAACATCTATGGCAAGCTCGCACCTTTACAAGGGAGAAAGACAAGACTGCCCTTTTCTGCATTCAGACATGATGAAACTTTGCTGCTGCTGTTTCTCTGGTGTAGGTCGCTGTATTTCAAAAACGTTGAAATGTAATGGAGAAAATGACTGTGGGGACAACTCTGATGAAAGAAACTGTGGAAGGAAAAAGACTGTGTGTAACCGAAAGTATGAGAGCATCCCAGGTGTGCAATTAATAGGCAGTGGGTAAGATAACTTTGCTAATTTTTTCATAAGCTTCAGTTGTTATCTCACTGATTTCCATAAACAAATTAATTCCCAGTTAGCATGTGAGAGCATTCACTAAAACATATAATCTCTCAAATTAAAACAGTCGAGAAATTATAAAAATACAATAAAACCATTCGGCTAGGATTTGCCTACTGCATCTTCCAGTCCTGCTCTGCCACTGCTGGCACAGCTGACGAAGAGTGACTTGTCCTGTCTCACAGCAACCAGAGCATCATGTATGGGCAATTCTCAGCTCATGGAATTACTTGCCCATACATTGTGCCAAGTGCTTCAGAAATATTGAGGGTGTTCCTCTACAGATGTTGTTTGTCTGTGTTACATTTCACAGGATACCAATTACTTCCAGGCTACTAATGTAAGCAATATAAAGCCTAAACATGGAATGCCTGTCCCAGATAGTCTTGCGTTTTTTAACTGAATTTTGATCTCAGTGTGCTCCAGTAACATCACTTATAGTAGAAATGGAGTACAACTTTTTCATTTTCCTATAACCATTTTTAGGTTCTCCACTTAAGACTGACTGCCTTATGAACATTGGGTTTACCAGTAAGGCTAGGCACTGCTGGAAAGTAGGAAACTGGGTTGATGCTACCGCATTTTTCAGGTGAACTCAACGTGAATGAGAATTTCTTGTAGAGTAATTTCTTTCAGAGCAGTAACATGATCCAGATACTCATGCTCTAAATCATATGTACAATACCTCAATGCAGTTATGCACCATGAAATGTTTTAAGTCCATGCATCTTTCTGGAGTTGTTTCATCTCTGGAAATAATTTTTTTGTTAGATTTCACATTCTGGCAGGAGAGAGCCGAGGGCAAGTCCTTGGTAACTCATTCAATGGAGGACAATGCACAACAGTGAAGCGCAATGAGACAAGGAAATTGTATCGTGTTCCTGCGAATCTGGAGGCTGTCAGCTTTCAGGTACTCTCAAGCAGCAGCTCCTGGATGAAAAACCCTTGCTGTAATCACAATACAAGTTAAATGGTCAAGTAGTGCTGTGTCTTTAGAACAAGATTGCTCAACCTGGTGAGGCTTAAACATGCTTCAGTTGATGTGTGGAAATGGGATACATTTTCTGGCTCCACTCATGCATTTCAGATCTGGGTTAACTCAGTGCATCATATATCAGAGTCAATGTGATTGATTTAAGGTTCTCCCACTTCATTGTGGATTTTGTGGTGTTATTTTGTTCTGACTTGGTAGCAAGGGCCTTCTCCTAGCCAGATCCTGTATCCTTGAAGTACCAAAGGCTGTGCCAGCTCCTTCCTGTCACCTGCAGCTTTGGGACACAGCCTTGGGACACAGTTCCTCCCCGTGCCATTTCAACCCCTCAGTCCTGCCGGTCCCCTGCCCAGCCCCTCCACAGAGCGGGAAGGAAAGGAGGCAGGCACCAAGTCTGGGAAACAGGAAGACACAACAGACACAGCCTGGTGAGGAGGCTTGCAGGACAGGCCAAGCACAAAGTGAACCTGTCTAGTATCTTATGAAAAAACCTAGGAATCACTGATTTGTTTTTTTAGACACTAGCGTTTAGAAAATGCTCTGAATATCATGGTTGAGGCAGAACATCTGACTGTGTACATGTGGGCAGACCCTGTTTGAAGCCAGTAGATGCTGCATTGGGAAAAAAAGAATGCAGGACAAAAGCTCAACTAATGCATGAAAACTGAATGTCTGATTTTTGCTGCAGGTGTTGTGAGGTTTCAGAATTACTTTAACAGAAGCAACTGAACAAAGGACACCCTACTACATTCCACAGAAGCTGCAATTGAATTGGCCATGACATGTAGGCTTTGTCAATAACAGTGAGAAATTGCTATGTGCAGAAATATTCAGAGGGGAAAACCAATCTTTGGTTTGCCCAGGTCTCTTTGTATCTATGAGTTTCATTAAGTTACTGATATCCATTTGCAGAGCTGCTAGGAGTGCCTCTCCTCTTTTAACATTTAGAGCAGCTTTGCATATAGAACAGTCACTGGATCAGGCCTTCTTGGAACTCCAGTGTCTATTCCTGCAAAGCCACATGACTTTTTGTAAAATGGAAGTGGACGTGGGGGATATGGATAATCACACCTCCCAAGATCCTTAGTAGCCCAATTAATCAAATAAATCTAAAGGACAGAAAAAAATTTACATCTTCCAAAGACCCACAGGGATTTGCCTGAATTTTGGGAAATAAGTAATTTCTGATCTAGTGCTGAAGTTGTCTTGATGCTTTGCTCAACAACACGACTGAGGTTTTCCAACTTGTTCAGGAGGGTTTGCTCACAATTCCTCTCCAGCTGCCTTTAATCCATCAGGCACTATTGGTGCTAACACTCCCAGTATAGTCTAAGATTCTCCTCTGGAAAACTGTTCATTCTTCTCTCTGGGAATTAAGAAGAAAGGTCAGGAAACATCAAACTATGTCTTGTACAATATAGAAGCCGTGGGGCTGGGAAGTAGTCATAATGTGGACATAACATGTATGTCTGGAATTCTTTCAAAAGTGTGTTGAAACCCTTGTTGAAAATTATTCGTAAGCTTTAGGGCATGGGGGTGAGAAGTTCCAGAAGAAAATGTTACATGATTTTTCGTTGTTGTTGTATAAATGCCTATTTGTAAGTCTGCTTCTTATCTTGTATTCATCTTGTCTATTAACCTTTCTCAGCCTCATCTTTTGTGTTAGGAACAGTTTTGTAGCTTACTTTCATGTCTCAAATAATCAGGCATGTTTTTTCCATTTAAAAAAAATCAAGAAATGAAGAATTCTTTGCTTAATAGTTTTCTGTTTCAGATTATTATTTGTGCAAATACATTTTGTTTTACTGAATTGCCAGGTAACAGATGAAGAGGATGATGTAACATCAGATTTCTACAAAGATTTAACTCCCCTGAGTGACAGTGTTTCTGGCAGTAGTTCATCCACTCACAGTGGTCGAAGTTCTTCTGGTATCCCATTTTTATTCTCAAAAAAGACACGGGTTAAAGTTACATCGTCTTCCTCATTCAAGAAAGCTATTAAAGCCTCATATGAAAAGGTAATTGAATGCTGCCTTCAGTTTCTTTCTTTCAAGTGATTTCTGTTTGCTCTGGAACTGAGCTACCAAAGACTACTTTCGTTACCAAGGCAATGGCCCACTAGAATTAGGTATTAAAAAACTCTTCTCATACTACAGGATATTCCTGGTGGTAACATACCTTTTGTAATGCAGCATGGTTCTCTGGGTTTAGTACAGAAATCATAGGCTTTTTTCACTTTTAAAAAGCATAATTTGACGTTATCATTTTGGGTAAATCATTCCTTTCCCTATCCTAATTACAGACTAAGATGGCACAATATCAAACAGTAGTAGGCAACTCAAAAATTAAAGGAAGTGCCCTCAGGAATGTTACACATATGCATGTACTGGGTACTAATCTACATTATTTTCTTATTTGGTAACTAATTTGTATACTGGAGTCCTATGTCTGCCAAGATGCACTTGGTCATAAACAATCTCAGAAATAACACATCCACAGAAAAGTTTCTCAGAACAGAAGACATTTTCCCAATAAGGTTCTTCACCTTTAATGCAAATTTATACTGTAGGGTATAAAATTATGTATCTTTATAGGTTTGTGGCAGTAAACGACGAGCTATAGTTTGCAATTTCGCATGGGAAAGGCCATAGGACTGAAAGATTCTAAGGCCCATTGAAACCCAGGAGTTCTAACTCAATTAGGGTGAAACTTTTGTGAAAGTATTAGTCATAATATTAAGATTTCCTATGATGGAAGTTTACTGTAGGCCTGGCTCACTTGTCCTAATGGTTAAGCAACTTGATTGCTTAAACAGTACTTTACTTCTAGTTTGAATGAGACTATATTGGAGTTCCAGCTGCTGGAAACCAGTTCACATTCATGCCCATATAGATACCTGTACAACTGGCCATAGTGTGCAATACAATACTTGTGTAATTGGCAAGTTTATTTTCGTGGAATAGTTGCTTCTTATTGGCTTAAATCCAAACCTCAGCTGATTATGGAAATGTTAGTTCAAATTAAACTTTCAACAGAAAAGTTCTTTTGCATATGCATTGGTTTTCATCATTGTTGTCATGGAAGGTAGTGAGGCACTGGAATAGGTTGCCCAGACAAGTTGTGGATACCCAGCCTCTGGAAGTGTTCAAGGCCAGGTAGGACGGAGCTTTGAGCAACCTGCTCCAGTGGAGGGTGTTCCTGCCCACAACAGTGGGTTTGGAACTAAAAAGTCTTTAAGGTACTTTCCAACCCAAACCATTCCGTGTTTCTGTGAAATCACAGAAACCCACCAATAACTAAGTCTGGTGTTGGCTATAGATGACACAGATTGAAATACCTTCTTAGTGGTTCCACAGCAGGAGTTTTAACTTGACTCTTCCTCATGTTCTCTACTGTATCATGCAGGAAGCCTCTATTTTTATGTCTGTCTGCATAAATTTCATTGATGGGTGTTTGTAGATAGATGTGTACTTGTGTATGTTTGAAAGACCTACAAATGAATTTACAATGCTTTCTTAAATAGTGAAAAAATAATTTTATATTGATCATGTAAAAGGAGGGGGGATCTTGCCTGGGCTTTGGGAGGCCACATTTAGACTTATATGTTAAAACATGTATATACAAGATACAAGTATTTATATAAAATGTATATTATATATATGTATCATATATGTAGCACATATATTGCATATATATAGCATATATATATGCATATAAATGAACATCTTGCATATAAATATATGCATACAAATTTCACTTTCATATAAAAATAACGTGACTATCCCAGGGTCTCTAGAGGGCCCCAGCCACTTGAAATGCCATACATTTTTCCATACTGGTATAGAAGAAATGTGAACACTTGATGTTTTTTAAGTTTATTTTTGTTTACCAGAAACTTTTTTAGCTAAGCTGACTGGTCCTCTAGTATGTCGTCCTGATTTCTGATCCTTTAATCATAGAATAATAAAATAATAGAATGGTTTGGGTTGCAAGGGACATTTAAAGGCCACCTAGTTCAACCTGCAGTCAGCTGAGATATGCTTAACTAGACCTGGTTGACCAGAGCCCCATTCAATGTGTCCTTGGATGTTTCCAGGGGTGGGGCATCCACCATCTGTCTGGGCAACCTGCTTCAGTGTTTTATCCTCATCATAAAAATTTTCTACCTTATACGTAGTCTGAATCTGCACTCTTCAAACCATTACCCCTTGTCCCATCGCTTTAGGCTCTACTGAAAGGTCTGTCCCCACCTTTCTTATAAACCTTCTTTAAGTATCACAAGGCCACAGTGAGGTCTCCCTGGAGACCTCCAGGCTGAATAACTCTTTCAGTGTGTACTCATAGGAGAGGTGCTCCAGCCCTCTGATCGTTTTTCTGGTCCTTCTCTGGACCTGCTCTGACAGGTCCATGTTCTTCTTGTGCTGGATGCAGCACTCCAGGTGGGTCTCACCAGAGCAGAGGGGCAGAATCCCCTCCCTCCCCTGCTGCCCAAAGGGCTCTGGATGCAGCCCATGACACCGATGGCTTTCTGGGCTGTGAGTGACCATGGCTGGGGCATGTCCACCTCTCACCCACCAGCACCCTCAAGTCCTGGGCAGGGCTGCTCTCAGTGAGTTCTGCTCCCAGCCTGTACTCATTTCCCAGATTGCATGCAAGTTCATCCTAAAACCAACTAAGATTTCAGAATCAATGTTTGCCAAAGTGGCCTGGAAATCTCTATGTTATGACAGAAATGTTAGCTGGCATAGCTGAAAATCGAGAAAGTGGAGTGGAGTAATGCAGCAAAATCCACCAGAAGAACTCATGTATAAATCAGTAACGAAGGTTTTATAATTAATCTCTCCTATCTGCCAGCTGGTTATTTGCTCCAGTTTTCTGCCCCTCCTTTTTGTCTTGATCTCTTTGCTTTGGCCTTGTGCCATTCATTCCCCTTGTCACTTTACAAACCCCTTCTTTCACTGTTTTCTATTAATTTCCTTCCTATTTAGTATACCTTCCACATAAACAGACTGCAGCATTGCAAAAATATCTGAACAAGCTCTTTCAAAAGCATTTATTTTTTTTCTGCATGTAAGAGATGTCCTTTCCAACTCACAATATCTTTTGATTCTATAATTCTGTGTTTCCAGTGTTCAAACATTCCCTTTCTTTTACCGCTCACATTAACACCCTGACACTCAAACTCCATAAGGTCTTTATCCCTGCGGTTTTGGTTTTGGTTTAGTTTTAGTTTTAGTTTTAACAGACTGATAAGTGGTGGAACTTTGTAACCGTGAGTTAGTGTTCAAAATACCCACTCACTAGACTGGTTCCAAACAACCTTATTAAGTTTGCTTATTAACTGAAGACTTTCATCCAAAACTTTTTGTTGTCTTGCCAGTTGCTGGTGTACCTTTTTATGGCAGGAATCCTTTTGGATTGGTAAATGCATGTCGCAATGGCAGCAATAAGGACACAGCAACACAGCTTGGTCCGTAGTGAGCAGAGAGCAAGCTCTGTTTATTGTCCTATTCCCATTTTATATGGTAGGAACCCAGGTAGATGATTTGCTAGGGTCCAACCAACCCCCGGTATGGTTGGCTGGGTTCTACACCACCCAATTCAAAACATATCATGCCCGGACCCACAACAGCTGTGGAAAACAAGTGCTTACCTTATTGTTTTTCATACCTTCCATGGTAAAGAAGGACTTTCTCACAGGCAGCCCCGGGCAGACAGTTCTGGGCTGTTACAAATGCTTGGTAATCTTATTTTTTATTCGAATATAAATACTGAAATATTTGCTATACAGTTCCACAATGCAAGGGAGCCCTCAAGAACCTCAGAGAACTCTTGGAAAATCCAGAGCTAGTTTGTTCATTGTTAAATCATCATGATACACAGGATTATTTGGTTCTTGCAGTGTATCTTGGGATTTACTCTTGGTTCCTCTTCTTTCTGCACTTACTTCCCTTTGAAGGTGCTAAAACTCCTCTCTTCTTATTTCTAGAATTCCAACTTTATTAGAGTCCATAAAGTAATTTCTGTTGCAAACTTCACAATGAAACAGTCAGATCTGCAGCTCTCAGATGTCTTTCTAAAAGCACTTAACCACCTGCCCCTGGAGTACAACTATGCTTTATACAGCAGAATATTTGATGACTTTGGCACTCATTACTATACCTCTGGGAAGATGGGTGGTTCCTATGACATTCTTTACCAGTACAGCTCTGAGGAACTGCAGAACTCAGGTATGTAATATTAAAAAAAAAAAAAAATCATTATTTGCTTACAGCTTTTCTTATCCCTGCTTTCAGGTCTTACATCACATAGTAAATTCTCCAACAGCAAAAAATTGTTTAGATTTTCACAGATTCAGGGGTTACTCACACTGCCTACATATAGAGCAAGAAAACCTTTTTGCTCTGCACTGCCTTTGAAAAGTTCAGGAGTTTGCTTATTTGGTAAATGTCACTGTGTTCAGGGAAACCACTTAAGACCTTCAGACCAAGACCAGATGCCATCAGGAAAAGGGGTTCCAGCATACTATAGCATGGGACTAAGGTCTGAGAGGTATAAGTGGTACTTTTTGGCATGCAGTCATTAAATTTGGTGGTATGGATTAGAAATTACTTTACAATTTTCCCACGACTGCCAGACTGTCAAAATAAAAAGACAATACCACAAAAATGGAAATCTAAGGTTAAAAGCTGTGATCTTTAATGTCACTGCTGTAACTTGCATGGGCATGGGAGGGTAGGTAAAGCATAACTCCATCCAACACTCTTAGTACCTGGGGAAGCCTGTGCTTGCAGTAGTCTCTGGTGGTGGGTGGGGAGCAGTAAAAGCTGCTGGCTCATCTCAGTGTGGGAGGCTGGGACATGGTACCTGCCATGTATCCTGGTTATAGTGATGAAGCTTCTGCTCTGTGGTATTTCTAGGCCTGTCAATTGATGAATCAACAGAATGCATCCGAACAGAAACAACCAGGCGTGTGTTCTTCAAGAAGAAAAAGAAAGTCAGCACCAGATGCACCACAAACAGGATGACTGTGAAACATGAAGGTGATCATGATGAGAACAGGGTGCATGTCCTGTTACTTACCCTGTGAGATACCATTTCCCCCAGCTGCCCCAGGTGACCTCCCAGCTTTCTTGAACTACAGATGCGCTTCCACTACTGTCAGAGGAGCCAGAGTTTCACTGTCTGACTCTGACACAAGCACTGAAATCACATTCTTACTTGCAAAAGAAATTATGATGTATGAGTGATATTTCTGTGCTCTGGAGCATCATCACTGGGCATCTGGTGGCAGTGGCTCTCCAGTCCGTCACAGATCTGTCAAACATTACCCCTGGTCCTGGGTCCAGGCCTAGGCATGCTGAACTGGCAAATGAGCACAGCTAGAAATCTGTGTCCATGACTGAGTCCCTGATCTTCTTTAATGATTGCTCAGGGATCATTGAGAGAGTTGGGCAGCTGTAACACACTCCTTGACTTTCTCTTCCCCCCTTCCTCATGCCAAGCAGACACCTAGGTACAGGAGTGCCAGAAATGTGTCTCAGGAACTGCAGAAAGCTGGTGCATTTTGAATGAGAATGGCAAGAGTCATGTTCTGCATCATGAAGAACAGGGATTTCATCACCTCCAACATGTTTATACCCTCATTAGTTGATTAATTTCTGTTACTTGGGTGTTTACAGCTAGGACTAAAGATCCTCCTGCCTTACAGTGTGTTCTAGAGCAGGCTGCTGCATCCTCTGCATTTCCCACAACTGTCTTATGCTCTGAATATGTCTGTGGCTCAGGTCTCAAACACTTTCATTTGGAATATTATGACAGGCTGTTGTCATAGTGGGGATTGTTCTCCTGCACTTCGGCTTCTTTTTCTAAGGGTAGTTTCAAAAAATTAGTCTTAGTATAATTTTTAAAATCCTCTTACACTTTTTATTAGAATTCTGTTGTTACATCCACTGTCTTTGGAGGTCTTTGTTTGAAAATACTGTGATGAAATCCTCTTTCAGGTTCCATTTTGGAGTCAGCTGAACGGTCAGTCTCCCTGGTAAGAGGTGGCAGGTCAGAGTATGCAGCAGCTCTTGCCTGGGAGAAAAAGGGGGCTTTTCCAGAACACAGAGTCTTCACAGACTGGCTGGAATCAACAAAGGACAATCCTGTGGTGATTGACTTTGAGGTAAGAGCAGAATGAGAAGCACTGAGACAGCAAAGACTCACTGGTTAGCAGCTCCTCATAGAGCTCTGCAGATTTTTTTTCTTGTAAATAGGGATAATGCTGCGTGTAATATGAGTGTATATTAATATGGGCATATCATATACATACAAAACATTTATTAGGACAAATTGTGCATGTTGGTTTATAAGCCACACCATGTTTGCATTTTCCATGCACAGTGTGAGTAAGAGCTAGGAATGTGAATGGATTGCTCTGGCACCAGCAGGAGCTCAGGCACAGACAGGGTTAGTTACTGTGCAGAAAAAACAATGCATGGTGCTGGGAATGCTGTTTTCCCCTGGGACTGTTCCCTTGTCAGGCCTGTGTTGCAAAGTTTGTCACACAGCTAAACTGAAACGAAACAGGAACGCCCTGTACCTTCTGTCCTGCTACTTCAGTGCAGCGTGTGGGTGCTGCTGTGGGTGCACCGAGCTGTCTCCGTCCCCAGCTGGCACAGCAGCTGTTCAGCAGCAGCAGCAGCAAAGCAGCAGCAGCAAAGCACCTGAGGCAAATAGCAAAGCCTGCCTGAATGCAGGCTGGGGTCTCTCCTGCTGCAGCTGCTGAACCCCTGAAGGCAGCGTAGGGTGTCAGGGACTGGGCTTAAGCAAACCTTACATCCTGAATTTTGAGACATAGTGTCCCACTTGGCTGATTTTCCCCTAGCTCACAGAGCCCTAAACTGGGGAAATAAAAGCAGTGTGAACAGGACAATACAGATGTATAGCACTGCCATGCCCCTTTAGAGCCTCCCTAGACTCCTGTGTGACACAGCTTCATACGTAGGCTCTAGAGCCTCTAAAACCGGTCGGCCACCCCCGGGAGGCCCTGCTGTGTGTAGGCACCTGCTGACCGAAGGGCTCTGTGCCAGGTGTCGCCCCTCGTGGAGCTGGTGAGGAACGTGCCGTGTGCCGTGACCAAGCGCCGCCACCTGAGGAGAGCGCTGCGGGAACAGGCGGGCAGGTTTGACCCGTGCCAGTGCGCCCCGTGCCCCAACAACGCCAGGCCCGTGCTCTCGGGGACAGAGTGCCTCTGCCTGTGCCAGGCCGGCACCTACGGCACCAACTGCGAGAGGCGAGCTCCGGGCTACACCTCAGGTATTTGGGGTGATGCAAACGCGGCCCACATCACGCCAATGTGGTCCTTCTGGTATCTGTTTGTCTGGGATTCATCTGCCCTAACCTTCCCTAAATCCGTAGCCCTTCTTACACGTAGCGATGTCCAAAAAGGTATAAGCATAAAGGTAAGGATTAAAATAAAACCAAACTGAATAGGCATAACTCAAAAGAAAATGTAAGACACGGTAAAATATTCCTTAGCTGCATAACTAAGATAATATGTAACAAGCTATTCAGCAATTAGGGTGAAGCTGAGATCAAAGACAACCGATGCAAAAAATTAATAAATCCATTGCTCAGTTTTCCCTATAGCCTATTATACTTAAGACCAAATGGCAAATTAATATAAAACCCATTGATTACAGTTTAGAAGGAAAACTCAGTTGTCAGAAGGCAAGAGAATAGAATCGTAATTCTGCAGAAGTTAAAGAGCAATTTAATGCAAAACCGTTTTTGAATTAAATTGGTACCAGTGCCATAATTAAGTGAAACTATAGAGGCATTACATATGTTTATATTTCACAGCCAAAAGGGGACAAAAGGCAAAGTCACTTAGGTAGATACAGGTCTCGTTATCTGACCCTGATAACGGAATATTATGAAATAAATAAACAACTGAAGATACACAGATAGAGATGGATGTAGAAAGTGTATTGCATGCAGAAAAGGTGTGTAAGTAAAAATCTTTATATATGCTTCATGATGGTACAGGTAAAATACGCTGGAGAAGACAGTAGTAGCAGTGTTTTAATTTAACTGGCATGGGATGTAGATTTATGATTTATTTAAAAATTCATTAAATACTGACCTATCTAACAATGTCATCAGCACCATGAAAACTCACTCATCTGTGTGTGCAATAAAAGTATAAAGATCCTTCTGGGTTTGAAGCTATGTTACTTGCAATCAAGACTAGAAAGATAGATGTATTTTAAGTTTTTATGAAGCAGCTGGAATTTGGCTGGCTATCTTTTGGAAAATTTCGCATCCTAGATGCAACCTACACCCTTAACATTAGCAATTTTAAATTGTCTGAAAATGCCTATTATGAATTTGCCACCATCCTTTTCTTTTATGGCCTTAGAAGAAATACTGCGTATGGTATTGATCTGCCAAAAGAAGCTGTTTCTTTCATTTCCTGCAGTTGCTGTTGATGGTCGATGGGGTTGCTGGTCTGAATGGAGTAAATGCGATGCTTCCTTCAAAACAAGAAGGACCCGGGAATGTAACAACCCCTCCCCAATGAATGGTGGGAAGCCATGTGAAGGGGAGTGGGAAGAAGAGGAGGACTGTTATGTCTCTGTGTTCACAGACAGGTAAGAAGATAGCAGATCAGATCTCCATAGTCATGGGATAAGTGAGGAGCTCTCCAGAGTGCTTCTGTGACTACCAAGAAATAACAGCCTTCCTCTCTGAACTTCTATGGTGGAGAGAGAGAAGGAAAAGTCTGAAAATCCCTGCAACTTGCTTCACATTTGGATTTGTTAATTGTTTATTCCTAGAAAATTGCTGATGAATTGAATACTAAAGTATGCCTGTAGATCTTATATGTTGCTTTGCATGGCTTCTCTTTCCAAGCTAGGGAGAACTCTTTTGATATTCACTGGAGTTCACAGTTTCTATTTTTTTGCTATTACATCCTCTTTTCTTAGAGGTTTAGATCTCAACTCAGTCTCAGAGAAAGTTCAGATGAAGCTACCAAGTTTTTCATATTACCACTTTAAGCATGCCTGATGAAATTTTTAGCATGGTTTCAACTTCAAATCCTAACCCCAAACTGGCTCAGTTTTTTTCATCTTTAAGCCCAAGGCTTCAGTTTTTCTTCTGGGACCAAAAGCTGAACCAAGATTTTCACTGTCCCTTCTGTAATGACTGCAGAGGACATTCTGCAGTGAATAGGAAGGGATTACAAGCAGTGGGCTCCACAGTTCTTTGTTACTCAGTTAGACACCATGGGCTGTACAGCTCCATGCTCACAGAGACCAGCCACCTTTAACCACTGCCTGGTGGCAACAGAATTACCTGGACTATTTAGAGACTTCCCATTATGTTGTTCTTTGCCTCTATTTTTTTGCTGTATAAAAATATTTAATTATGTTGATAGATGCATTTGTCACTTTTTTAGTGCTCTAACATTCTCCTTCCTATCAACCTGCAATTTTGTCCATCATTTTTTATCTAACAGAATAAAATTTTTTCCATCTTTTGGGGAGGATGACAGAACACTTACAGCTGTCGTGACACTCTGCCATTGTTTCTTGGTGACATGAATGCTTAAGATATATCCTTACAGCAAATTCTCACTTTCCAGAGGTGCTCCTTGTATAAATGATGATGAAGCCAGGAAAGAAGACAGTATCTTGATTGGTGAACCTGAGTCTGGATGTTCCAGGCCAGACCCACCAGAATACGGCTTTATCAGGGTAAGCATGAAAAGCAATACAGAAGCAAAGTGTAGTAGTTGCAGAGATGGGAAATTTTACAGCTTCTCTGCTATATGTTCCTAATATCCAATCTAGCTACTGTGCCAGTGAAACTGCTGCTGTATACAGGGCATGCTGTGGGACTCTAGCCCACCACACTACACAAGCAACCAAACAAAAGTCAAAGTAAAATCCATTTCAAGAGGTCCTTGAGTCCTTGTTTGTAACCATAACATCAGTTGCAGCACCTGGACAAACTTATCATTATATTGGTGAGTGGGTGACTCACACTTCAATGCTTGAAAAGCATGTATATTCATTACATCTTATCAGGATTTTGCTATTGTTTCTTTTGACAATGCACAGTCTTGTTACCATAGATAATTGAGGAGCTTTTTGAGGGGTTTGAAATTGTTTGTTTGTTGTTTGTTTGGTTTTGTTTGTTTGTTTGTTTGTTTTGTAGAATGAGAAGAACCAGTATGCTGTGGGGGAAGAAGCTGAAATTTCCTGTGTGAGTGGTCACAGCCTCATTGGCTATCAATACCTTCGGTGTCTGCCAGATCAGACCTGGACACAGCAACATGTTGAGTGCCAATGTAAGAAAGAGGAAACTAATTTAGTGCAGCAACAAGATAGAAGTGGAAGAAAAAGACACAAAAGAGATTTTAACAAAGGTTTTTTTAAAAAAAGAATCTGTAAGACATCTGAAAAGATAGCATTTTAAGAAGGTATTTCATGTAGAGATGGCAAAAACATCGTGAGTCACTGCATCACTCCTCTTTCAATTCAGAAGTGTTACTATTATGTGCTTTGTAAGGATATTGTAATAACCAGTGCATTAGAAAACCCTCAGATGGATGCTGCAAGATCCTTCTCCTTCTCTAGTTTTAAATATGTTTAACAAAAGGACTCATATCTTGTTTTCAGACTTACACAGATATCTTTAAATTGATACAGTGATGAAAAAGAAACTATTCTTATAGAAATTTGTCTACTATCTTTTATATTAAATGGATGGTGTTCTTCTAACCGTGACCTCCCAGGCTGAAAATCTCTACCATAAATCAATGCCTTGAAGTATTTATAGTCTAGTTAAGAATTAAGGATCAGAATTGGTCTGTGATTGCTAACAAGAGAGATTTCAGTAGTTTTCTAAAATTTGTTGTGATTTCATTGACTTAGCCTTCATTTTAACAAAAAAAAGCACCTAAATATACTTATAAGCTTTGTATTGCCATTCATTTTGCTTTATTTACAAAAGAAAAAATAGAATAAACTGTTAAATGCCATTCTTACTATTTTTAAACAGCAAAATTAAATTACTTATATTGGCATACATTAGAAATATATTGTAATTATTTGGGTATTACTTGAAAAATATTTTAAAGACTATGAGAGTGCACTGAAAATTTCTAGACTTAATTATGTTAAATTTTTATTAGTTTTGAATGTCAGACAAATGTTCAGTGTTACTGAGTGTCTTTATATGGCTCTTCAGATAAAGCATTATGACTTTCTGTAAATATCCACACAGCATTAAACCAACAAGAACTATGCTTTTTTTTATTGTTTGTTACAGCCTCAGTATGCCTCAGGCCACCAATATCTGACAGTGTCACAATTTCCCCATTTAAGCAACAGTACAACGTTGGTGAAACAATGAAGCTGAGCTGCCAAGATGGGTTTATAGTCACTGGTCACACAAAGTATACCTGTGGGAAAGACCTGTCCTGGACACCTCCTATTTTGTGGTCCATTACATGTAAAAAAGGTTAGTATGCCTGCAGATACTTTACTGTTTCTATATTGCTGGTATTAACTGTACCGTTTATTTCAGCTAGCTAGGACTAGGAGGCTGATGACTGGGTTTAAGACATATAGCAGCTGTTCATTAATTTTGGTTTTATTTTGTGCCTACCATGGAGACAGAATTTCAGCTCTAAACTTCTGCATTAAGTTCAGAATTTTTGGATTCAAGGTACTGTAAACTTTAATAATAAAATTCAGACACTGCAACTGTTTGCTTAAAACCAAAACAAAACCAAAACAAACCCCAGCTGTACTAACAAGACTTTATGAAAGCAAAGTAGGAAAATGCATTGTATTGAAACTTCAGCTTCTCTTCTTGAACAGGATTTTCCAGTGATTTTTGCAAAGACTGATGGAAATACTTGTAGCATCCCAACCAGGGAGTTTTTGAAGAGAGATGTAGGACAAATGGGAATAAATCCATTTTAGCTTTTGTTGTAGGAGGGTAAGATATTTATTTTCAGTTTTTACTTGTTACAGTAGTTCTCACACTTTTGTTTCAGATTTACAAAGTAAAATTAGAGGTGTTTGCAATCCAGGACAAAAACAGGTTGGATCTCAGTGTGTTTGTATGTCTCCAGAAGAAGACTGTAGGTAAGTTAAGTACTGTAATTAGAAGTCATAATTTCTCTGATGATAGACCAAGAGGCCATAGTGATACAGAACAAGATGAGCAGGAAAAGACAACTGCAAATCAAGACTACTCTCTGTTCAGATATTAGCTAGCTATTCCTCTGTATTCAAATTACAGTCACCTTTTATAGTCTATGAAATAAATGAACAATCACAGAATCACAGCACAGCTCATGTTGGGAGGGCCCACAGAGGGTCATCTGGTCCAACCTCCCTGCTCAAGAAGGATCATGCCAGAGCACACAGCACAGGATTGTCTCCAGATGGTTCTTGGATAACTCCAGAGAGGGAGACTCTATAGCCTCTCTGGGCAATCTGTTCTGCTCACAGGAATCCAGCCCTTTCTCATGTTCAGGTGGAACTTCCTGTGCATCAGTTTCTGCCCATTGCCTCTTATCCTGTTGCTCAGCACCACCGAGCAGAGCCTGG
Source organism: Climacteris rufus (assembly GCA_013398175.1). Classification (NCBI taxonomy): domain Eukaryota; kingdom Metazoa; phylum Chordata; class Aves; order Passeriformes; family Climacteridae; genus Climacteris; species Climacteris rufus. The sequence continues at coordinate 328,598 of VZRZ01002551.1, forward strand.
TCCATCCTCTGACACCTCCTTGCAGACACTGACATACATTGGTGAGGTCCCCTCTCAGTGTCTCTTCTTGAGGCTGAACAGGCCCAGGTCCCTCAGCCTTTCCTCATAAGAGAAATGTTCCAGTCCCTTAATCATCTTTGTTGCTGTCTACTGGACCTGCTCCCAGAGCTCCATGTCTCTCTTGTGCTGAGGAGTCCAGAACTGGACACAGCTCTCCACATGTGCCTCATCAGGGCTGAACAGAGGGGCAGGGTCACCTCCCATAACCTGCTGGCAATGCTCTCCCTAATGCACCCAATTAATTAATGAAATGACACACCACAGCACATCCATTTAAACTACACAGTTATCTGCTACTGGAGACTGCAACTCTTCCTTTTTCCTCTTCATTTCTCCAATTTCTATATTTTCACTACCATCACCATGTGCAAGGAGCATGAAAGGTTGGAACTATGATCTCTAAGGTTCCTTCCAATCCAAACCATTCTATGATTTTATGATTCTCTCTTTAGAAAATGACTAAGAAAATGACTTTAGAAAATGACTTTCACAAAATGGTGCCGGTTGGAAATGCATGCACCTTCTAGGAATGAATACACTCACTAATGAAGAGCAATATGTAAAGAAAGAAACTACAAGCAGCATGACTGTTTTTGCCTGCCTTTGCTCCTAAGATATCTGTATGTCAAAGCCTTGCACACACAGCTGCAGGGATGCATTAACTCAGAAAAGCCACCCCAGGGCCCATGGAAATTGCAAATTCTTGTGGAGGTAATTAATAGCATCTCCTTTTTGTTGTACAGGCACACGTCCTTCACCTCCCAGTTGCTGGACAGGACCAAAGCTTCCCCATCTTACAGCACTTGTTGTGTCAGGTCCAGGTCTTGAGTAGCTGGGGCAGCCTTAGGTCTTTAGATGGATCTCCAGCTTGGCCATGGCTTTACTGTGTCATCCAATGCTGATGGAGTGTTTAGAAGGACTTGTTCCACAGCATGCTAAAATAATTTTTCTGTTCTTCCTTTGGGCAGCCACTACTCAGAAGACATCTGTGTGCTAGATGCTGTTTCTGAACAGAATGTGACCAAGCCCAGCTGTCAGTACTCGGCTGAAATGTGTCTCGGAGTGCAGTCATTTCATTTCTTGCATGCTGGACCTTGCCATGGTAATTCCAACCTAGACTGGGCTATTGAAAGGGCCAAGCTCTCTACAGATAGCTTGAAGAAAGTGCCCTGCGGCTATGACACCTGCTATGACTGGGAGGATTGTCCAGGTATGACTTCTGAATGGTGAGATTTAGCCAGTCCTTTGAATCTAAAAGTAAAATGTGCTGACTTTATCACTGATGCAAGAACAGGATGTACAGACATTGTGGTCCCTCTGGGCGCAAGTTGTGTGGAAGTGGGGTCAGTCTTTTGTCCCTGCTACATAATGCTACACCTAGATATGTGCCTTTTCCCTTTACCCACAATTAGTGTAGCATAGTTACTTCCCATTAGAAAGGCACAAGAGGAACTTGGAGATTAAGGGACCTTTTCCAGGAGAATTAACAGTTGAATCATTAATCACAAAAATGTAGTTGGTAATATTTTCACCCATTCCCTGTACGGATACTAACCCGTAGTTTGTACTTCAGGAATTAATTTGGGCCACACTCTCTATAGCATATATTAAATTGTGAAATTACATCATGATACTACTTCAAAAGCAAGAGTGGGGCCATCAGGCTTAATGGGATTTTAATGGTAAAATTTGCAAATACTCATGTGTGAAAACTGTGTTTATTAAGAGTTTTAATGAACTGCTAAGCTGATAAAATCCCTAAGAGGATTATTGTCTAAAGACTGTTGTGCAACTTGGCTATTTACTGTGTAACCAGGTGATAAGAGCAGTAGGTTTCCCTATGAGTGTCTGAGATGCCGACTGCTCCGCGCACATCAAGCGCTTGCCAGGAAAAGGCGGAGTGACAGCCACACTCACTCCACCCCTTGCTTCCAGAGACAAATATGATTCTTATCTCACCTAGTCTTAACAATAAATAAAGCAACAGCAGTGTGCAGCAATCCTAAGCCCCTGTTCTGAAGATGCAAGGTTTCTTCATCATAGAATTTGAAGTAAGTGGCTGTAAAATTACTGCATGAGTTGTTGCTCCTTGTGGGCTCAAGCAGAGGGCATGACTATGTGTGTCCTTTAAGGGACATACTCTGGTGGAGTTTCTAAGCACCTTGTGCTCCTGGGAAAGTGGTGATAATTTAAAAAAACTACTAGGCTTACTTATTCCAGAGCCTCTAAGAAGCCTTGCTCTGCTCCCGTTATGCAAATGTCTTCAAGCTGCATCCTGTGCCAGCACTTCAGCGTTTTTCTCTTAAAAGCCTACAGAGGAGCCCTGTTCAGAAAAATGAGAGAGAGGGGAAAAATATTCATTAAATAAGATTTGTTTTCATTGTGGTGCTCAAGAAGTTAGAACTGGACTCCTCACCATGTCCACAGAAGTCCATGAGTATGCACAAAGATTTAGGAAATGAAGGTTTTGTTTTTCCTGAGAGTGAATAGTTGGTATCAACACAGGGGCAGAAGATACTGCACAGAAGATACTGCAGTACCATGAAAGCAGCTAAATGGCGAAGAACACATATTTTTCATGTTTTAAGAAGGGAAGACAGAAACTCTGCCTAGGGAATTTCTGGGAAAGGACATAAAGAGTCAGAACCTGATTAGATCAGAAATGGGTAATGAAATAACCAGCAGGACTGAGCTTTACCACAGGCCAGCAGTAGGTAGCTTAGCATTCATAAAGAGAGCTTTAATGAAATAGGAGCTGACACAATATGGACCTTAAGACTCCATTTCATAGCAAGATTATGTTCAAGGATAATTGGGAATAGAAAGTCAACTTAATATATCTTTGTTTAGAAGAAAAGTCAGGGAAAGCCAGTGGATAAAAATAGTTAGATCAATTCTGCTGCAAAAACTGTTATTTAAAGCTGATTATGTCTCTATTCCTAATATCCAACTGTCTAGTGTATGCACTACAGGCTTTTTGTAACTAACATATCACAAACATCCAACAGTGTTTTTCCCTGTTGGACTTTGAAATGTTATCAAAGTATAAATTTTGGTTTTAGTCATCACGTTTCCTGCTAAATTTCCACACATTCATTCCCAGAGACACAGACCCAGTGCTCCTGTCTGATGCCTTACCAGTGTCCCAAAGAAGACAGCCGCCCTCACTGCATCCAATTGGAGACAACAGGGAGGAGGAGGACAGTCAGTCATTGCATGCTGGCAGCTATGAAGTGTGCTGGCATCAAACTGAAGGTGCTGGAGCAGGGGAACTGCCTGGCATAGCCCACTGGCTCTCTGCAGACACCAAGATTGTTGCATCAAGTGCAGGCTGAGCCACCCAATGAAAAACTTGGTGGGTTACGAAAGGATATGTAGATCAAAAACGAAGGAGGAGGCAAAAAAATAGAGCTAACTTAACACATTTTTGGGACAAGGGTGGCAGTGGGTTTTTTCTGTCTGACAATGGCCTGGGCTTATGGGTATAGGGACTGCTTGTCACTGCTGACAGGTCTGGAGATGTGCAGAGGAAGGGATGGGAACAAAGGGGAAGCGAGAAAAAGAAGCATTGCCTTTCGTATCTCCTAGAACTGGATGAGACTTTTCCTTTCTTCAGGTATTTGTTACTTTGTCCTCATGCTTGTGCCTGCTGTGCACTCTTGTCTCACTGGCTGAGTACCTATTGTATCATGCAGGCAGGCAGAGCAGGCACTTCAGCACTGCTGCATATTCCTTCTAACATCAAACGGTGAAGGGGTAGCAGGAGGCCACCTGCACTCATGGTACAAATCCAAGGAGCAATAAAAAACACTGAAAAACAAAATTATGTAATGTTTGAGTGAAGTCTTCAAAATTATATGATTTTTAATTGGAGCAGCCAAAGGGAGGAGTCGTTTGCTTTCTGTGGTTTTTTGCTGGGTTTGAGGTTTAGGCACTGTCAGAGAATTTTTACGGTACCCCTCAGGGCAAATTAAGCACATGTTTGTACTTAAATATAAAAGTAATATTTAATGAATAATGCATTGAGCAGAGTTATACTACAATATGGGGTTCTACTTGGAGTGGTTCTACCTGGAGTCTGCAGAGATGCATCACAATCAAATTCCTTGTATACACTTGCACTAACACCAATCCTGACAGCAATTGCACAGGGCACCTCAGCCCAGCCATGGGACCATCCCCCCATCATTCCTTCATCACAAATCATCACTGCTGAGCACTTACAGTGACAATTTCCCCTTCAACACTCAAAATGTTACAAAACTGAGGTGTATAAACCTGCCTTTTGAGAAGGGGGAATCTGAAAGTTACTTTTTTTTCACCACCAGACATGAGAACAATGAAAATCAGGAAAAAAAGCACAGAATCATAGAATTTGCTGAGTTGGAAGGGACCCACAAGAATCATCAAAGTCCAACTCCTGGCTCTGCACAGGATACCCCAGGAGTCACACCATGTGCCTGAGAGCATTGTCCAAATGCTTTTTGGACTCTGCCAGGCTTTGTGCTGTGACCAGTTCCCTTGGGAGCTGTTCCAATACCCAACCACCCTCTGGATGAAGAACCTTTTTCTAATTTCCAACCTAAATCTCCTCTTACACAACTCCAGACCATTCCCTTGGCTCCTGTCACTGGTCACTTGGGAGAAGAGATCAGTGCCTGCCCTTCCTCTTCCCCTCACGAGGAAGTTGTAACTGCGATGAGGTCTCCCCTCACAGTCTTGTCTTGTCCAGGCTGAACAGAACAAGTGACTTCAGCCACTCCTCACACAGCTTCCCTTCCAGACCCTTCATCATCCTCGTGGCCTTCCTGTGGACACTCTCTAATAGTTTAATGGCTTTTTTATATTGTGGCACCCAAAACTGCCCCCAGGACTTGAGGTGAGGCCGCCTCAGTGCAGAGCAGAGCAGGACAATCCTCTCCCTTGCCTGGCTGGTGATGCTGTGCCTGATGCCCCCAGGACAGGGTTGGCCCTCCTGGCTGCCAGGGCACTGCTGACTTGTGTTCAACTTGCCATCTACCAGAAGATGCCCCCGAGGCCCTTCCCATAGTGCTGCTTTCTGGCCTCTCATTCCTCAGTCTGTTGGTACATCCAGAGTTGCCCCACCCCAGGTGCAGAATCTGGCACTTTTCCTTGTTAAACTTCATATGATTGGTGATTGCCCAGTCAAGGGTCTCTCTGCAAGTTCTATCTGCCTTGAAGGGAGACAGCAGCTCCTCCCAGTTTAGTACTGTCTGCAGATGTAGTATCCCTTCCAGTCCTGCATCCAAAAGTGTTTATGAAGATGCATGACGCCCAACATGGAGCCCTGCCAACCCCACTGTTGACCAGTTGTCAGCCTGCTATCACCCCATTCACTATAACCCTTTACTCCTGTTGCTCACCCATTGCATGATGCATGAGAAATGTCCGCTTGTGAACAACCTTTCCTGTGTATAACTGTCACACCTTGCCAGAGGCTGGGCAAAGTCACCTGGGAGGTGAGAATGGGCTGGATGTGAAATGGTTTTCTTTCCCTACAAAGAAACATATTTGGGATCTTGTCAAGCTCCCTAGAACAGCAGCTAGTCTCAACTGGATGGAGTTTGAGAAAAAAAATACATTAATCCTCCTGCTAAATACAATAAATGTATGCTTTCTTGCTTAAAATGTATAGCAAAAATTATTATAAAACCCTGAGATAGGTTTTCCTTTGTACTTCTATAGCTCTTTCCTCCAGCTGAAGATCTATAGTAATATGCTAGTGGTGGTCTAGGAGTGAGTTGCAAATTCAATTTTCTTTAGATTGATTTTTAGTGCCCTTGTTTCTTGCGGGTTGCATTCTGTGGGAGAAGAACCTCTCAGAATGGTTGTGTATGCTTTCTGCACTGTCAACAAACAATGAAGACTTCTTGTTCCTGATCTTCTAACCTTAATACTAGCTTTTCATTACAGGACTCTGATTCCAGTGTGACTGCCTAGCAATGTTTCTGATAAAAGAAATTTTTTACCCTGGACACCTCTCACCATGATAAATTGCCAGATGAAGTTATTTCCTGGTAAACAGAAGGCAGCCAAGTGCTCCCTGACTGCCCCCATTTCTCCAGCACCTTTGGTCTCAGAGTGGTTATGTGCTGTGTAAGTGCTCACAGTAAGGCTCGCTGTGTTCTACCTTGCTGATGGGGATAATTCCTGTAATTTCTGGTTTACAGTTGAGCATTATGGCACAGAATGGGGACATCATCTGCCGCTCACTAATAAGGTGGTGATTCTGCCACAAACTGAATCCAGAGAAAATCTTCAGCTTGCTGAAATTAGTGAGATTTTTTTCTGTTGGCTTAGTAGGGTCTGTATTGCACTTTCAGTCCAGGACTTTGGGTTTGCTCTTTTGCTGACACATGGGTCCACAACCCTCAGATCAAGGTCTGAAGTTCTTTAATGTTTTCTGCAACATCTGTCTTTTTCTTAGATGAGGTAACTTATATTAGGTAATTACAGTTTTATTTTTCTCTGTGGGCAGGAAATGCCATCCCTCCTTTGCCATTGTAAGCTCCAAGTAACACACCCAGCTTGATGGATCATTGCCTTGGGCCATAAATTATAATTGGAGAAGATACAACAAATCTGAAGTGAATCTGTTTGGGTAACCAAGGTCACAGAGACCTTACCAATTCCCAAAGGACAGCTTTTTTTTTTTCAGTAATGCAGCTTTTCTACTGCACAGACAAAAACCCCATCTATTGGATCTTAACATTAGAGAGGAGCCATTATCCAAAATAAATATGATGAGCCTTTCCATGCAAATTTCCATAAATCATTCCAACATATCTTTGAACTGGCACAAAAATACAGAATGCATGTTAAATGTGTACAGAATGCACTTACCAGCAACTGAGACAGCTAAGGCATGATTCAATGGCTGGACAACTAGCAGCTGCTGTTGTGGGCTTCTCACCATGGCTTCTGTATAAATATATACTGTAAAGTAGAATGCAAAATTTGAGCAAATATAGAATGAAACTGAAGATACATATATATATAGTGTCTGTTATAATCTTTATCCTTATGCACTCTCAGAAAGGGGCAATCCAGAGTTTTCTTCAAGTGTTTGAAGTTAAATCATATATATAGGTTTAAATATCAACTCCCAAACTTTGGCTGATGAGCCACTGCTTAGTTATAGCAATTACTGTTCCTTGTTACAAATATGAAAACATCTGGTATGAAATGTTTGAGTCTTGGTGTCTTTATTTCAACTGCTGTGCAAGCGGAATTGTCTCTTGATTAAAGATTTTGGTGCAAAATAAGACTATTAAATGTAAAATTGCTATATGCAGTAAACACGGTAGAAAATAGGTACCAGTGGTTTTGCTAGTAACACTTTCCCAGTGAGTGATAAAACAGAGACCATCTTAGTCAGTTTTTTTCCACTGAGTTCTGGCAGAGGCCACTGCTGTCCAGTGCACTCTAGGGTTTGTACTCCAGAAAGGGCAGGGGTGCATCTCCAGCAGCAGTATAAATTGCAGCATTCATGATAACTTCAGCTCAACATATTCAGTTATGTATTCAGAGGGAGAAGTCCATCACATTTCTCCTCACCCAGGCATCCTTGAGCAGTGGGCTTTTACTACTTTTTTTTACAGAAAAGGGAGGCTTCAACTGTGTCTGTAACAGAAGTGACTCCACTGATGGAAGGTTATGGGATAAAGATGCCACAAATAATGTGGTTTATAAACCAAAACTTGACTAAGTTAGCAAAGCTTGTGCTCACAGATTTTACTATAAGGGGCCTTTCATCAGCTCCCAAGGCTGTGTGTTCATATGTGGGTTGGTGTGAAGATTTCCAACACTGAGGGATTTGGGCAAGCTGATCTTTCTTCCTTGATTAGGGGCTGCAAATGAGATGCCCCTAAAATGTATGGCTGCACCAAAGATAATCATCTTTGATTGTCCTTTTAGTCAGTTGAGGAGAGAAACAGACCCTTAGAAGACAGAATTTTTGTCTTCTTAGATAGACATCTCTAAAGAAGCTGGGTGAGTCATGCCCTGATGGTGTCTGTCTTCGTGTGTTGACTTTGAAGGAAACTCTGGGGGGTGACTAGAACAAATACAAATATTTATGCTATAGATATCTAAAATTGGATTAAACTAATCCTACTTCTGTTTTTTAAAAAAGAATATATTTATGTTTAAATTATTTGAATTTAATTTACATTCAATTTCCAGCACCAGATTATTTGTCTTCCAGATCAGCACCATTTGTATAACCACTTTTTTCAGGAATAACTGGCTCCATCCACAAAGGACCAAAGCTGTGTGGGGCTCAGCACTGTGATAACACAAGGTTAGAGGCTGGCTCCCAAAGGGCTGCTGAGCACCAAACAAGGTGCCTGTGCCTCCTTCCCATCGCATGCTCTGTCATCCAGAAACTGTCCAGAGTTATTCCTATGTGGGTGGAAGAGATGAGGGTGTCTGTATGAGACACAGGCAGCCATCAGCAGAACAGGGATGGAGGGTTGCTGTGCATCCTGCCCTGTTCTTTACCCAGAGAGCCCAGTTGTTCCTGGACCTGCAATAACCAACTCAGAGCAGACAGGACTTGATTTTTACTCAACTGATTGTTCATTTTTAGATTAAGCCTTGGTGCTAAAATTCCCATTTCATCTTTAGAAGCTGTTACTTCCATAACTTGTGAGGTAGCAGAACCTTTCACCCAGCATCATCCTTATCCGCAGAAATAATTTACCCAGAGCACATACCGTATCTCAATCATCAGGGCATGAAGGGTATAGGCACACTTATGGCCCAGACCACCTTCTCATGGGAATTCCCCACCTACCCACTGCCCAGAAAACTGTTTCAGCCTCTCAAGGCCATCAGGGCCTGCCCCTCCTGGCCATGGACCTCGCTGGTTTGGCTCCCTCCCCATGGACCAATAAACTGGGCTGGCCTTGGCCTGCCCCCATTCCCAGGGCTAGGACTGACTGTCTTTCTGGGCGTGGGGTGGGGAGTTGACCTGTTGGAATGAGCCCAGAGGAGGCCACAAAGACAATCAAGGACTGGAACACCTCTCCTATGAGAAAAGACCGAGAGAGTTGGGTCTGTTCAACCTGGAGAAATGAAGACTCCTGGGAGACCTTATAGCACCTTCCAGTACCTAAAGGAATCCCACAAGAGAGCTGGAGAGGGACTTTTTACAAGACCATGTAGTAATTGGGAAAGGGGAAACAACTTCAAGCTGAAAGATGGTAGGTTTGATTACGTGTTACAAACAAATTCTTTACTGTGAGTGTGGCAAGGCACTGGAACAGGTTGCCCAGAGAAATTGTGTATACCTCAGGTTGGATAGGACCTTGAACAACCCGCTCTAATGGAAAGTGTCCCTTCTCATGGAACTGGGGTTGGATTAGGAGATCTTTAAACTCCCTTCCAACCCAAAGCATTCCATGATTTCATGATCAGTTTGAATTACCAGGTGGTGCTTGCTGCCCTAAGGAACCCTAGGGAGCCCTGGCCCCTGTGGCATCCTGACAGGAAGATGAAGAAGACCACATTTATCTGGAATCAAAAACATGTCACCAAGTGAAAACTTCTAATGATATTTTCTTTACCGGGCATATAACCCGGTTGCCAGGGACTTTTTCCCTCTACTGTTCTCTACTGCTGAGACCTTGCTAAATAATAAAATCAGTCTTCTTTCTTTATTAGATTCTTCTGTGAGCATAGTGTAATTGTGCAGCTGATAGAAGAGCTGTAGCTTTTACTTGATATCTTACTTTTCAAACAAATCAACCACAAAAATTATCACATGAGTGATTGTGGGTAACTGGGCATCAAGTGTGAATTTCAGACCCTTGGTAAAAAAGTAGGTCTTGTAAGATGCTCTCTCAAAGATTTCAGGTTCTAGTCAATGTGACCCATGTGTTAAAACCCACTCAGGGAGAAAATAAAGCTGATTATCTGCAGTTTCCTCAGTTCACTGGCTGTTTATGTGTATCTCAGGAAGACCTTCTGACACAGCACTGTAAAGCAACCGATCTGTAGCTTCATATTACCAGTCCCAAGAGACAGCTGCAATAAACAGCAAAGCAGAAATAAGATCCGTTCCTGGAAATCAGCTCAGCTAAAGGCAACTGAAACTTGTAGCAGAATCAACCGTGACTGGTTGAAGGCACTTAATTTTTTGTTTTTCTCAATTTCCACAATTGTTGTTTATGATACACATCTAATCAAGGTGATGCAGGTTATTTTAAGAAGGTGGCATATGTGTCACTGTCAAAGTCTCTTTCCAGAAATGAGTCACTGAAGGTATCACCAGCCACTCTGGGGGGTGCAGCACTGAGGAAGGCCCTGACAGCATGGAAGCCCATTAATGCTTCCCTCAGCACAGCTAGATAATATAACACAAAGGTGGTGATCTTGATTTACCAGGAAAAATAACTGTGAGAAAACCAACTACAAGGGCTACAGGGACAAAGAACCACGATACACACCAGCCAGGCTGCTGGTTTCAACAGGCATCCTTTAGATTTCAGAAGGCAAAAGTAAGCTGGGCTTTTATCAAGTTTGAGGAGTAAGGACTTTTTCTATTTAAGTTTTTTCTCTTTTGATCTCTGGAGACACTTGTGTCCTTGTCAAAGTTGTAGAATAGAAGAGCATGAAGCCACATTCCCAGTACTTGATTGAAAATGTCTCAATGACCCATAGGCCCTCTTTCTCCATCTCGGTCCCTGTAATTGTGACATTGACGTGAATTGGGCTATTGAAAAGATAAAGTCTTACTGAAGATTGGACAGAGACCTGCTGCCACTGGGGAATGGATTCTGTATAACTATCAAATGCCTTGATTTAGGTTCACATTTTCAATGCTAAATTTGATGGCCAGTCCTTGGATACACAAAAGTTCTGATTTCTGGTTACAAAGCTTTGTACTGCATGTAATGACTTGCTGATTTCATTTGCAAAGGTTTGAAAGGTAGAAATGAGCCTGGCAAATAAGTACCTCTCATGAAATTATTTTGGGAGTTACTGCTGTTACCAGTCATCATCCAAGACAAAAAAAATTATTTAGCAAATAAATAGCACTTCAGAGTTGGACTTTAGCATTGGGCTAATTTACTGGAATTATTTCAGAACAGTTACTTTATAAAGCATTTGTATTTAAGGTTTCATTGCTTGTGTAAGGATACTTTTAGAGGGGAGTGATTCTTATTCTGTGTTCCGAGAAGCAGCAGAGAAGGGTCACCATAACATTGCAGACATTTCTGGCTTCTGTCAAGCAGCCTTCTTGTATCTGTGCTGCTAAAATGAAAGAGGACCAGGCTGGGGCTTCAGAAAGGGATACATGATTATCCTTCCTATCGAATTATTTAATGTGATTTTGGTCTGTACTAGCGGTTTCTCCCCCAGAAGAGCATTTGGGCCCAACTGAACCACTCACATGGGCCAGGGACTGTTTTCAGCAAGACAGCTGTTTCTGTGGGGGATGCTGGCTGAATGTGAACTGACCTACAGCCCTTTCTTTGCCTCTGGGACTGTAAAAGGAGGCCTGTTCAGTTTTATTTACTGTTACAATCACTGGTTATTTGCTCTTTCCCAGGAATTCCTAAACTTGATTTACTTCATCCGCATGCCCATATCTGTTTTGAAATTCCCTAGCATGCATTAAGGACAGGCAACAGTCCATTAGGGACAGACAACAGTCCAAAGGGTCAGCGTTCAGGGCCAGAGAAATGTTCCAGGTTTTGGAGTATAAATGAAACTTGACACAGTGTTTCTGAGTCATCTGAGACCTCTGAAAGAGGCTGGGAAACATTAAGAAACCAAGATATCTTTTCAGTATTGACCAAAACCTCAAGCAATATTTTCTAGTTCCTTCAAGCTCTTGAAACTTTCAGGGTACAATACCTCATGGTATTAGATGATTTATGATAATCACCTCATATCCTTGGTTTTTTTGCTGGGGAATAATTTCTTAAAACATACATGTGAAATCTCGGTTTATTGCATTAGCATCTGTGAACATATGGTTGTTTTGTCTGTGAAATTCCTCCGAGAGTTACCGTGTCAACATTTGTTGTGCAACGCTTTTATTTGCTGTGTAACAGGGTGAGACCAGCAGTGAGTTTTCCTGTAAATGTGAATATTTTTTTTTGGCTGACACAACACGCAGAGACCTGCTAAGAAATATCTGGGTAGTAGCTGCTGTCCTTACTCGATGGGTGTGCCTGGGGGTGTGTGCAGGTATGTGTCTGCGTGCATGTCCAAAACTATATATTTACTGGAGAGACTGGAAAGGCTTTAGCACTGGCCAACACCAGTACATGTCTTAGTGTCTTGCCCTAGTTTTTAGCCTTATGATAAATGTCCTATCTTTCTAAAATCAAAAAGACCTGAGAAAAACCTTGACTACAGCAGCAAAACATCAGAAGCTGTCAGTGCTTGTTAATCCTTGCTGTTGTGGCTGGCACTGCTGTCCGTAGATCTTTATTTGTGCCACCTCTTCACAGCCTTAAAGCTGACTAAAGTCTCAAAGCACTGTCCTGTGTTCAGGCTAATCCATTCCAACCTCCTCAATGTATACTAGCCAGCCAATGCATTTCCCCAGATGGAGATGGTCAGGCTATCTTGTGTCTAGATAGTAGGAAGAGTTGGTAGACATAGCATAAGACATCTTTGGTATTCACAGGGATTTAACTATCTCAGAATGGGACTTTATTGATGAGTTTCCATACAATCTGGTAGAGGAAACAATGTAGAGAGAAAAAATAATAAAACTCCAAATATTCTGTAGATGATGTCCCCAGATTTTTGCTCTGAGAGACACAATACCTCTTCCTCTTGCTTCAACCAGTGTTTGGAGGACTGAGAGCAGTTTGATTGCATCTTGGTGGGAGTTTCACACACTCAGAAACACACTATCCAGTATGTGTGTGCTGGGAACAATGGTCTGTACTGAGACAAAGATGACAATGTTGTTTTCAGGTCAGTATCAACATGTATGTGTCCTGGAAGATGATCTAAATAAATTCACTCTCACTCAAGAAATTACAGCTTTGGCATCTTTTGCTATTTATAGAGGATTTGTAGCAGCTTTTGTTGATACATATGCCTGGAGTAATGGCACAAGAAGAATGCTATAACCAGCTTTATCCGTGTCCCAATACGTATATATAGCTCTTCTCATCGTAAGACTTGACAACCTGAGTTACAGTTCCCAAAACAAAAGAACATTGCTTGTGTTTGTTGGTTGCCTGTTGGGATCAATAAGACCTGTAGTACAAGCCAGTTCAGTTATCATCACACATTGTGTAATTATTCAGAAAGTGAATAAAACAATCACTGTAAAAGTCACAGTGTTAACTGCTGTCAACAGTAAAAAAAGCATGGCTTTGCTTTACCAGAAGCTACTGATCTAGTCTGGTTAAACTATCACTGCCCAAAAGCACTGCTTGCAGCTGTTTGCCACTGCTTATCTCTTGCTAAAATTTATTTTGCATATTCACACAATACAGTTCTTAGAGGCTGTATAATAAAAATCCATTTAGAGGAGTGCTAAAGTGAGCTGAGAGTTTTCTCTTGCCTGCTATGGCATAGGACTCTGCCCACTGGCCCCTGACCATAAGAAATGAAAATAGCTGCCTGAGAAACACATGCAGGAGAGCAGGTCCTGGAGGCTGAGTTCTGAGCAACTAGTATGTCTCCCAAGTTAAGCCAGAAGATCCAGTGTGCCAGCAGAGTCCTTCTGCTGGCCAGAAAAAACTGGTCTATTGTTGGGGAAGATGAAACAGGAAAGCCTTATAAATATGATTGCCTGGCAAAAGATGCTAAGAAAATAGAAACTACAAGCGAGATTGAAATAAGAGCATGCTTGGAGATACCAAGCCTTAGTTACTGAGCAACTGGAAAACAATGGTATGGCCAGCAGAATGTAATCCCCTTTTAATTAAACAATACCCTATGCTGCAGACAGGTCCAAGGGTCAGAGAAGACCCTACTAATGTGGCAGAAGAAGTCCAAAGAATAGTTTTTAAGGTTCAAAATGTAACGCAGTATGGTAATGTAACAATTCTTATAGGCTGTATGTAAATGCTATAGGATTTGTATCTTGTACTAGATTGGTTAATGAAAATTAGAATATTGAACACAGAAGGACATTTATTGTATTGTAAAGGAGAGTCTCTCTCGCTTGCCTGTTTTGCTCTCTCTCTCTCTCTCTTGCTTTTACTCTCTTACGCTCTCACTCTTTTTGCTCTCTCTTACTCTCTTGCTTTTACCCTCTTAGGCTCTCTTGCTCTTGCCCGTTTTGCTCTCTTATGCTCTTACTCTCTCTCCCTTGCTCTCTTGCCATGATTCTCTTCACCTCTTCACTCTCTCTCTCCTGCTTTTCTGGCCTGCTTCGAGCTGCGGCTGGCAGGTCCCCTGTATCCACGCCCTTTGCAATCAATCTCATGCTCTAAGACCTGACTTCAGAGATCTCTCATCTCCATCCGTCCCGACCGTCCAAACCAGACCGACAAATACTAACAAATTCTACACTCTATGTTTTGCAGTAGAGAGAGAAAGAAATCAGTAGCAGTTTATATCCCTGTGCCCCCTGTCACACACAGCAATGTCTCTGCTGTTACTTACAGTGGCAGCTCATCACAAGTGAGCAATGTGGCAGAGCCACAGTGTGGTGGAAATGGAGCTGATCTGTAACAGCATTATGAACGTGGTGATGCAATGGCTTTAGGTGGTAGCAAGACCAGAACAGGAGGTTCTTGAATAAAATTCTATTGGGGCTGGAGAAAGAATGAACAAAGAAGACATGCAATAGCTCTCAGACTGAAAGCAACTGACAAAATCGTCAGGTGTAAAGAAATTGTGAGCATCTTTCATCAGGTTATGACTGCCAAGTAAGGGGAAAAAGCAAGTTAAGCCCTGCAAGAAAAGAGGTGGAATAGTGGAAGTGCACTGGCCAAAGCTATCTAAAGACATTAACAGGACAGGAGAGAAAAGGGATTTCTCAGTAGTGGGGAAAAGTACATCTTATAAATGTTATTTTGGACAGATTTTTAATGTTTTCCAGTTATGTTCTAGTGCAAAACATTTTACTGTCAGTTAATGATGTTTTGCTTTTGGCAGGGCACTAAACTGCTGATCTATTGTCACCTGGGAGGGTCTTGCCCAGGACTGCACATCAGGGAGTGCTTTGGGAACCACAGCATCTCACTCCATGTTTCTCATCCTGGAGGCAGAGGATACCTATGAGTGTCAGGGGATGAGCTCAAGGAGCGATGAGAAGCACACTGGGGATATATAGTCTCCAGTGAGAAAGAGATTTCCAAATCATATCTCACCCTGTTAGTGTTACTATTAGTACTTTAAAAATAGCAGGTTGGTGGACATAACTTGCTATCCTCAACTTAGTCTTCAGATACACAGTGGTCCCAAATCTTTTCAAAACAGGTGGATTCCTATCTGGCAGAAAGTTGGGAAGCTTCTCCCGTGTCACTGTATAGACAGACAAATTTTCTGTCATTCTGCAGGTGTTAATTTTCTGCTCTCAGGTTAGAAAAAAGTATACCAGAGCAGTTTTATTACTTCCTAGGCTTCTACTAGCTTCTTGGCTGTTGTATTTGGAAATATTCCACATCTCATGTATAACCTGGGGGCACTACTGCTCTGTGATGGTCCTGCTGTATCCTACCCATTTTTCCTTTGAGGCTATCTCCTTCTTTTTCCAGCTTGCCATTTTTTGCAAAGGGAGCCTGTCACAAGATGGTTTGAGCAAAAGTTTACTTTCATTGTCCCTTGAGTAGTACATGAAGCTGTTATCTATCTTTTAAAAACACATACTAGATGGTTAGATACCAAAGATATTGATTCTTCATTATCTTTCATGAAAATAGACAGGTGGGGAGAGGAAGATCTCTCCTATGTCTGCCCCAAAGTGAAGGAAGCAGTGCAGACTTACTTCTTACTACTCAGAATCTATACCAAAAAACAAATTCCAAGAAAATCAGGTTTTTGTAGTGCTGCTGCTCAGCAGATCACTCGCAAGGAAGGAATGAAGACTGAATTTCACTCCACATGCTGATATTGTTTACCAAATAGTGTTAACTAGGAAGAATTTTTTCAGCATTACTGTTTTATAAAGGTCCCTCCATTCTGTTCTTGTACCTGCTGCTCTGCATCAGGCAAGGCTTTTTACGGAGCAGTTTGTGATATCTTCCAAGGCACTAGCTGCAGATGATCCTATCAGTACAGATAACAAGCTTACCCTACCTAGATCTGTTTACCTTACCTTGATTGGAGTTAAATTTAATTGGTCACAGCTGTCCAAAGCTCATGTCATCTAATATCAAATTCCCCCCGAGTATCCTGATATACGGTCATAGGGCAAATGCCTGGTCATTTAATTCAGTTAAAACAAAGCGGTTTACCACTCTCTGCCAGATAATGTTGCTAAGGTGATTGATTCCATGGAACCATGGTCATCTTGTTGTTCCCTTCATCTGACACTCATTCACCTCATTTTGCTTTCTTACCAAGGAAAGTGTCCTGCATTTGTTTATTAGTTTAATATCAGTGTGGTGGACCACAGTCCTGGAGATGCTTCTGTACTGAAAGGGACGGAGTGTAGTCATTAGATGTGCATACCACAGGATGACTGTGTGACTGGGCAGATTGTTGTCCCAGACACTGACCCTACGTGAACTTGTTTTTCTTTCGATGAATAGTCGTCTTGCTCTGAAGAAAACTACTACCTATTCACCTTACCTGTCCTCTCAAGCAGCATTAGACAGTCAGCTGGTTGGTTAAAAAAAAATTAAAAAGGCATCGTGTCTGTTCTAAAATGCTGTAAGATGTCTTCAGATTTTCAGGAGGGGTGATGGAATTGAAATGACATTGATGTGGCACGGAAGTCAGAAGTCAGGCATGGAAAGGATGGTGGTGTCACAGTAGGAATGACAGCAGATCCTTGCTGTGCACCTGTAGTCTGGCAGGAGGAAGGAATGTGTCTGCGAATTGTCTACAGAAAAGGAGCTGACTGGACTGAGAAGTAGGAGGGGTAAAGATGGAGTGGGTAATCAAAAAGAAAAAGGAGAGAAAAGGATCCCTGCAAAGATTTAGATGGGTCAGATAAACACTGAGATATCAGGGACTGAATGAAGCATCTGAAATGCAGCCTTCATTAATATTTTGGCTGCCTTATCTCAGACTAATTTATTTTTTGGACATGGAGAGCTGTTCCTGCTGATGTATTGAGATGATTATCAGGCAACTTTATTGTTTTTTTGGAACAGGAATTCTCAACATTTCTTGAGGCTCTGTGCTAGTTTTCTACAATTCCCTATGTTTGAAGACATGAATCACCAAGTCACTATTATTTCTGTGCTATCAATCAGAAAACTTTCAGATTATTTTTTTCTTGCCTTCAGCAGCTATAGAAGCTATTGCTACCCAGTGGGCTCATGGTCAATCACATGTTGTGCCAGAAACCACAAGAAAAACATTAGAGATTGTGGACAAGAGACTTGAGAGTAATCAAGGAAGCAAACATCTGGGTGCTCTACAAACATGCTACTCCAGAGCAAATAATGAAGAGAAAATAGCTGATTAAACTTATTTCAATTTTATTCTACTTGTTTTCATCTGTATGCTATTCACAAAAAATTATTATGTGCTCAAAAAGAAAAAAAAGTTATATTATTTTCCAGGCAGCATAAAGGCTGTAAAGGTCAGGCAGTCTTTTCAGTTAGTGTGTGGCAACCTTTCCCTCCAACATAGCTATTCCACATGAGAAAGTCTCCAAGGAAAAACACGCCACTCCTGTTCTGGCTTACTCCTTATTGCCAGCATCACAGGAAGCAAAGCTTTTCCAAAGCTTTTCCAAAGCTTTTCTGAGGGTAGGGTTTATGCAAGGAAGCTACTGGTAGAAACATGATAATCAGAGAGATGTTTCCTCTTACTATATTACTGACAGTAAGAAATAAAATTTGTTGCTTTAGAAGCATGCATACATATCATACATGCTGATAGCCCTTGCACCTGGCTGAACACCCACTTGCTATCCAGCTCGTAGTCCTTGTTTGCATCCAAGAATAGTCAGAAGGGATGGGACTGCCAGCACGGGTACCTGAATGGACTTGCAATATGTAAGCAAAGATGTCACTGTCCAACTACACCTGAGAGCATGCTTAGCAGTGTGAGGCAGGAGTGTAGAAGACGTTTTTTAATCAGGAACAGTCTTTGAAGATTATCCAGTGGTATCTCCAAGGGGATTGCACGCAGAATGTCTTCATTGCTGTAGAGATGTATTTTCCCTCACAGCTGCCTTTGAGAAAGTTTTGCTGTGGCAGAAGACCTCTTTGTGCAATGGAAGGAAACAAATCTTGGCACGAACACAAATGCATGTGACAAATGCAACTGAGCTTCCTGTGCTTACATGTGTAGCTCATGATAATATATTAATGAGTGATTAATGGGTGATTTTTTGTGAAGAGGTTCTGTGTATGAGATGCTGCAAGTATAGATGTATTCTCATTACTTTAATGTGGCTTTACTATTACTGCACATTGTTTTGACTTTTAAGTGCATCAAGCTCAACAACAGCTTCTGTTCTGTGCATACTGTTTGCTCAACTGAGTAACACATTAGGAAAAATCTACTTTATTAAAAGAGAAGAATCACACCTCTTACTCTGTAAAGCTTAGCCTATACGTTTTGCTAACTTAAACCTACTCAGTGCAAGCATATATTCATGTGGTTTTAAGAAAAACATATTTACAGTGTCAGACTTGGTAATCCATCACTATAACAGCTATTTTGTCAAGAGCACTCCAGCAATATTTTTTTAATTCTGATGAAAATACAACATAAATCTGCCAGTGGCAAGGCTGGTGCCTAAGCAAGAGCTTTGTTGTGAGCAGTAGTGGCAAATGCGTCTCTGTCTAATGAAGAGCCTCAGGCTTTGATTCAGAGCTGACCAGATGCACAGTCTCTTCAGCTGTGGTGGATTTCACAGCAGAGCTTACATTTGGCAGAGCAAGGTTCAAAGCATGTCCTGCCCAAGAGCTGGCACATTTTGACATATCCTCTGGCAGTATGCAAAATAAAGCGTAACATATCTTATTTACTCTGCGTGTCACAGGGCCTTATGCTGACAAGGGTGACAGTCTCCCCTCGGCACCTGAGCAGCCCAACCTCACACTCGGTCATGGTCCGACGGGCAGCAGAGCCGTGCGCCTCGGCACAGAGCTGGACACCTCCCTCCTCACACAGCCCGTCTTCATCACAAACACAGCTGTTGGATGGCACTAAACACAAGCACAGAGGAAAAGCACTCAGGATAGCATCCAACTCACCAAAAAACCCCCCAACAAATCCAGACTAAAATGTTCCTGGGAAAACTACAGGATTGAAAGCAATTTTATGGAAGGTGCTCAGCAAGACATGGACCTGTTGGAGCAGTATCAGAGGAAAACACAAAAATGGTCAGAGAGCTGGAGCACCTCTGCTACAGAGACAGACTGAGAGAGTTGGGGTTGTTCAGCCTGGAGAAGAGAAGGCTCTGGGTACACCTTCCAGCACCTTCCAGAACCTAAAGGGGGCTTATAAGGAAGATAGAGAGAGACATTTTAGTAGGTTCTGCAATGGTAGGACAAGGAGTAATGGTTTTAATCTGAAAGAGGCCACATTCAGCCTAGATGCTAATAAGATATTTTTCAGGATGAGGGTGGTGAAACACAATATCAGATTGGCCACAGAGGTGGTGGATGCCCCATCCCTGGAAACATTCAAGACCAGGTTGGATGGGGCTCTGAGCAACCTCTTCTAGTCCTAGGTGATTGCAGTGGGGTTGGACTAAAGGACCTTTACAGGTCCCTTCCAACCCAAAGCTTTCTGTAAATCTGTCTTTCGTAATTCCCTAATTGTTTCAGTAACATTAGCTGATATTCAGGTTCAGTGAAAAACTAGAGGTGGAAACAAGTAGTGCACTGCTGGGGCTTCCTCTGCTTGGAGAGGCTGATTGATCATGCTTGTGGGAAAGACTTGCTCAAGGTACCTGAGATGCTGAGCTCAAAGGCTTCTCTGATTCTACTGCTTGAACTGGTCTGTGTATCTACTACCCTAGAGCTCAGATAACATGTAAGATAAGAATCTGTCTTTGGACACTAACAAACTAATCATGCAAACCCTTACAACTGTATCTATATTTTCATACAGACAGTTTCATGAAGATCAAAGGATCCACTCCTATAAGTAAATGTGTGTAGCTGTATGAATGACGATCAGGCAAGAAGGTTCCACCTGCGATTTATTTTTCATAACTATGTCTTTGTTTTCATGTTGTGTGCTTTAATTTTTTTTGCCTGTGTTTGTTTTTGTTGAAGCTCCAGACTGTTTTGATATTTTTTGTTGTTTTCTTGGGGGATTTTTGTTATTATTTCTGTCTGTTCAAGCCTGTTAGACAAAACAGATGAATTCTTATTGAGCAATCCTTTTTGTTTTCAAATTATGACAATAACTGTACCTCTAGCTTGGGCACTTCTAAAACCCTAATTTATTACGTCATCTTCCCATCCCTGGCAACTTTCCAATAAATGCAATATAGCATAGGACATTCAGGGAAAATAAAGCAGGGAATTTGAAAACTTCCACTGCAAACAGGTTATAAAAAACAGGAACTATTTCCTCTGAGGGAAGAGGCCTCACCTTTAATCATTATATGAGAAACTGGAGATAGCCAGTGAAGTACAAACAAAAGTAAGCAGCTTTCCCAGCTACCATACAATAAGACTTTTAATTCCTAGCCACAGGATACTGCTGGGCAGACTGCTTGGCAAATTTCAGGAAGGGATTACTGTGGGTAATAAGGATTCCTGCAATTGCTGTTTTAAGGAATTTGAACAGGTAGATACAGTGAAAAAGAGTAGAGCAAGGGTTTCACCCAAAGGTGAAAGTAGACAAAAAGAATGATTCACTTAACAGGGATTAGGAATAAGCTTTTCCTGTAGATAGCACATTTTGTTACAATATCCTGCAAGGTTTTCTTTTCCGTAGTTGGACATTCCTGCCATGTTTGGACACTAAACTGGGCTGATGGTTTGAACCAGCTTAGAAGTGCCTGGTGCTTCTGGGAGGAATTGGAGATGCCATACCAGGACAGACCAACTACTAATGTGGCACTGGTGATAAAGATTGCCTTTTGGTCATACAGACAATTTTGCTTACAATTGTAAAGAATCTCTTACCATCACATTTTTCCCATGAACGGCATGATCCACATGGTATTTCAGCTGCCTGGGGTATTTTGCAGTTTTCTTCATTTGTCAGAGAGTATTTTCTGCCCATACACTCCAAGGCATGCATCTTGCAAACAGTTAAAGGTGTGTTTCTCTTCGTTCTTTGATCTGTAGCACAGGTGTCCAGAGAAGGACTGAAAACAAAAGCAGGAATTGCACTATTTAAATGTGCTTTATTGTGGTACCTCTTAAATAGAATTGGGGGAAGGGAAGGCATGCAGAGTCCAGTTCCAACTTCCCTGTTCACTGAAGTACATACTAAGACTGCAGCAAAGAACTGAAAACATAGACATTGAACAATGCAGACTGCTTCCTTTTCCACAGGATGTTGCATCTCAGTGGAGTCAAGATCTGTCCCATCTGAAGGACAGGGATATTACTGTCTTTTTGCCATTGACCTCAGTAGCAGTGAGAGAGAAACTTTAGTTAGAAATATTTCAGATCTCAATTATTTTCTGATTTATGACATATGCAGGAACATAAGTACATATACAAAAACCATTTCTTATACATATAATGACATATACAAACATGCACGTATATTAAAATACACAAACATGCACATACATTAAAATATTTTGTATGTATTTCTTAATTTTAAGGTGTTCAAATATATTTATAGATTTTTATTCTGCTGTCCTTTAAAACCCTCAGCTTTTACTAAATAATACCTTATAATCAACCACCAGACACCGAAGCTATGTCTGGAAAGACACATACATCTCCACAGAAATTTTATGAAAAACACTTACCCAGAAAAACTGCTTATTTCTTGAAATGTGGATAGAGCTCTAACACCCACGTAAATGAGCTTTTAAAAGTAGCAATAACAATTCTTGGATAACCTTAAACAGTGTTTGCTTTGGGGACAGTTCCAGGAAGTTGCCATCATTTGTGTTTCATGTTCTAAGTGTAGGAGGGGAGGAAAAAAACCTTTCCATTACTTCAGTTCCAGGAAGTTGTCATTATTTGTATTTCATGTTCCAAGTGTAGGAGGGGAGGTAAAAAAACCCTTCCATTACTTCTGAGTTTTAATCTTAAACTCCTAGCTTCTCCACTTGTTCTCAATGCAATCAGTGGCATTTGTGTGGAATGAACAAAAGAGTGACTATCTGGAGCAGAGCATGCCTGTGCTTTCCTGGATGCACTTTACAGCCACAGGTAAGGTGCTGCACAGGGTACCAGAGAGCAGAGATAGGCTCCCGGGGGATGGAGAGCTTTGAAATTCAGCCCCAAAGTGTAATTTTCAGCATGGCTCCCCATTTTAAGCTCACAAACACCCCCACAGAAACTTTTAGTGTCTAGTAGACCAGTTCTGAACATCAAACTCAGTTAAACAGGTGTTTGGTGGGGAGAAGAGGCTGATGAGGTAAATGGCCCTAATGAGCTTCATGAGGCTGATTGAAGGGGAGGGTAACTCCCTGTGAAAGTGACGTGTAGGACGAGGGAAGAGGAATTTAGAAGGCAGCAGTCTAGTAAAGAGGCCATGATTCAAACCTTGCTCACTTGCCAAGTAATTAAGGTAATTTTATTTTTTTTTTCCCCCTGTGAATTAGGAAGTGGGTTTTGATCTATAAAAAAGGCTTTAAGGAAAAGAGCCTTCTCCAGGCTTTGGGAATTGTTCTTTGCAAGATGATTTTGAAGCCTCTTAAAAGAACTGGCTTTACAGAAATTTTAAGCTATCTGTACCATAGTGCATCTTTAAGGTACTTAAAATTCAGCATGGAGTTCATTAGCTGACCTGAAAACTTTGGTTTTCTGTGATCAATCTACCCATGACCAAATATTTTTAAAACTGTATTACATCTTCCACTTAAGTTAGTATCCTCAGTCACAACAGATCCCTTAACTGCTGTGCTGGGTCAAAATGCCAGCTACTAAATCCCTAGCAAAGTTTGTTACACGAATTTTCCTTAATCGTCTTCAGTTAACAAAAAGAACAAGGTTAACTCTCCTACTCTGAGGCAGAGGAGGACAGCCCCCAGGATATGTAGCACCAGACACCTCATAAAGGAGGCAGCTCCATTTGTATGCATTATACTGTTTGGGCATCTGGCTGCACAGCCTCTAAATTAGTGGAGCACTGATTTTTAAGTGAAAGTTATCTTCGCAGATACAAGTATAAGAAAAACTCCCTCTTTATATATTGTCTTAAATCCGGAAGAACAAAGTGTGTTTCAGGGAAAGTAGCTAATCTGTGATTAATGTTTTTGTTATATTTAATATTGTTCAGATGCCCTCTTTACTTGCCTAAGTGATAAATCTCAATATCTGAGTCTTAAGATCCAAATCTTGCACAGAAGCCAGCTTAATTTACCTAAACTATTAAGATCAGACTTCTGCACTAATCCTTCTGCTTTGCACCACTTTAGCAACACCCAAAAGACTAAAGGGAGCTGATTTAACCAGATGTCAAAGTCTGAACCCAGGAGTTCATGGGCCATATTGTCAAACTCTTGCTAGAGTTTAATGACTCACACTGTCTTGAGTGATTTACATATTAGCTATAGCTGGGTCAGCAGAAGAAAGGCAGTGGAAGTCAACATATTCAGATGCATATGAAAAAGAATGGAGAATCTGCTCTCATAAGAGAAATTAATAATTGGCACTCATTGCTGAGAAAGGATATTTCCCAGTGCTGGGAACATCACAGCAGTGCAATAAAAATTATTAAAGGAAAGGAATAATCCTCACATAAAGTGAATGTGAAAAATTCAATAGTTTTTACCTGAAAAAAAGAAGGCTAAGAACAATATTTTACTAAAGCATATATAGTGAGAAATCAAATAATATCTGTTAAGTCCATAAATACCTTCTCTCCCTTTCACCTACAATAAGAGGCAGGAAACTTTTGGTGAAGTGAAAAATTCATCATTCCGGGAATGATTTTAGCTTCCTGGAATTATACTCTAGATGAGAAGTTTTAATATAACATTGTCCCAGAACTCTCAGGAGAGACATAGATGCTATGCAAACAAATTTGGAGGGAAAAAAAAAAGGGGATAGCACTTAAAAAGTATTAAATCTCATGTTCTTAGTCACCAGAGGTGGAGGTTCCATCTGTATTAACACACTGTTCTCTGGCCCTTTCCTTGTGCTGGGGACAATTCACACAGAGTAGCTGGTATCCATAGTCTCTTTGCTCCCAAAAGATGCGGACTGCATCAGACTAAAATGGTCTCTGATCCTAGTCACTCCTGAGCTGTGCCTGGGGATTATCCAGGAATTGGCCTTTGCCTAAGGTCTGCCAGGAATTACTTTAGCAATTTAGCAGCTCTGGTGCCAGGGATCATTCCCTTGCTCTAGCTGATGAGTACAGATGTAGTCTGAGGCACCATACTGTGAGGGACAAATTACCAGCCTGTTCTGGGGTTCTTGTACTGTCCTAGGCAGTCTCTGTTGCTAGTCTCTTGGAAAGTGAAATGATGAAAGACAGGTCTGAAACCATGCTGTTCCTGAATTTCCACATGAATTCTTCTTGCTCCCAGCTCTCTTCAGAGAAGAGGCTGCTGAAAGCCACTGCCTCAGCAAAACAAGTTAATTCTGCTCTCTGAGGAAGGACTGGACCAAGATCTGCTTACATGCTTTACTCCAACAGCTGTAACAGGCTGGAAGATTAGTCTGCTTTGACAGTTGATGACTTATCCTTCTATCATTAGGTGTGTTATTTCAAGACAGTGAAACGATGGCATCAGGTAAACAGGAATGACTATTATCTATGTTCTTGCCATTTTGAACATAATTATAAAAAATAGAAACAGGCAAGTAGTACATTAATGACAAATCAAGCTTCAATGCACAACTAAATGCAATTCATTTAACTTCCAAGGTTACTGTGACTCTGCCCAAGGCCTTCCCTAGCATAGTGACTTGTAATCTGTGTAACTGGCCTCAATGCATCCATAAACCAGAGAAGGGGTTTAAAATAAGTATTTGAAATAAGTATTGAGAGAAAAAGAGCAGGACCAGACTATTTAAAATGTTCAGGTGTTTAAGGATAGGAAAAGCATTGGATAGCAGAATTATTACAAACCTGCCACTTACCTTTGCATGTGAGACAATAGCCTCAGGGTACTACCCAGTGGATCTGCATCTGAATTAAGCTCACCAATTTTAATTTTGAGATGTTCAAAGACTGCTAATTTTGACTTAAAATCAGAGTCATCATGCACAGCACTCTATGGTCTGTGTGACTGATGGGAAGTACACACGCTCCATTAAAAGTTCTGCTACCTTGAAATCACTTGAAAAAACTTCAAAGTTTCTTCCTCCTACTACACATGGATAAGACAAATTTGGTCTGTTATCCGGGAGTTTCCAAACTACTCAGGTCTTGCTGTCACATAAACCCGGTCAGATTTCATATCTAGAGCTCACACCCACTTTATAGGAGTGACTTTATAGGAGATATCATCCAATCTATGCAAACCACCCAGATGTTGGTGTGCTAAGTTCTTTGGCATATCTAGCCATCAGTGTCATTTGGTCTCAGGTGTCTTCTTGTTACTTCTCTGTTTTGGTTCTGTTGCCTTCCTGTTCAGCAAAGAGCTGAGAGACTTACTAATTTTTTTGCATTATTTCTTCTGCATTACTTATTGAAGAATATAGGCTCACATCAAATAGGAAACAGCAAACTCTAATCTGCAAGTTATGAGGTCAGGAAAAGTGACATGACTGGTCTATGAAAACTGCTGTGTAAATATGAGATGAAATTAGATTACTGTGCCTTTCATAACCCCCTAGTCTCTCAGCAGTGAAAAGAAAACTACTTTATTTCACTAGCTTATTGCTTTGATGGTTTGTGTCCCAGGGGCCTCTGTTTTAACTCTTCCCCAATCCTCTAAGTCTTGAAACTATAATTCTATCTTCTTTCATCGACTTCACAGATCAAGCAAAATTATGCCTTCACTTTCTGTCATCCAACCAAATTCCATCCCTGCTAAAATTCACTGACAATTCTGACAAGGCAGGTAAGTGATGAACAGGACATTGATGGAGCTGTAAAGCAAACCAAATACAATGTCTGTTTCTCATATATGTAAAGCTTTCTCCTCTATCATGGACTGAAGACTTAGGCAATGTAATTGGTCTTGAATAAAGTGAGAATCTAATTGCCAAACTGAGCCTGAACTTACCCACACTCATACGGCATTTTGCACACACATTGTGACTGATATACTTTCTCCCATGGCTGACATTTAGGCTCTGTCACTTCTGGTTTCACACTGGGCACTGAAATAGAAGAACACAGTGATATTAAGGTCAGAAAAACAAGGGCTGTTAGAGGTCTACTCTGAAATATTCACTTGAATTTAAAAGGCACTGCATTATACAATTATGACATGTCACATCCTCCATGGTCATTAAGAGTATCTACAGTCTTAAGTAAGTAATCAACAGTTTTAAAAATATATGATACACTTTGGAAAGTTACTGTTCACTAATTTATCCATGGGTCACTAGTCAGGTGGAAAGAGACAGGTACTGTGCTAAAGCTGAAACGTTCATCTCATTTCTGCAGCTGTTATTTGTTTCTGCTAAATTTAGCACTGATGAATCATAGCTGGGAACAGTTTTGTCATTAGGTTTCAGAGTTATTGACTTCACTGCTGTCACCAGAAAAGCTAAGGCTCTGAAGTCCTCTGTGAACCCAAATACTTTTATACACCGATGGTAATGAAAACTACAAGTTCCATCACCAGTCCTCAATCAGTATCAACTTTAAAAATAAAAGTAACAGTAATTGTTGGGGAATTGTCACCATTGCAGATGTACCATTCTTTAGGTAGAGGGTTGTACTCCAAATTTTGAAAAACATTTCTGTGGAGGTTTCTGTAGCAAGTGACAGCAAGACTTTGCTAAATCCATAAGGACACAATTTCTGACTCCCTTATCACTGTCTCAGCAATAGCTCTGTCTATATCTTAAATACATGAAGCATAGTCGGTCCAGGAAAGAAACTCCTGCATTGTACTTGAGGACTGCAGTGGCTTACCTGGTCTCTTGCACTGGACCGTCTTCACATCAGGAGACCACCTGAGATTGGGCTCACACAACACGGAGTGTGCCCCTTCCAAGTGCATGTCGTGTGGACACGACAGAGTTATCCTCTCACCAATCTCGTACACAGGTTTCCATGGCTCTCCTTGCAAACCCTCCTCCAGGTCAGGCAGGAGACAAGCAGTTTCTGTGGATTGAAGCATTCGAGACAGCCACAATAAATGAGTGGATTGCATAAAGCAGTCATGTATTCTATCTTCTCCAAAATTCCTTAACAAATTGAATGGTGAGTTTAGCTGATTTTCCTGTATCAGCACAGGGTAATAACTCATCACATCAGTCAAACAGGCACTACTAAGGACATAGAGACACTATCTTCTCCTACTGCCTGCAGGTGCAGCCCTTGCTTTATGAGGGCTTCTCTGTCCTTAGGACCTATGTTTCTGTTGAGGGTTCATACTAGGGAGTAGCTTTCTAGTAGAGGGATGTAACACATATGGGACCCTGGAAGACCATGTATTGGTACACAGAGAGATGGCCTTTAAACAGTGTGGACTAGCATTTGTGGGCAGTCAGTCCTGCTTGGAAGGAGGAAAGGATGCTGTTAAAGTGCAGTGCTGAAAGTTCTCATGATTCTTGCATATACCCCTGGGACTGAAGTAAGCAACAAAGTTTGTTTCCACAGGAAGCAATTCCTGGGCTGGAATTTAGTCTCCCTCACTTCCAGCCTTCCTTAAAACTAGACTTCATTGATGTGTTTCTAATTCAGCATTACAATATCTGGATTCACGATAAAAGTCAATTTAGACCTGATTATATCTAGGGAACTAGGAAATACAGGTGTGTCATTTCCCCTGTTGCTGCTGGAAAGCAGATGGTCTGAGATGTTTCACTGAAATTCAGAAATGGAGTTGTATTTCAAAACAAGAATCTGTTAGACGTACCCTGGCAATATCTCTCTCCAACTTGCCATTGTAAATTACTGTCACACTTAGCAACAGGATCACCAACAAGAGAATATCCATGTCTGCATGCATAAACAATGCTTTTCCCAACAGGGTATGAGTTTTCAGCATTCTGAAAGAAAATGAGCAGGTGAAATTTTGGATATGAAATATAAGAACTAATAGTAGTTAGTTCTGAACTGAACTCCCTTTGATTCTGGGATGCAGTAGCTAAAGACAGTTCTACAATGCCCTGATTAGAGTGTCTGGAGTACTGGGAGCAATCCTGGTTATCAATAGTCAGTAAATGTGATCAAATGGGTATGGAGCAATTCTCTCCTGATGGTGTACAAGCAAACTGCAAATATGGCTGTTATCAAGCATTAGCAGGGCAAGATAAGGTTTTGAACAGCCTTGGGCTGGAGGAAGATCAGTGGAGAGTATATGGCTTTGCTAATTCTTAGGATGGCATGTTATCAGCTTTCTAAAAGTTAACATGATGAACTTGAAGACAGTTTTTTTCTAATTTTATATTGTACTGTCTTCTAAGGAGAGACCGTACAAAAAATTGAGACAAGAGACAACTATTGATTGCACACACACACACAGACAGAACATCACTAGCAAAAGAGGGGGGCAAAATTTTGGATCCTGCCTCGAGTTGCAGTTGTGCAGAGGCAACTAATGGATTTTGAAATAATCCTTTTATCTGTTTATTGAGGAAAGAGACATAGGATAGACGGATAACATGAAGAAGGCATAATCCATTCCTCCAAGGGAGGAATTTAGTCTCCCTTGTTAAAGAGGCCCAAGCTACAGTGAGCGAAGTATCTTGCCAGGTCATACTTTCAACCAGGGAACAAGGAAGTGAAATGGTGAGTTACAGAGTGAAGATTCCCAAAATCTGTTCATGATTTTATTATGGACTTCCCAGATGACTCTGTGGTTTTTTCTCTAGTTTGCTGTGATTTTATATGTAATCCATGTTGCTCAGAAAATTTTTAATATGTATATGGAGTAAAGGACATGTAGATCACTTTACTCTGTAGGTACCATGGTCCAGAAAAGCAAAGATTTTTTTCTGGGTTTGGGGGTGTGGCTTTTCTGGTTTTATCTAATTTTTAGTATGGAGTTTTGGATACTATAATGTAAACTTCAGACAGCAAAAAATGCTGGAAGACCTGCTATACAGTAGGGTCAGATACTAAACTTGCCAAGAAAAATACAAATTTTCAAGTGAACATCTATATTAACTGTAGAAAAAGCATTGCAGGTAGGGGATAGAACAGATAACAGAGCAGTAGAAATAACTTACTTGAACAAATCCATTTTCTAAGAGAGGAGGAGGTGAACAAAATTCTGTAGGATTTATGGATGAATCAAAACAGTGTGGTTCAATCAAGCTATGAAGCAAACAAAAGTACAGTTTAGTTTGAATTTAGTCTTCTTTCCTTTCAAAATGCTACACTTCTCAGTGAAGCCCATTTTCAAGACCGTTATGCGTACATTTACATCATGATTATATTGAAATCAGGCACTGCCAGTCTCTCCAAGAGGGTGGTAAATAGAATGCTGTCAAGTTTACTGGCTTTTACCCCATTTTCTAGCCTTATCTTGTATGACATTCAGAGCTTCTGAATTTCATTTTCTTTCAACTTAAATATTAAAGCTCAGTAAGCGATCTCCCTGTATTCAATAGTTTATGCACCCTTCTGAAACAAATTTTTAAGTCTTTCTGCAGTTGTGCTCCAAGTGTTTTGTTACCGAAGATGCTGCAGCTCTTCATCTTGGCATGCTCTGCTCTCACGCTGCTCTCCCAGGCAGGCCTTCCCGCCGCCGCGCGGGGAGGGATTGTTGCAGGCTCGACTCCTCGACTTCCTTCCCCCTGAACAAGGACTCCAGGAAGACCAGCAGCTCCAGCGTCCATCAACAACACCTGTGCAACATTTGGGAATATTTGGTTTAATGTGAAAACCACTCTCTTCAAACCATTCTCTCTTTCAAGCATTCTCTGTGAGTGCTTTAAAGGCACAGGCTGTTCAAACCTCGTGATGGCCCCAACTCTGCCCTTGCAGAAAATTCCAGATTGCAATGATCTAACCTTCCCAACTTGTCTTTTACATAAGTATAATTCCACAGCGGCTATATCTTTTCAGTGTCCGAGAGAACATAAAGACAGCTATCAGCTACTACTAATTACAAAATTAAAAAAGCAAAAATTTTTGAAGTAATTAACAATTAAATTACTTACAGGTGGTTGCATTGAGCAGTTAATATTGTCCACTGTATTTAACGTGAATAATAAAACCAGCTGTTTGTCAAGTACTGTTTAGATATGCTAAGCAAAGACTCAGACCTGACATGACCCTCCCCATGCTGTTTGTTTCCAGCGATACCTGACCCTATCAGCCACTGCAGAGGTGTGCAGTGGGACAGCCAGACTCTGGAAGCAGGAGAGCACATCTTGCCACCTCTAAACTCTCACAGGTTTAAAGAGTGCTGACCTGGCTGATCTTGCACAAGAGTTCCCAGCTCACAAGCTGCTCCAAAGGTGTAAGGCTTGCAGTAACACACACACTGTGTCCCTTCCACGGCTGCCTCACCACCATTCTGGCAAGGCTGACATTTGCAGGGATCATTTTCAGCCACATATTCTTCAATGGCTTGTTTTAGGTAATGCTTTTTGACTGAGGAGCAGGGCACTTCCTTTACCAGCTCATATAATGGTGTTAGCTACACACAATAGAGAAACGTGCATATTAAATAGTTATGATCGGGATATAAGAGTTTATAAACACGTCATCATGCAAAATAATTTGTCACATATGCTCATGCACATGGAATTTAGCACATTAGATGTTCTAATTTGCTAACTAGCTGAAATCTTATGTTGGTATTTAATATTAGCCTTTTTATGAAAAGCCATCTCTACTTAAAAACATCCTTTAAAGGCATTGGTATACAAGTCATGCTTAAACATATTTGAGCTATGAGAATACAGCTGAGATAAAAGTGTAACACAGACCGCCAATATACAGTAACCTGAATTCTTACCCAGCTGTTTCCAGCATAAAAAAGTGGACATTTAAAGAACCCACTATAGCATTTCATTGAACAGAGATCAAAGGTAACAAAACTTGAAAATATTTTGCCTTTCCATTGCCTATTTTATGATATTATGTGCTTTTGCATTTAGCTGAAAACTTCCTGACAGAAATATTTGGGGTTTATACCATTCTTCAGTATGTGGGCAGTTCCCGAAAGGGATATAGACAGGGTGAATAGGGCCACGCCCAACTATGAAGTGTCTGACTTGGAGAATCTCCAGTTATGCTAAACTTCTGGATGCAGAGTGAAGAAGGAGAGCTAAAAGCAATACACAGAAGTTGACAAGTGAAGTGGAAGCCACACAGACATGCCTATATGCATTTCAGAAAAGTGTCTATCTCAAATCTGGGCTTTCTTCAATGCTAGTGTGAGCTTCTATTCCTAACCAGAACTCCACTGAAGTCGCTGAAGGCTGGTAAGATTATAGGTATTGACCTGCCAATGAACTTAGATTTATGATGCAGCTGATCATATTAGCTTCACAACATTTTCTTCCTGAAAACTTTTCCTGTTTACAAAGTGATCTGAAAACAAAATGAGTGTAGAGCACAGCATGATAATCACCAGCTGTAGCTTAATAATTTCTCCCGTGGAGGTGATCCCATCTGCTCACCTCTGCTTCAGAAAAATAGCCTTACCTTTTTGTTAATGACTCTGGGATAGTCTGTCACTGAAGCAGCCCACAAGGTGTACCTCTGACTGTTCCCAGCAGGATTATCCAGGTCTAGGTAACTGAGGCCAGCAACAGCACCTGGGCTTCCTCCTTCTACGTAAGGGTCTCCTTTAATCTTATTCCCACTGCTTCCTGTAGAATCAGGATGGGAAATACATAAAATACAGGCATTGCTGTATTTACAAATGGAAATAGAAACAATACACACAAAAACTATGCTAGCAAGTAGTGGTGCAGTTCAACCACCTGTGCCTGGATCAAGAGCTCCTACATTGGTCATGTATAGGATTTATCTGTTTTTGCAGGTGTCTTAGCAGCTCTAACTTAGGGTGTCCAGAAAAGTGCTATTTACTGGGAAAGCATTAACAATAATTGACCAGTGCTGGAGAGCCTTTTAAACCAGGCACTTGATGTCTGGGTTCAGCGTTTTAGAACAGAATTCAATAAAGTTATCAACACCTGCTCCTCATTTTGACAGCTGTTTAGGATGAGATGAAAGGTAGATACCTGACAACTGTATGAGTCACCATTGAACATTTACCTGAAGAAGTCAGTAGGAGTTCATTCAGTTTGGAGCATTCCACTTTCTTCTTTCTCACAAAGAATGCATTCCAGCCTGATGAGGTACACTTGCACAAGTCTGTTATGCTGACCCCTACAGATAATCCAGCCATTAACAATACTGTACACAGAAAGAGTGTTTGATTTCCCACTGTCTAGAGAGGTCATTAAGTACTACACTTAAACTAGAAAGTAACTAGCTAGCATTTGTGTACTGTGGGAAGATCCACACATTGCTAAAGCTCATGGGTGACAGCTGAGGGGTGGGGAGAGGTGTATCTGGGAAAAGTTTACAGTATCATTTCTTTTCTCAGGAGTCCCCAGTTCTACAGCACTGCTCCAGCTGATTACTATCATAGATGTCACTGTGTTGTTTGCCCTGTTTGTAATTTATTCTGCTTTACACAGTTTTACCCAACCTTCATCTCCACATAACATATTAGCTTTAACATTGTTTGAGATTTATATTCAAGCTTAGTCTGAGGAGATCCTAAACTGACTGTCAAATTTTTGCTAGCCAGGGCACTGCCGATCACAAATATAGATCTAGAACTAAATCCTGTGGTTTGAGCATGTTATTTAGTCTTGTTTCTTTTGCTCATGAAGAGAATGTGGTACCTTGTAGAAGTCTCTTACTTGATTTTAGATATTAGCTGGAAAAGCGAGCAGATAAATTCTTATTCTTGATTACCAACCTTTCTTCCTGCAACAAATACTCTAGTACTCTACCTTCTGCTTTCATTTTGTCAGTATCCATATAAAAAATAACTTTGTAATGTCCTCCTAGAGATCCAGAGTGTAGGAAATGAGTCCCAAAATGTTCAATAAGTCTTCGGTAGACGCTGTACTCATAGACAACTGGAAGGTTGAACAGTTCCTTCCAGAAAGGCTCCGCAAGCATAAGAAAGTCTGGACGGTTGTTCATAAACTGAGCAACTTCCACACTGTTCTCAACAACCATCAGCTGCTTACTCTGGGGGAAGAAAAGCCATCAGTGATGCTCTGTGTCACTATCAGAGTGGCTCCTAATAGCCAGGTGGTATGCACATTCAATTGGCAGCTTTACAGAGCTGTTAGATATGTCTAAGCAGCACAGTGGATGCAAAAAGGACACCCTGAAGTAATGTTATATTATTGGACCTTTAGTCATAATTGCTGCAACATTTTTCTTTTCCTCCTGTCTTCTTGAAAACTAGCATAGGGACAAGTGAGAAAGGAAAATATCACTCTTCAAAGCTTCCAGAATCAGAAGCCTGGCAGTAGGAGGTTAACAAGCTTTGTCTGAATGCAAAGCACAGGCAATAGAGAGTTGTTCTTTGCTCCCTGTTTTGTCTAGGTAAGCCTTTTGTTGTAATGGGCTCTAGCCATTTTGAGGATGCTGCTAAATTATAAAATCCTATATGCCTGTACAAGACTGCTTCAGACTCTCAAAGTTGCTTTTGAACTTGGTTACGCTGAGTCTCAAAATACGTCATTCTTAGTGTCTGATTGGGGGTCATAAAATGCATACATTTGTTACTTGATTGTTCTGCTGTAAGGTAGAGGTTGTACTTCCTAATTGAGAGTTACTCTCAAATTATTTATCTAATGCTCCTTTTTAAATAAGTTGAAGGCATAAGCACTGTGACATCCTGGCTATTAAAGACACCAGATATCTCTTTTAATGGAGTTCTACTAATGGAAAAATAAGTTAACTTTAATCACAGAACTATTTCCATTTTTTTGCTCCAAGATACTGACCAAGAGGTAGCAGGAAAAAAAAAGGTGCAATAAACCAGTTGAAAAAAAAGCAGAAGATTAATCAATTATGAGAAGAAGCCAATGATTTTTCTCTCAAATAGGGAGAAAAACAGTAAAAAACCCAAATTACTAATAAGTAGGAAAGATGGAGGACATAGAAACAGCAGCCAACACCTCTGGATTGATAACCAAATGAGATCTCTTTGTAAAGGCTTTATGGGATATTTACTGTCATGCACTTTGTGCCAAAAATGTTTTCATTAAAAAAATCATGAAAATGTTTATGCAAAGTACTAAGCCACAGTGACAACTTATACATACCTTTTGAAGAATTTTATTCTGTGAATAACTGTATCTGTTTGAGTTTTCATACCTCTCTGTGTGTTTCACATAAGACCAAGTGCTGTTGAAAAACTCATAACTGAAATCATTCTGAATTTTAACCTAGAATGTGAAAGATAGAAGTCTGTGTGAAGAGCTTCATGTAGGCTTTAAAAATGATAACTGAAAGACTAGAGCAGGGCCTTACTGATGCAAAATAAGCTGAAGTGCTTTTCAGGCTGAATCTATTTTAGATTTCATAAAAAATACTGAATACTATTGCAAAAGCACAGAAAAACCTTCATTCCTATATATATATATATATATATATATATATACATCAAGTATTACGCTATGAAGTAAAGCACATTACAGACTGTTTGGCATGCTTTTGATAAACGTGAGACAAAACAAATCACTGAGACAGTGATTTCAAACAAAATATCTCTGGGAGATCCAAACAAAGCGCACCAACGCCCTGTATTTCACCCCCAAAGCATTTCTTAGCATGATTCAGACCACTACTTACACTAAGGAGATTAAAGATTTAGGAATCATAGCAAAGGAATTAATCTTTTTTTCTTTTCCTTTTATTTTAGCAAGATATACACCAATTTGTATTTTAAAATAAGAACCAACTGCAGAGAGGGAACAGGTGTCACTGAGCTGTGTTTAGGGAAATGTGCCTGCCAAGGGGCCCTGCAAGATTTGCATCCTTCTCCCATTTTTAATCATGACTCTAAACACAAAGTTGTGCTTAATCAAGACCTGAAATACCTGAAAATTATAAGCAAGAACACTTTCACTCAGCCTGTAGTATTCTCTCCTATCGCCACTGAAGACCTTTCTGCATTGCCCTCCAAAGCTTTTTGTATGAATGACTCTTCCCTTGGTCTCACCAGTAATAATATCAAAGCTACAAGAAGAAAAAATATGAAAGGTCATCATGACAGAGACAAAAATTAAACAGCCATTATAATTGAATCCTGTATCTGCAAATTTAACCAAGGGGTTATCACCTCATAGACTTCTATACATGAAAAACTGCAATAAGCATAGCATGTTACAACATTGAAAGGGAAATGTTGTTCTTGATTTGTCAACAAAAATGAACATATTTAATTATCTCTATACATTAAGACATTCATATTTATCTCAACTAATTTTAACTTTTATTGTTTGAATAATTACTGCAACACATAAACAACAGGGTATCCATTCCAAAATGTGGGGGGTTTCATTATATCTGAAGCATACTGCATAACCAGTGATGTAGCAATGCCAAAGAAGCTTAAGATAATTATTTTCTTGGTTGCAGTTGGGATGTATAAACAGAAATTCATATGAATCTAGAGTTCTAAATGCAACAGCAATTAACAAAAAGAATGAGCATTGCTGGCTCATTTTTTCCATGCTGAAGATCATGTGTTATTAGCCAAAATTTAATCTCGTATCTTAATAGCTGTCTTTCAATAGGAGGAATGAAAGACTCAAAGCTTTATTCTGTGCTCCAGATCAAAGGACCTGAACATCCTGCACTGAACCACTGGCATGATGGAAGCAGTTGTACTGAACACTTTTGCATATGGGATGTTTTACAATTAGCCCAGGAAGCCTATCTGTCCACCCAGAGCTTTTAAATACATCAAAATGTAAGTGTGTTTGGCAGCAGTACTACTCAGCCTGGCACAGAATATTACCCTGCTCCTGTGAGTTCTGAATTTGGAGGTGTTTTGTCAATATCACACACAGTTTTCTTCTCCTCACATCGATCTTCATCTGCACCATCTTCCTCACAGTCCTGATCGCCATTGCACACTAGGGATCTGCTAATGCACTGACCTAAATCAGAACAAATGTGCACAGGGAAAGAAGTGTTTTTTAGTTTAAAAATAGATCACCTAAAATCAAAGCAGAAGTCCTATTTATCTACCACATTAATTAGCATATTCACTCACATGATGAGCCCATGAGGTCTTGTGAAACAACATTAAATGTAGACATAAAGAAATAGTGCAGAGCACACTCGAGGGAACCATAGCCATTCAAGGCTTATGATATATCAATAAAACAGTTGACTTCTAGATCTATTTCCCAAGCTTTCACCCTTTAACCCAATCACTAGTGATTAACTCTGATTGTATCGCTAGTAGCACCAAAACATGTTTATCATGGTCCTCTGTGATAAATGTCCACCTAAGAGATAATGTAAAGGTAATGAGAGCTGCTTCAATACATTTTATGGAGCATCAGTTTCTATGATCCAGGTCATTTCATGTTTGGATATAGCCTAGTACAAGTTTGAGATATCTATCTAAGGTTGCATTCCCTAACTACCTTCTTATAATGAAAAAACTTGTTCTCTGGGGCAAGAAAGGCAGAATGAATTAGAGAGAGTACCAGGGCTACAGCATATTATCTTCAATGCTCTACAATATTCCTGATGGAATTGAAAACATGAATAGTTGAGGCTGGAAACAAAGGAAACATTCACCTAAGTATAATTCGTCAGTAGATCAAGTATTCTGCAAGTACACTGCCTATTACCGCTTACTACGGCTTATTACGGCTTATCTGCCGCTTATGTAAGGAGACGCAGAACAGAGGAGACGGAGTCAGAGTTCGTGTTCAGAGCAAAGTGGGGAAGGGGGAGAACCCACCTTCGTTTAATTCTTATATACACTTTTAGAAATCACAGTTCATTGGAGAAAATTAACACTTCCGTCTCTAACTACAGTGGTTAAAAGAAATGTCCATCAAAGGATCTGTGTCCATGGGAAAGGAATGTAAAACAAGATAATTTTACAACAACATAGCTATGTTTACAGAATCTCATCCTTGAAAGCTGTCTAGCACAGAGCTCGCTATTTTTAACAGTAAAAATGGGCAACAACTGCCCATTTACTAAAGTTGAAAGAAAACAAGGTTATTTTCTTAACTTCATGACTAGAAAATATTGAAGATAATCTTGGATGGTACCTGAGAAACACCTGAACCGATCACCACAGCCATCCTCTGTTGGACATCCCCTTGTGGGAGTGCATGGTCTTGTTTCAAAGGCATCCCCAGGGCAGGGGTTTCCTCCATACTGGCCATAAACTGCTACTGTCCGTCTCCGAATCTGAATGCAAATCAAGGGAGATCTTAGAAAATCCAAATGCAAAGCATGAATAGTTTGCTACTGTGAAGACAATGCTAGCACTCTAGACATTCACTATTTTTTCTTAGAACAACCACACCTGTTATTACCACAATATGGTAGCAAACTCTTAAGTTAATAGACTATTTTTTTATCTACAAGGTCTTTAGACTGATGCATAAGCTTGGCCTGGTTTGTTCAAAAATCTAATATGCAACTGAAGTAATGAGAAAGCTGCTGAGAAATTTGAGTGGTGTTTTACATTTTTTTATCAGACCAAACATGATAAGAATTTGTTAAAGTTTTTCGAAGTAAAAAATATCATTAAGGAAGATGATAAAATCTTACATCAAGTCGGCTAGTTTTTGTTTCTGAAAAAAAGTGAGTACTTTCTCATGGCACATCTTTAATTTTGACTAATTCTTCCTTAATTGATGTAACATCAAAGTAAATGAGAAAGAAAATTGAAAGCAAGTGTTTTGCACATCAATAGAGTTGCAGTGTAAAAATCAACTCATTTTCATTGAAGGTAATGCTTTGAAACCAAGTTTTCTTCCCTTGTGACTTGAGGCTACTAATGAAAAATCAGTTGAATTGATACTAACCAGCATCAGTGGAGGAATATCTGTGTTTACCAAACAGTTCAGCTGAGTTTTTTGAAACTATCACCAAAATAAAAGAGCACAAATTATTTTATAACATGGACATCATAGCTTTAAAAGGAAACATATTGGGACAGACTGGAGGATTTATCTTCAGAGTTCTTTGCTCTTCAGCCTTGTTGTTCAGCTGGGGCTTTTGTCTGACATCTGATTTGGGTTTTTAAAGATACAGTGGCTTCTTAATTACTGGGAAAAAGAGTATATGCTTATGAAGTCATGAGTACAGAAAAGATGTATACCTGTTTTTGAGTACAGCCATTGCACTCGGACCAAGGGCCAAAAGAATTCCAGCGGCAGTGGACTGGAGGGGAAGGACTGCTTTTTTTTTTTTTTTTTTTTTTTTTTTTTTTTTTTTTTTTAAAA
>VZRZ01002551.1:367511-383410 GCA_013398175.1 Climacteris rufus
TTGAAAAAAAAATAAAAGGAAGTTAGAGAGGAAAATCATCAGGGCAAAGCAGATCTTCACTAATAATTAGCAGTATGATCAAGTTTTTCTACAAAACAGCTTGGATTTGCTTTTCAAGTGTAAGAATGAAATCAGTCCCAGCTTGGGATTTCTGGCCATTGAAAAGAAAAACTAGACACATTCACCCAGCCTAAAGACCAGCAGCAAAATGAACAGCCAGTTTCCATGGGAGGCATTCAGGGTGCCTGGGATTGGGGCTGGCTTGGGGTAAACTGTGCTGTGTTTCACAGGCATGCGTTGCTGTGCCTCACACCACCACTGTGTGCTCTCTTCCCCAAGGATGGCTGATTCCTCTGGGCAGAAGTTAAAGGACATCATAATGCCTCACTGCTGTCACGACCGGTGGCAGTGGCAGAGATGACACCAAAAAGTGTGTATTTCTCCCAGGAAATATATCTGATGACCCACTTAAGCACT
Source organism: Climacteris rufus (assembly GCA_013398175.1). NCBI lineage: Eukaryota > Metazoa > Chordata > Aves > Passeriformes > Climacteridae > Climacteris > Climacteris rufus. Next base: position 367,989 of record VZRZ01002551.1, read on the forward strand.
ATATCACATCATGCACCTCAATTATACATGCTTAGCCTTTAGCATGTAATTTCTAAACAAATATTCACCTGGAAAAAATGGGAAAGAATCCTGACGTTTCCAGCAACAGAAAAATCCCCAGCACCTGAAAAAAAGAGAGAAATGAAAGCAAATTTACTTTGCTTTTCTGCTTTTTCTTCCCTTTTTTAGCTCCTGCAGCTGTTCAAGATTTCTACAATCTATACACTAGTCAGCATAAGAAATAAAGGAGAATATCACACTGATTTTCTCAGCTTTGTTGTATAAGCTCTTGTTTTTCAATTTTCCTCTTTCTTGCAATGCTGTCCAATTACTTTTACAGCTAATTATTTCTCCATATAAATTAATATTTCATTGCACTTTTCATATTCACTTCATCAGTACAAGTTAAGTAAGCAATTGTCTTACCTTCATGTTAGATGAAATACTCAGATATACAGCAATTACCAGTGAAAATGCACTTCCAACATTTTCAATCTGGGAGACAAAGGAGTCAGTCAGTCTGTCTGTTGCTGTTCATCTCTTCTCACTGTGCCTTGCTAATCTGCTTTTCTTTCCCTAAAAGGGCTAAATATTGCCAAGGAATCTTAACTTTAACCCATCTAGTCCTCTCCAGGGACACAGCCTGCTTTGGGAGCTGCTCAATATTTTGAAGACGTACAAATCAAGGCATGGATATATTAACTAGGGCTGGCAGAATATTGTGAGAAGCACTTACCGCAAGCAGATTCTTTTTTCTCATAGTTTCTTTCCTCTGAACAAGACTTTCCAGAGATCCCAGGCCACATACACTACACCACTGTTCAGTTCACAGCTGCAGGAGGAAGAGCTGCTCTAGAATAAAGCTAATGTTGCTAAGGTTTCATTTTAATGACAAATCTTCATTCTCCACTTCTGAAGTCATACTAATTTTTGTGTATCAAATTTCACACTGAAAATCACCTTATGGATCTGAATGCAAGTTTTGGTCAATTCTGGCCTGGTTCTGCCTGTTTTTTGTGGGGATATTCATAAAGAAGAGCACTTAATTTCCTATTTCCTCATCCTGCCATGTCTCTTATTTTTAGTTTTGATTTTTTTTTCACTTTCCAGAGCTGATCCATTGCAGTAACAATATGAAAATGCCACTGCTTGGGAAATTCACCTTAATTTATCCCAGTGTACTCCACATAAAGCCCTCATGGAAAAGCAGCAGTCCTATGTGGAAATTCCTCATATAATAGACCTCAGATATTACACCAATTTTGAACTGCTTAGACAGTCCTTAGAAAACAAAATGTTTCATGTTGCAGCATCACTACATGGTTACTTCTAAGCCCTGCACTCTGTTGGCATGGTCTGCTTTCCTTAAGGAGATGCCTAGGTCTTGGGTCACACTATTCCATTCACGTGAGGGATGCCCAGGTCCACTCCTCAGAGTCAATTTAGATGAGCCAGAGCCTGTCTTTGGGACTTTTCAGGTATAGTAATTATGAATATATTTGATAAAGTAATTCATAGACTTTCAACATTTCTGTACATATCTTACTTCTTTTTATCAAAATCCTCATGCTACTATTTAGTTTATGACCAATTTGTGCAACACTGACAGTGGTCATTTGCCTATGAAATAAATTATTAAAAACGTAATAGCTGGCCCAGAATACAGGAACTGCAAAGAATATTTTGTCTCTCCATACAAATGCCTTGATTGTGCAGTCGGTGGTTTTAATGGTTTAGATAGCAATTTCAGTTTCTGTAAGTACATCATTAGCTACAATAACCCTCAAGATATACTGTAATTTAGTCCCAAACAAAACACGTAAATAAATATAAAAGAGGACAAGTAGCAAATAAAGTGTGTGTGTTGGCAGGGGTCTGGTCTTAATTAATAGGTAGTCAAATCATTAATAGTAATGGTATCACATACAAATGAGCTTATATTGATTAATGTCTTCCTGCAAAAAGTATTTCAGCAAAACAAAAATGTTGCTCTGGCAGATGCTGTACAATAGCTCTTTTAGTACACATTTTAGATACTTCAACCTAACGATTTTATCTTCTTTTATTTGGAAACAGGATCTTGCCTTTTTATTGATCCTGGCTTCTGCAGTAACAGAAGTAAAGAAACTTAACCAACATGGTGCAAATCAGAGGGAGGTTAGAGCTGGACTTGTGCTGCTCCTAGGACTGCAAGTCCAGAAGTTCCATGGCACTTTGTTGGTTTGCAGTGGACAGATGTTCAGTCTCCTCTACAACAGTGGGACTGGGAATGGTTGATTCTTACTTAATTTCATAGATTACTTACAACAGCTTTTTTTCTACTTAGCATTTAAGCTCTGAACCATTTAGATAGTTGTCTACTTTTTTGTGTATGTTATTGACACTTAAAGCAATGTGCAGTAGCATGAAAACCTACTTACACCTGAATTTTGTGACTGTGCAACACGTAGTACAGTCTCATGTTAACTGACATGCAATTCTAAAATAACATTCATCGTCACAAAAGGCCTGACTGGGGAGCACCCCAAAGACTTCCCCTACTGCATGGTAATGAAGGGCAGAGTGTAACTTAAGAGAAGTTCAAGCTGATTTTTCCTTACTGTTTGTGAAAATGGTAACAATCTAGTAACTATTTTACAGTTTCATCATAGCAACTTTTAGTTCTTGATAAACATTTCTACTGTGTATTCATAAATAAACCAACTTCAGAATTAAAACCAATGTTTTAGGGGATTAAAAGTGGTGTAGTTTGAGACACACAAAGACAGCGCACTTCTTGTCTTGCATCAAATGATAGTTCTAGCACAGGAGTGATTAATGCAATGCTTAATTTGCTGGGCTAATGATATCCTGCCTGGTCTGGAGACAGCCTGAAATGGTATTGTCTGTACTCTACTTCACACTAAGGTCAGCCAGAATATAATTATATCAATGATATTTCCCTGTGGACTTCCGGCCTTTTATAGGATTGATGCTAAGGTTACTCAATAGTTTACCAAGTTTTAAATAGTCTCATGTCTTTATTGTCCAAGTTCGTTATGTATTACAGCCCTAAAGACAGTCTGTGCTCTGTGACTGCTGCAAATGCCAAGGTTCCAGTGAGAACTGAGCGGAGAAAGAACATCCTGTTATAATGGTTTTGAATTGTGAAATTGATTTGGAGAGTTTTTTATTTGTTTCTGTATGCTAAGGCCATCTCACTTTTTCTTTTTTTTTTTAAGCTTTTTAATTGCCTGTTTTGCTTTTAATGTATTTGCCGTGTTTCAAGAATTAATGACAATGCCTTGGGATGTGTCTCCATGAAATATGTCAAATAGCATTACTGCTGTGCTAACTTTAATGCAAATGATTCTCTCTCAGGGGACCTTGTAGAAGGGTATTGCCTTAGATACTGAAATTTGCTGCAGAATGTATGCTGCAGAAACTACGCCAAACAAACAAGGGCTGCGAAGGTTCTGGTTTGAAAGAACTGGGTTAGAGCAGAAGAACTCAAGTTATTAGGATTCAAAATTCAGAGAGCCTCAGTGGTATACCAGCAATACATCAGATTTGTCTAGAGCACAGATATTTCAGGCTGTATGTACACAAAGGTCTTCACTAGGCAAACAAACAATTACTATTCTTTAGAGTTATGTTCTGATCTTAGAATGAAAGACGTGGTGAACAAATTCAGCAGCTTGAATTTATCCAAATTCGAGTTAATGTAATGTTTTTTCTACATCTTTGCCAGCTTTTCCTCCCAATCCCCACCATGTGCTTCTTCTGCACATGTGGTGCTGGCTTTGACACACTTCAGTCCTCACTGAGCCAGTTTAATTTCTCACAATGGCACCAAATGAATCCAGAAAAAAAAAAAGAAATCTGTGTGGTTTTGAGCTGTTTTTATGAGTTAGATCATCTCCCAGAAAGGTCTGGTGAGTAACAGACCCATGGAGAAGGTAAAAACATACACATTCACAGAGAGATTGCCACACAAGAGAGATGGGACAAAAGAGGTGGGATGTGGGAAATGAAGGAAGGCAACAGGAGAACCTTCCATTTGCAGATGGAGCCAGCCACTGCATCTGCTTAAGTGCCAGTGAACCACCACCTTGCACAAACTCTGCTGGTTTCTGCTCATCTTAGACTAGCAGATACTGCACACTGCTTCAAAGGACTGCCCTGGACAGGACGGTGACATCCAACTGCACCATACTGTCTGTGATCAGTTGCCAAGACAGGCCTGATTTAGCTGTTCATTGAAGGTGAATACTTATTTCTCATTTCTACTATTACTGACACTTGTCTCCCTGAGACGTTTGACCTTCCAGCTGGTAAAAACTGCTCAGATTCAGACCATCTGTCTGGGAGATGACAGCAAACTGAGTATGGCTAGTAAATATGAGAGAGATTTTCAATGGTCTTCATCACCAAGGGTTGGGAGGAAGCTTAGGTCCACTTTAAGTCCTTTCAACCTAAAACTGTTATCCACAGAGCCAACAGGGATCCAGGGCTTCTGCAAAAGCTCTTCTGAGAGCTCACCTGCCAGCTGTGTGCAGAAGCAGAAGCGCTGTGTCTACAACAGATCTATATGCTCTTGCTTACGTGTCCAGCAACAGAGGGGCTCACAAATACATATAATAGGTGAATTTCATGAACCAAAGGGCTGATATAATAATTTTAGCACTTCAAATAAGCTAACACAGAAAGAGTCATATCAAAAAAGCTACAGTGGAATTACTATTGTGTTCATGTAAACAGTGACACAAAACCACACAAAGTGTATAAAGGGGCATATCAGGGGTTAAATTACAGGGAATATTGCAGAGCCTGTTCTAAGCAATTAATTCTCAGATCCAAAAAAGGCAAAATTTTCACAAGCACCCAATGATTTAAGTTTTTGTTGATTTTTCTAGTATTTTTTGTTTATTTTTTTCTAGTAGTTTTCTACATTGTTTACTCTAAGTTTAATCCCTACAGTTTAATCAATTAATGAGCAGCTTTATATGACTGCCTGAGACAGCAATATCTCACATTGATAATCCAGATCTCTTTTGGCCTGAGGTCTTGATGCTTTTAAAAATATCATCTCCTTCTGATTTCTCTGTAGAGTGAATAGAATGTCAAATATCAGCCATTAGCAACCTTGCCCAAGCTTTTATATTTCTGGTTCTTTCTGAAACAGTGGTGTATGTGCATTATATATTCCAGAATTATTATTGTAACTAGTTGAAAACCTAAAATGCTTCAAGCACCAAACCTTGAACAAAAATCTTTCATCAAAATCCATTAGTCTCCCTCTGAAAATTTCCAAGTATCTTGAAATTAAAACCTTAAAAATGTTTTCCAATAAGCAGAACAAAGCCTCCTTTCCTATAAAGGGAGTTAGGGAACAAAATGAAGGCAGGACTTCAAAGAAACAGATCACATTAGGATATTTTTTTGAACTACAAGATTTTTAGGACCATCTGAAATTCATTAAAATTTTGTCAGCTTACTTGAGAAGTCAGTAATTAACCCTAACTGCTATTGTGAAACTTCCTGGAATAAGCTTTTGTGGATATCTTCCACCTGAAAGCAAAGTTCAGCAAACAAAGTAAGATTTTGAAAACTTTCATAGAGGTAACAGAGATGCAGTGCATTGCATAGAAACAGAAATTACACAGCCTTGACTCTTCTCTCCCTCATTCTGGACTGGCTATGCATACAACTACCATCAGACTGTAATAATTGAAAACATGTACCAGTAATAAGAAAGGGATAATGTAGTTGCAGAGATTCACCTGAGCCCAGAGAAGTTTAGATGTGCTCATAATTTGATATTTCTTCCACAACAAGCTTATGAGCTTAGTGAGTTATTCTGGTTTCTGCCTGCACTTGCAGTTTCGTTAAAAGAACAGTACTGAAGCACAGGGTCACTGTGACCATATTAATGATGTACTTTTTTATTTCCAGATATAAAATTCTCAGAAAGTTTATTCCTATCCAGAGATCCAATTATTTTTATGTAACATTTTTGATTATTTGATTCAGAGCTGTATAAATAGGAAATACTTTATCTGACAGTGGAGAACACATCACTAAACATCTCTGAAAGAACCTTCATTTCAGGAGATTGCACTTGCTCCAGTTAGCCCAAGAAGACATGCCATTCTGTGCTTATTTGATTGAATGCCCATAATGAGAGTGAACAAAAGTATGATGTTTCTAATATAGGTGGAAGTTCTGTAGAACATTTAATAGCTAAGAAAAAGTATTCAGCAAATAGCAATGTCCAGACTTTTTTGAACTAGCAAATAACTTCAAGATTCTTATAAATGACACGCAGAAAAAGAGATAAATACTGATCATTCTAAAGACAGAATGTAAAATACAAGGTTGGTGATACAACAGGCAAGGAAGCCTCCTATTTTCTCATTTGTAGGGTCTCATGGAAAGAGAGGTACACAATTCTGCTCATTTATTGGTGAATACATATTTGGCCTTCTGGGGCAGTAATGAAAGCAGGCGTGCTGTTTTTTGCTGAGGTAATTTTTTTCACAGTGGCTAGTACAGGGCTATGTTTTGGATTTGTGCTGAACACAGGGTTGATAATATAGAGATGTTTTTGTTATTGCTGAGCAGGGCTCACACAGAGCCAAGGCCTTTTCTGCCTTTCTAGCTGCCACGCTGGTGAGGAAGCTGGGAGCTCCTGGGAGGCTGGGAGGAGACACAGCTTGGACAGCTGGTTCCAACTGACCACAGGGATGCTCCAGACCATGAAGACATCATGCTCGGTACATAAAGTGGGGGGAAGAAGAGGGTAGTGAGTGACATTTGTCTTCACAAGTAACCACTATGGGTGATGGGGCCTGGCTCTCCTGGAGATGACAGAACACCTGCCTGCCCATATGTAGCAGTGAAAGAATTCCTTGTTCTGTTTTGTTTGTGTGCACAGCTTTTGCTTTCCCTATTAAACTCTCTTCATCTCAGCCCATGAGATTTCAGGCTTTTACCCTTCCAATTCTCTCCTCAATCCCACTGTTGTGAGGTGAGCAAGCAGCTGCATGGGACTTTGTTGCCAGCTGGGTTTAAGCCATGACACCAGGACAGGGAAATACTTTGACATAAAAGCATACATCAGCCATGAGAAAGGTACCTGAGAAAGGATGGTGGTCAGTTTTGCACTGAGGTGAATTACAAACTAGTAAAATGGTTGAGAGACGGAGTGGAAAAAGTAAATGACCAATATTGTTACTGCGAGGATTACCATATTTTATTCTGCTGTTAAAATACAGTAAGAATAAGTAGGCTTGGACTTGTCACAGTTTTGTAACCTTTTCACAGTGCAACATTTTCCTTTCTTGAGCAGACATATTTTAGGCTACTTCTATTCCTAACATGTGTTCAAGCTCTACTGAAAACTGTGCAATTAGTTAACAAGGACTAACTAAAGTGATAAACCAAATCTAAAACTGTACATACCGGCATATTCTCCACCATCTGCCAGTGAAATTGAGTTTGCCCCGCTTCATCTAGACTACTGTCTCTGTGTGTTAGTCTAATCCAGGTCTTGTGGCCACAGAATAGTGAGTTCCATTTTGTAATCAAATAAGAAAAAGTTCAGAAAGCTCCATTTCTTTTCTGTGTCCTCTTTGCACACACTATCAAGGTTGGGCTCTGTTTTGTCCTCTATTTTTGTGAAAGTGTAGTAGTGTAAGAGGGAAACTGTGCATGGGTGTTAGGGGAATTCCCTGATGGAGCCAGTATGCCTCAGTTCCAGTAAATGCAAAGCTGAAAATGCCTGATACAGGGAAAACATATTCCAGAATAAACAGAAGATAACATTTGTAACTGCAAAGTTGAGCTGACCTTTGTTAGCAATTCATTTGTACTTAGGCAAGGTTCTAAGCTGGTGAAAATAATAAAATGCAACAGTGATTTTGATGAAGGAAAGTGAACTTATTTTACCTGGGGAATAAGCCTTTATCTTCAGTAAACACAGAACTTGCATTTGTCTGTTCCATTGCAAAGTCTTTGTTTTTTACAGTTTGTATCTCACATGCAAAAATTAAAGGCAAACCTCACAACTCCACATAAGGTAAAGAGTGCTATGCAAGTGACAGGTTTTTCTACTTTAAAGCGAGCTTATATTTTTATTTCTAGAGAAGAAACAATGGCCAGGGGAAGCAATCATTTGCAGTAGTCCCAGAGCAAGAAAAATGTAAATTCTTTAGGACTCTTGAAGTGAGATGTGAGATAAAGTAAATAAATATACAAACAACTAATATGTTAGGCTCATTTTACTGGTTTTCAGATTAAACATGAGTGCCCCAATTTTCTTCAATGCCCTCTTCTTTGACCTTCCACTTCCCTGCAGACACATGCATTTTTTCCTGAATGTTAGATCTAAAGTAAAACTTGAAACTTATGAATTATAAATATTTGTGAGAAGTAAATGCATATTTCCAAAAGTAGATCAGTTACCTTATATTTAGGTAATGCACATTTTGTGCACAGCTTAGCATTCACTCACACATTTGGTTACTTCTAATTGCAACATACATGAAAAATTTTAAGATTTACTGTACCATGTACAGGTTGTACCATTTCTTTTAACACTTAGAGGTGCCAAACTTTTATGGGTCTTGTAAAACTAAACCTGCTTACCTTTGGAGACAGAAGGCATGTAAGTGTAAAAAGGCATCTATGTACATTTCCCCAGCATTTCCAGGGGAGTATCAAGTCTTGTTCTAAGGAATGGCTGATGAAAAGTAAAATCATTCATATTCAGTAAAATCATACCTTTTCTAAAGATAAAATCATTCACATATGTACTTGAAGCATAGCTGAGTAACACAAGGAAGGAACATAATGCCAGAGACATGACAAGGCAAGTATGTAATTCCACATAAAAAGTGAGAAAATTGAGAGGGTAAGATAGCCAACTGCTTGAATCTAACTTTAAATTTCAGCTGGCTTCCTTTCTTGAACTTCTGGCAAAGACTTTTACTTACAACATTTCTGCAGGAAAAAGTTGTTTTTTTCCCAACCACCTGATACTATATTTCTGTTACAAAGATTAAGCCCATGTATCATTCACACAGAACATTTGGAAGTATAAAATAATTGACGTTGCAAGTTGTGTTTAGACACTCAGCTTCCAAGTTAGCAAATTTCAATCATAATGCCTGGGCTTAGATATAGGCTGTGTCTGTCTGTAAGTCAGACAAGCTTTTGGTATTTTTTTAGTATAAAAGAAATAAAATATTTGTAGTACAGCTAAATGTGTATCATCTATGTGTATGTGTTTGCACAGAAAGATACACACATGTATCACAGAATATTCTGAGTTGGAAGGGACCCAGAAGGACCATAAAGTCCAACCCTTAAGTGAATGGCCCACATAGGGATCAAACCCACAACCTTGGTGTTCTCAGCACCATGCTCTGACCAACTCAGCTAATCTCAGGGTCATGATTAGGCAACATTTCCTGTTCATTTATATAATTATTTTAAATAATAAATCTTTTGGGCTTAATGTGCTTTAGAATAACTCTGAAGATGCAAGTCAGAGACTTATATAACCCTGAGAAAGGATGGATGTTTAAAATGCAGCCCTGTCAGAGGGCTTGTAAGAAAGGGGCCATAGCATTTATTAGGCCAGCCACCACAATGGGAAAAGCAGACAAAATTTGAAAGCAGAATTTGTGAAGATCTGACCTTTTTTTTCCAAGTATAAAATTGGCCAAATGCATTTTTCTGAGAAAATGACAGTCTGAGAGATTAGAGATACACTTCTGTCTCTATAGTTAGAGGTCTTTTATAAAATCACAGCATGACAAAAGTGAGTCTGGAAGGAACCTCAGAAGGTCATCCAGCTTATTTGCCTTCCCACTACAAGATCCACCACACCTATGCCATTTCAGACAAACATTTGACCAGCCTTTTCTCAAAAATTCCAGAATCACCTGAAAGAAAATTAAGTCCCCAGTGCTTTGCAGTCTGTAGTGGTACAAAACTTTTCCTCACAACTCACTAAAATATTTTCTCCTACAATGTAAGAGGAATGTGGTTAGAAGCTAAGCATTTCTACCTGGAATGTGATTCAGAATACCACATGGTGGTAGCTCAAATGCTTTTTGTACCTCCCCAATGAAAATTTTCATTCTAGGCTTGTGTGTGCATACATTTGTGTCTTAACAATGCAACAAAGGTTTAAGATAACAGTATCAAACAAAACAAGATCAATAAAGGTTGCTTTTTATCATAATAATACTAACAAGACAAGAACATTTTGTTGTCATGTAACTGAGAAGAAAACGGCTGTCACTTTGTAAAGGAACTTGTGGCTTCCTCCTATGCAGCTTGTTTGGTGCTCAGCCCAACTGTCATGCAACTACCTCTGCAAGATTGAGGCTAGTCAGTGAAACCTCCTCTGCTTTGGGTGCAACAAAGCTCCACAACCCTGTAATGTATCTAAGCATAAGCATTAAAAAGAAAAAGAACAAATCAAACCTAAACAAAAACAGAACCAAAGCAAAAAACAAACAAACAAAACCTAGGGAAATTTTTAAATTCTGAATTTTCTGAATTCTGTTGCACTGTGTAGCAAGTGTGTCCCAGGCTTTTTCCTATCTCTTCTGCACAGAGATAAGCTCTCTGTTTCCCTAGCCAGATGAAACATGAAAGATTTTAGTGGGGTTTCTATGGGGAAATACCTAGGACCCCCTGGCAACTATTCTAAAGTAAAGGTTAAAGGCAGCTGAGAAAATGGGGGGGGGAAGCTCTTCTTGCTGCTATGTTTGTGATGGTAGTCATGCTTCAGCCATGATCTACAAGTATTAGTGCCACCTCCCAAGGTGGTCTGCAGGCTATTATCTAGTGTCTCTGAGGATGAGGAGTGGCAATACAATAACAGAACGGTTTGGGTTGGAAGGGACCTTAAAGACCAACTTGTTCCAACCACCCTGCCATGGGCAGGCACACCTTCCACTAGACCATGTTACTCAGCCCCATGCAGTCTTGAACACTTATAGGGATGGGGCACCCACAGCTTCTCTGGGCAACCTGTGCCAGTGCTTCACCATGCTCACAGTAAAAAATTCCCTACTAATACATAATCTAAACCTGCCTTTCTTCAGCTTAAGGCCATTCCCCCTTGTCCTATCACTATGTGCCATTATAAAAAAATCTCTCTCCATCCTACTTGTAAGTGCCTTTTATGTGCTGGCAGGCTACCATAAAATAATAAGAAAAAAATATTGAGCTGTGGTAACTATTTTATCACTTCCACTGTATTTTAACAAGCAATTTCAGAAGCTAGTGACAGCTGCCTTATTTTTTTCTATCCATTTTCATCTTAAACAAATAGAAAGACTTTTCTGTTATGCTTATGAGTTTCTTAGCAGGATACAACAGCCCTATTCATAAGCATTGCTATTTGCTAAGATTTTCTGTTATTGCCATAGAGATGTAAGAACTGTACAGATAATATTCATAAATATTTCAATTTATTAACTTAATTTACTGATACTGTTTAAAGAGTTTTTACTGAGTTGTTTAGGAGAAAGGTTTTAGTTAAACTATACTGTCATCTTGTGGTGATCAGTGTTTCTGGTTCAAACTCACATATGAAAGTTTTCAAACTGAAGAATCTGGATATTATACAAATGAAATTATGCTTCGTGTGTCTGCTTGGTAACAAATAATCAGTGTCTTCTGCACTAATTCCAGCTGAGATATCTACCTCTGCAAATCAAGACGATACCCAGAAAAAAAGCATCCAAATCAACCCTCATGAAAATGTTGCCCTTAAATTCCTCAGTTTCCTCCAGCATTCCTGAGATGTTGTACCTATGTCAAAGTATTCAATATTCCAGAGGATACTGAAAGGCATTCCTTTGATTTAAGAGACCACACTAAGAAATAAATACTCCAGTGTGTCTATACTGCTGAAGATAATTGGTATTAATTGCAGACTAGCTTCAAGCATGTATGTATGAAGCTTGAATTTTCACTATTCCCATGCCTTTAACTCATCCCTGCTGGTGCAAAGGGTGCTACACGTGTGCACAGATGAGTGATGACACATGATTACATTAGACAGAACTTGCTTGGGTATCAGTCGTGTTTGCCACGCACTAGTCCTTTCAGTGGTGTCCAGGTTCTGTAGAATCAGTTCAACTCCTCTGTTTTTTGAAGCAAATCACAGTACAGGGCCTGTCTGGCTGTCCTGGACCCCAGTGATGGTGTGATCTAGAAGCATTACACCAAACCTGTCCAAAACAAATGCCAGTGAGGTTATTTGGTGCTCATACACTCCTTCCTATCAAAAACCTGGCCAGCCTGGTTCTGGTCTCCTTGTCCCTGAGCTACACTTATCTCTAAGGCTTATTTCTAAAGGCTTGTCTAAATTTTATTTCACTGTTTTAACCCCAATCAGATCAGCTGGGCTGCAGAACATGGTGCCTGGTATTCAATAAACCCTAAAGATTAATCACACTTTGCTGGCACAAAAAAGGGTTTTTCCCATCAACAAACCTGACTGGAACAAAACTGCTGTGCGGAAGCAGTGATGGGATATCAGCTGCAGCAACAGACTGCTGTTTCCTACATCAAAACGACAGTTCTAAAATTCAGGCATGTCACCTTCTATATTTTGGATTACTTCCTATGTAACAAAGAAGCAGTGTGAATTAGTCAGTGCTGAATTTAGACTGGCACCATTCAGGAGCTGCCAGTATACAGGAGCCTGTGGGTTCTGAGCAGGCAGGAGTTCAAACAGGCAATGAACTCTGTTCTCACCTGGAGCTTTGCACAGGCTAAGAGCTTCTGGGATGGTACTGGGTCAGCCACAGCTCTACCCATTCTCTACCCTAAAGGTATTTGGTGTTTCTGAATACTAAAGACAACTGCATGATGATACCAAAAATCTTTCTTTCCAGACAGGTTTGAAGACATGTAAATGAAGATTATTTTTATCCACAAAGGACAGGAATAATTCCTCAAGCAGCATAGTCTTGCAGGTAGCCAAACCAACAGACTTCCTATGGAGGCTGTTGCCATGGCATCTGTCCAATGTCCATGGCATCTTCCAGATTTCTGAGATCTAGTGAGAAAGAGAAAGGAGGCATCCGATAAAAGGCACACAGCAAGGCTGCTGGGACAAATATGACTTCAGCTCAGCCTGTAGGATGTATTCACACCATTTGAGTTACGAGGTTGTTTTTTTTTTAATCTGAATGGCATTTCATCCACAGGACACTGAGGTTTCTCTTTTGATTTCTGGTAAGGAAGTCAGAATTGCTACAAAATATCTTCATTGAGTCAAGTCAGGGCAAAATTAATTTTACCTAACTTCAGCCACCTATTTACCTATAATAAGGGTAGGCTTTTCTTAGAATTCATGGAAAAAGTGTTCCTCCCAAGGATTATTTTTTCATCCTACTTTTAGACACCTAATTTAAGATTTACCTTTTGGAACCAATCTCTCCTTTTTAACTATTGGGGGACAATGGATGGAGCAAATTCCTGGATTTCAGGTGAGGTAAAACGAATACAGGCAAAGACTCCTGTTATTTCAGAGACAGAAATTGTCACCCAAAATGAAACAACTGAGCGAACAGCCTGGGCCACAACTTTCTGTGCCTGGAAGCAGTGTTGCTGAAGTCAAAATGGCTTTTTGCCCCATCCCTCAACCTTAGCAGAGGTAGAAAGCCTCCTAGCACATAAATTAGAACTGAAAGAATTCAACAAAAGGTTAACACTGAGAAACAAGTGAGGATAAACTAATATAGAGACAACTATATGAACATGGTCTGTCCAGGAGTGAAAATGGAGCATGTTAGACATATCTTCTCTAAATTGGAGACTGTGCCATGGGATTACCCCTTTTTCTGATCAATGAATGCCATGTCACAAGTGTTTAACTCATTCATAGTGGGAGGGTTCCTAGCAGTTTGTTGGCTTCTGGCGGGCCCAGACAACTGTACTTTGGAAAAGCTACATTTTTAGTCAGTAGACCAGGAGTAAGATCTAGCCTGCCAGATAAAGACATGCTTTCATCAAGTACTGTTAGGCAAATTACATAAGTCTACAATAAAAGATTAACTGGCTATAGCATCAATTTCTGGCTTTGTTTGGGATGACAAGGTAATGATCTGGTAATAAGATACACACAAATTTCTCCAACTTCTCTCTCTACATGAACTCTATCAAGATTAAATTGTGTACAGATTGTGAGCCTACTGAAGATGTACAGTAGGCAGGCATGTGAGAATTTCAAAGGTGCAGCTGACTAAAAGCTGATTTTCACAGAATCACAGAATATGCTGAGTTGGAAGGGACCCACAGACATCATCAACCAACTCTTTGCCCTGCACAAGACAGCCCCAAGAACCACACCATGTGCCTAGAGCATTGTCCAATGCTTCTCGGACTCAGACAGACTTGCTGCTGTGACCACTTCCCTTGTTCATGCTCATGATGTCCATTGCGATGCTTGTGACTGCTTGTGACTCCAGGCAGACTGTTCTGTGCTGTGGGGGAATCCGGGGGGAGGATATGGACAAGAAAAGAGTGCAGGAGGGCCTGTTGTTCAAGGCAGCTTGAAATTCTGGATATATTCTGAAATGTGTATTACAGCCTAGAGTACCCAGAATTTCACTCATTAAAACTCACTCACTAGACATCATCACTCTCTACAACTACCTGAAAGGTTGGTGTAATGAGGTGTGGGCTGGTCTCTTCTACTGTGCCTAGAAAGGACAAGCGAAAATGGTCGTAAAACAGAAAAACTCATGTCAAAAAGTTTTTCACTGTTCGGGTGGTCAGGCATTGGAACAGGTTACCCAGGGAGGTGGTGGAGTCACCATCCCTGGAGGTCTGCGAGAGGTGTCTGGGTCTGGCACTGGGTGATGTGGTTTAGGGGTTACAGGGGCAGTGCTGGGTGGACGTTTGGACTAGATGGTCTTGTAGTGTCCACCTTGATGATTCTATGAAAGTAACTTCGACTGTCGGTGTGGCAGAGTCAGGACTTGGAGCTGCAGGCACCACGGCTGGACGTGCGGGAGCTGCTGTAGAGGGGCAGCCCCGGGGTGACCAGTGCTGTTCCAGGACTGCCGGCGGTGCGCGGGCCGCGCTGTGTACCCGGGATCCCCGCGCTCTGTACCCGGGATCCCGGCACTCTGTACCCTGGATCCCCGCGCTCTGTACCCGGGACCTCAGCGCTCTGCACCCTGGATCCCCGCTCCCGGGCCGCGCTCCCAGCTCCGCCCACACGCGGGCCCGGGCCCGCCCCCGGAAGCGCTCGCGAGGCCTTGGCGGAAGCGGGGCGGGGCGCGGTCTCTTTGGTGCTGGCGGCCGGCGAAGATGGTGAGTGGCGGGCTGGGTCGCGGGGCATCCGCCGCCATCCGCCGCCTCGCTGGGCCGGGGGCGCCGCGGGGCTCGGCTGGGACGCGGGG
>VZRZ01002551.1:383495-416702 GCA_013398175.1 Climacteris rufus
CGGGCGCGGCTGAGGCGAGGAGGCCGTGGTGCGGTGCGAGGCCCCGGGCGCTCCGGGAGCTTCAGCTTCGTAGCTGCTGCCGCCGTGGCCGAGCACCCGGGCGGTACCGTAGCAAGAGGGCGTTCGGTCGCCAAGGGTGAGCGTGCGGCT
The DNA here is from genome assembly GCA_013398175.1 of Climacteris rufus. Lineage (NCBI taxonomy): Eukaryota > Metazoa > Chordata > Aves > Passeriformes > Climacteridae > Climacteris > Climacteris rufus. Next base: position 383,646 of record VZRZ01002551.1, read on the forward strand.
GCTGTGTGTGAAGCGAGTAACCTCTGGTCAGGAGAGCAATTGACTGTGTGAGGATGATGGGAGAGGGGAGCCGAGATAAACGCGCCGTGGCTCCGCTTCACTTAAGCACAGGGGCGGAAGCGCTTAAGGAATGGCGGCGAGAGCCGCAGAAAATCCCGAAAACGGAGGCTGCTTGTAGGCAAAACCCAGTTAAATGTGTCTCAGATGTGTTTAATACGACTCGATTTGCGCTTGGTTTTTTAGAGCTTATTCTTTTAGTTTTGTGACGTGAAAACTTTAGAGGTTATTTCCAACGTGCCATGTCTTGAACTGCTTTTCAGACGAAGGGTACATCGTCATTTGGTAAGCGACGAAATAAGACACACACCCTGTGTCGTCGATGTGGGTCCAAGGCCTACCATCTGCAAAAATCGACCTGCGGCAAATGTGGTTACCCTGCTAAGCGTAAGAGAAAGTGTAAGTAACAAGTTTTAACTGGCTTCAGTTTAAAAAACTGTGTTTCTTTGTCTCCTTGAGTAGTTTGACTGTTTTTCCAGTCAAGGAGGAACACGCAAACATTTTGCAGTGTTGGGTGCTTTTTTCAAATTATTGGTGATTTAACTATATTGTAGGTCACATACAGTATTGCTGCATAGAAACGGATGTAATTTGTAATCAACGTTTTGTCTTTTGTCAGATTGAATAATTGTGCCATACAGATGTAACATGCAACTTAAATTATCTGGTGCAGATGAGTAACAGTAACTTACACGTTTTAGATAACTGGAGCGCAAAGGCTAAAAGGCGCAACACCACTGGTACTGGTCGCATGAGGCACCTGAAAAAGGTCTACCGTCGATTCAGGTATAACATTTTATTACAGACTAGCATGCTGTGAAACCCTGCATAGACACCGTTTAATGACAAAACTTACCATTCAAAGTTAACATTTTAATTTTTTTAGTATGTGATGTGATCTTAAATACATTGTGAAATGAGTGATGCTTTATATAGTTGGCTGCATATTCCTTTTGAGGATGAAAAAGACCTTCACTGGTAAGACAGAGGGTGTATAAAAAGTTCTGATGTTTCTACTAAGTGAAGATATACAGAACAGAGGTTATTGTAGTAAAATGCCCATATTGAAAAATGCTTTATGTGGTATTGCCTCTGTTGGTGATTCAGTTAAAGTGCTGATTACACTGAAGTGTGCGTTTTATAGACACAAGTCTGAAAATGCATTCCAGTTGCCAGCTGCCCACAAAAGAGTTCAGGACGGGAATAACTTCTGGAACCTTTCCTTATTGAGCGTTCAGTTAGCAGTAAGTAGGTATTACATCAGATTTTGAGTTACAAGTTTCTAAAACTTGTTAAAAAGCTTTTGAGTTGTACTTACAAGATAGTGGTGGGGGTGTTATTACCTGTTTTGTATGAAAAATACCAAGTAATTCAAGAATGTTGTCATAAAAATGTAGACTGGATGTAATAGCAAAAGGTAGGAGGTTTTATGGTTAGTACATTTTTTTCCAGTGGCAGCCATAAAATACCTTCCAGTGTGCAGCTGTAGCTTTCTTTCCGCTGAGAGCTGCTGAAGTAGAAATGTCATATCCAAAAGTAAGCTTGGGGCTGACAAGTCTGGTTGGAGGCATAGAGGATTTTTGTAAGATACAGAATTAGGTTTCAATCTTCGGCTGGATTGCTGAGAGGGAACATGAACTAAGGTGTGCTTTCAGCAGGTGTGCTGTAGCTGGTGTAGAATTGAAGTGTTCACTCTGGTAATGAAATCTTCCTGTTTCAGGAAGTCAGATTTGCTTCAGAGGAGAGTGAAAACCATACTGCTTATTCAAGACAATTCTTAATACTGTGTTTCTTTTTAAAAAGGTCTGAATGTATGAACTCTGTACTGACTTCAGTGGATTCAGAGATAAGCTGAAAAAAGCTAGTGAGCTTCATCTAAAACCTGACAGTCAGAAAATAACCTGGAGCAGGGATCAACTTTTCAAAAAGCAGTAACCATATTTCTACTTGCAGGAATGGATTCCGTGAGGGAACCACACCGAAGCCCAAGAGAGCAGCTGTTGCAGCCTCCAGTTCATCTTAAAGACTCATCTATTTGTTAAAATAAATGGTCTTATCCAGAAAATCTGTCACCTTTTTTTTACATACTTTATTTCACTGAAATGCAGAATTCCTGAAAATATATACATACCAACAAACACAAATTCCAAAGTGACTAGTTTAAAATAATCCTTTAATTGATTTTTCATGTAATAGTACCTCTGTCTTGAAAAGGACAATTATCTCTGCACTGAACTGAAAAAGAGGCTTGTATGTATTACTCAAAATAGCTCCCCTCCCAGCGAAATGGAATAGTGGTACTGTGGATTTGCCCTGTGTGCCTCTGAGTCTCCTTGTGCCCTAGCACGGAGAGTCAGAATTCTATTTTAAAGGTAGCAGCTATAATAATGGCTCTATGTGCTGTCCTGGGAAGTATTAGTGAAAGAGATTTCCAATACTGTTCCTTTTTCACTGCTCTGTCGTACTGAAAAGCCTGCAAAGGTACTACTTACTGTGTGGATCGTTGCTTCTCAGGCAAAAAGAAACTCCCAAGGCTGGAGAGCATGTACTGGAAGCACAGATGTTGGGATTGGAGGTTTGCTGTAGGTGGGACAAAATTGCCTGAATGGCCTGGTGGGGTTGGTGTGGAAAGCTGACACAGATCGGAGTTAACTCTGCTGGGTGTAAATAATAAATTGCCATACAGCAGTGAGTCACTTGGAGTTACATAAAAATTACAAGGTTCATGCCTTATGAATCTGTACCCTACATTGTGTGTTACTGGCTTTCAAACTTAAAATGATCATAAGATGCTGCTATGAAAGTTCAGGAAATTGAAGTAATCACTGCAAGGGTTTAGAGGATTTTAAGATGCCTTGCAGAGACATACTAGAAACCAAAAAACTTGTGATGCTTTAATCTTCTGAGGCTTCTTACTGTGCTTTAGTTTGTCATGACCTTCCAGAAGGAGCATATTGCTTTCTTCCTTCTGAGTGATCAGCAGTTAATGTATCACCTTGTGGAAATCACAAAAGAAATTTCCAGGCAAGTGTGAAATTGGAGTGTCCCTGACTGCAACTTCCTTTTTAAATGAAGTAGAGTTGGTGCTTTTAGATACTTGAGTGTATCAAGTTAGGCTGTTTCTAAACTAAGATGTAGTTTGCAGCTGTTCTCTAGCATGTAGCAAATACACTGAGCTCACTCTAATGTCATCTGGTCCATTGGACAGTCGGAATGTAAGTGGTGGTGATGCTGATAAAATACACTATAGGCCATGTATTCACAGGGCTAGGAACTGCCTCCGAAATGTGTTTTTGGTGATGTTTGGGAAACACTTAGATGTAGGAGAAAGTAATCATAAATGTGTCTTTATTGTTATTCTCTCAGAATAAACTCAAAAACATTGTAAAAACAGGTCAGCAGGATTCTAAGGAAGAGGTTTTTGAGTGATGGTGCAGTTGGACAGTGGTATGGCAGGTATTCTCACTCTGGGTTGGAGTGAAAGACTTTGTGAAGCCTTGGGTGACATTTTCTGTAGTGGGGCATTTTGTTCTGAGCAGCCTGTTGGACTTGCAAACCTGAACACTGCAAGGACAAGGCTTAGCTACTTGCTGCTGCCCCTTGTTAGCTTCTTACCAGGTCCTCAAAAATGAACATGTGTATAATGTGCAACACACCATGGTAACAGTGAGTGAGACTTCGAATGACTTCCAGTAACTGAACATTTGCAGGGGGAATTCTGTGTGCAGCAAGAATTAATTTTATAGGCAAGAATTTTGACAGCCACTGCATTCTCAGTTGTTTTAAAATTCCTGATGAGGGGCAGGATATCGCCTTTTTTGGGTTTCTGTTAGTCCTGTTCAGAAAAGACTGTGTAATTCACATGTCAGTTACAGTTGCACTGTACCGGAAATAGATTTTGAAGCACTTCTGTTCTTTGTAGCGTGTGCTTAAATGTTGAAAGCTAGGCTGCTTTGGTGTTGTTCAGTGTGTAATCTTTTGTTGAGATCTTCTTAGAAGCATTTTAACTCACGGATTATCAACTGAACCTGTGCATGATGCTGTCAGTTTAGGTCAACCCCTTTATGTATATAGGAGTATTGTCATATGCAGTCTGTAATGTTTGATTTTTGCATCCTTCATACTGATACATCACAGATGGTGTAGTTCAAATTACATCAGAAATTACATTTCACATTTTTCAATGTACTTTTAGACAAAAGCGTATCAGATGAAGGTTTCTCAAAGCTGGAGAGGTGTTCAAGTGACTCCAGTGGTGAAAGACTGATTTCCTTTGGTAAAAGATCCTTGTGTGGTTATGTATTACCTCCCCAAACATCTCCCCCGTCCCCCCACCTCCACCAAAAGTGCCCTTGAACTTAACAGAAACACTGTCCATAGCAGGACCTTTGTTGCCTAACCAAGGAGGATGACAAGTCATCCCCTGATAGCCTTGCAGTGTTACTTGCCTGAAACATAGCCTGAGTGGAACAATATTATGGTTATAGACTTCTGAAAATTTCAAGTGATTACTGTCTTGGATTGTGGCCAGGATGGAGACTGGCTGAGGAGTGAAGTCAGTTATCTTGTAACCCCATAAACAGTGGTCCTAAGTGAGGCCCTTTGAACTCCCCTGCACAACAGCAGGCTGCATCAGCATCTCCATGCAAGAAATTCTCAGGTTGAAGGAGCCAGTCAGTGGGACCCACTGCCCTCAGGGTGGGAGTGGAACAGAGGTGGCAGATTTTAAAATGTGCATTCCACAGAGTGCAAGAGGTCTCAATCCCCATCTGTAAGAAACCAGGAAAGGAAAGCAAACAGCATGGCTGAGTCAAGACCTGCTCACCAAACTGAAAGGCAATGCCCCGTCAGGGAAGCAGGAACAGGTATCCTGGGAAGAACACAGGGACATTCCTCACTTGTGACGGGACAGGGTTGGGAAGGCCAAGGTGTGGCTAAAACTGAACCTAGCAAGGACGCACAGAAGAAGAAGGGCTTCTGTAGGCATGTGAGCCATAAAAGGAAGGTCAAAGAGTAACTTCTCCCACAATGAACATGACAGCAGTGACATAGTGGGACTGAGTGCACCCTCAGAGAGTTTGCAGGTGACACCAGTGTGAGTGGGGCAGTTGACATGTCTGGATGCCATCCAGAGGGACGTGGACAAGATCAAATGGGTTCATGTGAATTTAAGGATGCCCAGCAAGGCCAAGTGTAAGGTCCGACACCCAGATCAAGGCAAATGCCAGCCAAGAGATGAAGGGATTGAGGGAAGCTCTATGAAGGATTGAGGGTAATGGTGCATGAAAAGCTGGACATAAGGTGGCAATGTGCACTTACTTGCAACCCAGAAAGTTGGCCGTATCCAGGGCTACCTCCAGAGTGGCGTGGCCAGCAGACCAAGGAAGGTGATTCTTCTATTCTTCCACTCTATTCTTCCCTGTACTGAGAGACCCCACCCAGAGCACTGCATCCAGATCTGGGGTCCCCAGCACAGGAAGATGTGGTTCTGTTGGACCATGTCCTAAGAAGGGCCACAAAAAAGATCAGAGGGCTGCAGTTCCTCTCCTATGAACACAGACCAAGAGAGCTCGAATTGTCCAGCCTGGAGAACAGAAGGCTCTAGGGAGCTGTTCAATACTTGTAGGAGAGTTGTAAGAAAGATGGGGACAGACCTGTTAGTAGGGCCTGCAGTGACAGGACAAGGAGTAATGGTTTTAAACTAGAGGAGAGTAGCTTCAGGCTACATATCAGGAAGAAATTTCTTACTATGAGGCTGCTGAGACAATGGAACTGGTTGCCCAGAGAAACTGTAAAATGTCCGGTTCCTGGGAGTGTTCCAGGACAGATTGCACAGGGCTCTGAGCAACATTGTCTAATTGAATTTGTCCTGGCTGATTCCAGGGGGCATTGGATTTGAGAGTCTTTACAGATGCCTTCCAACCCAAACCATTCTGTGATTTCTGTGGTGTCTTCAACTTCAAAGCTAGAAACAGCAGAAGAGATACAAGCATGGAGCTGGGCAAAATGTGCTTTTCGGCAGAGCAAACGGAGAGTGAAAACAGGACTGGGGCCTGCAGAAGAAACGTCCTGTATATTCAGAGGTAATGTAGAGTCAGAAGTCAAAAAGAAAAAGGTAAGAAGTGAGTTTGCAAATCACACCAATGATGCCAAGGAAGTCCTAACGCCAGCAAGTAGAACTCACACACATTAACATTCCCCCCTTTAATATTGTTAATAAAGCTGAGAATGTTTTTCCTTTTGTCTTCAGCCCTTTATTCTCTCATACTGTCTAATAATTAGATCTAGAGTACAACTGACAGCCTCCTGGTCTCCTTGCTGTCCCTGAACTGTGCAGCAGCCTGATGGCATTGCAGTGTCTGGGCAGATGTGTTAGGAGAGCCTGGCCGTGTCCCTGAACCACAGCACGGGCTCCCTGTGTGCCACAACAGGCTTCCATGCCAGGGCTCCACAGAGGCAATCCCTGCAGCACTTGTAACACCCCAGGTAACACCAGGCTAGGGGTGTTTCCACAGAACAGCAGCTCCACTTACACCGGAATGGTCTGAGTCTTCCCAAATATGGGAATAAATTAATGAAAATATAGAAACAATTTACATTTAAAAGAAAGAAACTGTACAAGGGGAACTTAACAGCAATCTTCTGTCTCAAAATGAAAGTACAGAGAAAATTGACAGAAATAATTGTCAGCTCTGAGTTAATTTTTTGTTTTAAAATTCTGTCTTAAAAATAGAGACATGCCCAGTGTGAATAAACAAACAAAAAAAGTGGTTTTAAAGTAATGCATGGGCTTTTCGAGGTAAATAATGTAATGGAGAGGGTATCACAAAGTAAGTCAGCTTAAAAGACTCATGGAGTAATTCCTGTAATATGTCTTTTCCTACAGCTATGCTAAGAGAATGACTTGCACCCCCCAACCCCCTAACAATACACTACTCCAAGCTGGAGTATGGGCCAATAAAGCTCAATCTTCTAATATGACTCTTATATGCAAAAGATGAGGAAGGAAACAGTGCTGCTGACTAGTATTGTGAAGTGTTTATCATTGCCTGTCACAGTGAGTAAAGTTCAAGTAGCTGAGTAAGATCATATGTATTGTACATAAGCATCAAATATTAATCCATTGTTATCTTACTATAAGGCTTGGCCTAGGTTATGCTTGATTTGACTCAGCCTGGGAGACTTTAACTATTCTAAGTTTTATACTTTTTTTTTTAAGCAACTTACTGCTCAATGTATGACAAAGAACTGTGAGTAAAACTGAATGCAGTTATATAAGCATAAAAGTCCCCATACAAATGAACAATGAAGAAACTAATCTGGTGATACTCACTCTTAGCTGCAAATATAAACATATAAGTGGCTTCTACAGTCTAGTTCCCATCTGACTTTAATATTTCATTTATTTTCATTTTCTAACATGCTCTGGTATCTAAGAGATTAAGAGATTACTTAGTAATTCATTAAATGATACAATTTTCTGGTATAGACGTGAAGAGCTTTTTGAATTCTCATTGTGTTGCCATGATCAGGACAACAGCTTGAGTTAAAGCCAAATATAGTGTTTAATCATTTGGTATCAAGGTACTAATGAGCTCTGCAGACATTCCAAATACAATTTTCCCCTCTTCAGCTAGGTATGGCTTAATCCACTCTGTTTTTCCTGTTGTGATGTCCAATATGTAATTTTCTCCTCATACTACAAAGAATGTTTTCAAAAGGTTAAAGTTATGCTTTTTGCATCACAAAAGAGACTGTGCCAATTTTTCTTTCCCTGATGTTAAATTACTATCCAATCCTACACTGATTTGATAGCTGACAATGAATATTTTTCCTCAAAATCTCAGATCACAAACTATGCTAGTTTGTATATTCTGATTTGTATATGTGTGTTTCCTAGTTGTGATGTACAAGATTTTTAGAGCCAAAGATCTAACATGAGCTGAATAATTTTTATAATTACACTTCAAAACTTGTGCAATTCTACGGTAGTATAGTGTAACGTTAGTAAAGTAGTGTAGCAGGATGCTCTAAGTGGGCTAAAACAGCTTGAATTTTGTCCTGTTTGCAAAAGTTATCAGAGGTGGATGGAAGAGGGGCATTATGCTGTTTTTTTGTGTTGAAGAATTCTGAGACCAGCCTGACCCAATTCGAAGTTAAACATCCTGAGGATGTGAAGAACAATGTTTCCTGACAGAAACTGGGACTGGTGAGAATGTGACAAAGTTCCTGAGAAAGGAACCAACAAATGGTAGTGCTAATAACTTGAATAAAACTGCTGATCTAAAGGTTGCTGAGCTGACACAGCTCACCTGGAAACATCTGGCTACAATCACTTTACATATAGGTGATTTATATACTGTAAGAGCACAGTTCTGTTTAACAATAGGCACTTATAAAACACTCCTTCCCTCTTCTGGAGTGACTGTATAAAGATTGCTCCCTTTAGTGAGAACACCCCTCAAGGTTACTTCTCTATGATTTTTAATGGCATTTGAATAGAGAAATTTCTCAAAATATAAAATTTTTCCACGGACCAGGATTTCTGTCCTCCCACTGTTAAATTAATGACTGTAACTTAACTAATACCGACGGCTTTCTGAATTGGATTTGGGACCATTACTACAACACAATTGTTCAACTTCTTGCTGATGTATTTACATCACAGTCAGGGGCTGTGTTTAGGGTATGCAAGAAAAACCACTTTAGGTTATTTCATTCACTTAGTCTGGAGAACTGGGGAAAGAAGTGAAGGGATCGGAGTTGACCGTAACCTCCTTCTTCAATTGATGATCTCTCCATTCAAAATACCCATTCTACAGTCATGCTTTCTCCAGGTTTATGTGTTTCTTTGAAGGCGGGGTTAGAATGTGATTTTAAAAAAAGTAATCCCATTGTAGTCAACAATAAAACAAGTATGGTTGTTGGTACGTAGGAAATTCCCAATGCATGCAATGGAAGTCAGGTTACTGGCTTAAATGCAACGTGAATGAGTGGTGTGTGAGTGGGAGTGGCTGGCAAGGCAAAACCGCGGGCAGGTCACCTGGTCAAGGTAGTAGAGTTAAGAGAGTTCTACTTTTGTTCGTATTCCCATGATACGGTCTGGATTTGGGAAGAGGAAGTGAGCAGAACAAACAGATTTAATTCACCAGGTTACTGGAAATAGAGACTTGGGAGGTGTGTTTTAGGAGGGCCGCCTCGCTGCAGCGGTGCCACTCCTTACAGGCAATCCCCCCCATCGCCTCTTAATGGCGGCCCAGCGGGCCCGCTCCCCGCCGAGCGCTCGTGGGTCGGCCCTGCCTCCCCCGAGAGCCGCAATGGTTCGTCCTGGGGCAGGGCGGGAGGGTGGTCAGTGCGCGGTTCGCTTCCGGGTTCGGGTGCGGGCGGGCGCTCTGTGGTTGCTCCTCCCCTCCGGCTCGTCGGGCGGGTGCGGGCGGGCGCTATGCGCAGGCTCGGCCCTTGCCTCAAGATGGCGGCGGTGGCGGATAAACAGAAGCACGAGCACGGGCGGGTGAAGATCGGGCATTACATCCTGGGGGACACGCTGGGCGTCGGCACCTTCGGGAAAGTCAAGGGTGAGCGGAGGAAGCGGGGCCGGGACGCGTTTGGAGGCCGGTCAGCGGGGCCCCGGCCCGCCCCGGCCCTCGCAGCGCCGCTCGGAGCGGGAGTTGCGCGGGCTGAGCTGCCGGGGTGGGACTTGCGGTCCCGCGGCGGGAAGCAGTGTCTGGGGCAGAAACAGCTTCCTCATCTGTGTGTGCGGAAATAACCACTGGAAGCTAAATGCTGCGTTTATTTAGAACAGCACTGGGCATGTAAAGAAAGTGGGGAATCTCAGATTGTCGAGCTGTCTTATATTGTTGCACACTTCGATGCACAAGTACGAGCTCTCGATGTCCTTGTAAGGAAGGCAAGATTTCTCTCTCTACAAAAACAGAAAAAACCATAAAAAGATTGGCCTGCGATTGTTGGATTAACTGGTAACGCGGTTGACGCGCAGATACGGGAAAACTTTATACTTAGTCTATTTGATCAGTGGTTATCAAAGTTTTTTTCAGCTCAGATTTGAAAAACCTCACTGTAGGGCTGTGGATGCCATGGTGCTTATTGGAAGGCTAGTACAAATAAAATAGAAGTTAAACTTATTCTTGGTGCCATTCAACATAGGTTGAAGAACTGTGCATTAGCTTACACTGATTCTTCTGTGTTGTTCATGAGAACTTAAAAAAGTTGAAGCAAGCAAATCAGAAACATCCTTTTTCGAATAAGTCGAGCAAGGCTCAGGCTGCATTCTTCGTAGGGTTTTTTTTTTTTTTCTATTATCTTAATGAGTGCATGTGATTATAACCAGGAAAAAAAACACCCAGCTTTTTTTTTTTCACTGTGGATATTGCATTATATATGCTCTGCACAAGCTCTTTTAACTATTGACATGTTCTGAAGAAATTACTAATGTGTAGGAAATAGGAGCATATTTTTCTCTAGGAAAGCAGTAAAAACCACTTTGAGAGCAGAGTCCTTTGAGTCTCTTGTTCAAGGCAGGATTACGAAGGGACAACCCCAGGCACTTGGGAGCAGTGACGTCCCAACTGGCACCTCGGGTACCATTTTTTTCCGTGAGAACTTAGAACTTTCTTGAATAGAGAGAAAATAAGATAAGGCAAGAGACAGGCATCAGGTTCTCTTTCCTCACAGAGGGACTACATGGTTGGGGGAGGGGGTCAAAGATGTGTTTGTTTTATGGTTTTTTTATCCATCATGCTGCACAAAACTAAGATTGGCATACCATCAATATCTTAATATGTTCCTAAATTTAGGAGGGCACTGTTGCACTACTGCTTTTCTTATCCCTATATGATGTACTATGTTACTTTTGTCTTGCTTCAGCTGTGCTTAATAAAGAATATTTTATCTCTGATGCACTGGTTTTCCTCTTGAACACACATGTGCTTCATTTAATAGCAGATCTGCAATTGTTTGCCTGTAATCTCATAATTTTCTTAGTCTGGTGTTATGGATTCTTGAATTGATGTAAAGTGAAAATCTGTAAGAAATGTGTTCGCTTCTTAAAATTCAGTCAGGGTTTATGTTCAGCTCATGTGATGCAGAGGGTCAGGCATATGGCTCCTTGAAAGTGGATGTTTGATTTTAACAGTGGTGGCAGCTTGAAAAGATCGAACTGGAAAATCAGTGCTTTACTTGGTAATTGTGAAAGGCCTCCTGCTGTAGCTGTCAGATGAAGTCACCCTCATGGGTAGCTGTCACTGGTGTGGTGTCTGTCCAGTTTAACTGTTCACCTGCTGTACCAGTCTGAATTAAATGCTGAGTGACTTGGTTCACCTGATTGTGCCTCAGATGGGCAGTCACAGTGGAGATGGCTGTTCCTAGCCAGCTAAAATCTAGGCAAAGCTGAAATGCCACAGAAGTGAGGAGCTGAGGGAGAAGAATACTGAACATAAACAAACTATATAAGATAGGTTCATGTTTCAGCTTTACCATGATACAGGGTGAAACACATCTCCCCGTTTTTGTCAGTTTTGTTTTTTAAACACTGCTGATGTTTGCTGCTGAAACCAAATGCAAACTTTTATTTCCAAATAGTTTTTGTTTTAAAGTTATCTTTCATAAAGGGAAGAGTACTCAGGCATCCAGTGGTCCATACTGAGAATATGAGGGATATCACATAAGGCTGTAAATATACAATGATTGTTCCAGATCTCTAGATGTAGGTTATCAACACTGGTCTGTATAGACTGCAAACGTAACATAAATAGGTGGTGTAGGTCAAGGCAACGATAAGGGACCTGGAAATGGACAGTGCAAATCAGTATGATCTCTAATGTTGTGCAGCAGTATGGCTTTGCACAGCATGAACTAATGTTGTTTGTTTTTCATGTCAATGAAAACATTTGTTTAGCTGATACTTTTAAAGACTGCTTTCCTCTGAGCTTTGAATTGTCTATTTGGCTGTTGCAGAATTGTTTCATTAAATATAAATAGGCTTGTTCGGTTTTTTTTTTCCTCCCCTACAAACTTAATGACTGGAAACTGTATTTCATGAGAATGTTGTATTTGGTCTGGATGGCCTCATAATCAGTTTTTCTCCAGTTGAAGAACTGTCAAACAAGGTTAGAGACTGTTGCTCCTGCGCTTCTACAGTTAAAAAAAGTTGCTGCTGCTTTCAGACTCTGCCACTGTCTTGGAAGTCTTGGTGCTATGCAAAGCCACAATGAAGCCTGGAGGCTATTGGTGTTATCAGAAAATAAAGACATAGGGATATACTACATCTGTTAAATTAATTTTTTTTTTGCAGTGATTAGTTTGAAGGACTGATATCTAGCTGAGGAGTAGGGTGCATTCCCTATTATAGGTAAAACTTCTGTCAAGGGGTAATGCAAAGTAGCTTTCAGAAAGATAACACTGGCTGCTTATGTTTCTTCATGATGTTATCATCTGAGGTGACGCTTTCACTTCTGTCCTAACGTTGAATTCAAAACTGTCAGCAGTCTGTTACCAGTTAGTGTCTGCTGTTTTACTGGTAACAGATACCTTGAACTGTATCCAGTTTTATTTCATGACATGGATAGTTATTGGAAACTTTTGTCTTAAAAGGCTAGTTTTGCTAGAATTTTAAATTGAATTAAAGACAGGTAAAACTTACTGAAGAAAATAGAGATTGAATTTGAAATGTCTGAAGCAAGAGAACAGGCTTTTTGGGATCTTTTTGCACCTGCACCAAACCACAGTAAGTTTTCCTTACAATAATTTATTCAAAACTGGCAAAGTTGAAGAAGCAGAAAATCTTGTTTACTCCCAGTCAGTGAATAAAATTAAGGCTTTAGGCACATAGCCTTGGAGGCTGTCACAGCTAGAATTGGTTTCAGTCAACTGCAAATGTTACTGTTTAATTACTTTGAATGAAAAATTTGTTTTGAAAAACAGTTTTCTTATGTGCCTTGCATATTGAAGATAGATTGTAGCTAATGAATTACTTTCTAATGTTTTTCTGAGTGCTACTGAAATCCAGTCTAAGGTAGGAAAATCAGAAATGAAACACACTGGTGTAAAAGTGAGACTTTATAACACAGTGCATATCAACAGTGCATATTTATATGCTAAGCTGTAGACTTCATCAAATACATATGCTACCTACTATATTAAACAGCTTCTGAAACGTACTTTGTAAAGCAATGGAAGATGCAGATTCATGTGTCTGACTGTTGTTGGTTGGTTTCTAAGAAGCTGTTTCTTACTAACAAAAACTAATGTTACATATTAACTGACTGGTTAAAATTGTTTTTTTTTCCCAAATACTTCTGGCTTACTTCCATTCCCATTATGGATGGGTGAAGACTTTGCAGTTAGAATAGTTGCTTTTCTAACTTTTATAATTTTTAATGGTAATTCTTTACTCATGAGGGTTTGAACATAGGTGATATAATTCTTTTGGTTACTTTAAAACTTCAATCATATTTGAAGAAAACAAAGGGCGTGTGATTTCTTTAATTGTAGATCTGGTTCAAAGAAAATAATTCTCACAGATTCTTAGGCACTCACCTGTCACTGCTTTGTGGCTTCTCTAGAACCAGCTATGGATGTGAGCTTTGTCCTGCATTCCTCAGTAATGCAAATGTCCCTGCCCAGCACTTTGTTTAATGTGGCCATTGTTAGGTAATGGCTCCTCTGAATGAGAGGGTGTCTTTTCATCGTAGTCAGAGTTCTTCTGTGTTTTCAGATACTAGATGTATCTCAGTGCAGCGCTGTGATGGTTCAGGGTCTTGGGTAATCCACTATTTAGTTCCCTACAGGAATTTAGACTGCTTTATTTTGCATCCTGGCTGTCTTCTTGTAAGAATAATCACTCAGATGCTTATCATTACCTTTGCCTCTCTGCTAAGACCTTCTCACTTGCATTGGTTTTTCGCTCAATATAGAGGTAAAAGGCAGCAGAAAGGTCTTTTGTGTTGTGAATGAGATATACAGATTGATGGGTGTTCGTTTATTCTGTCCAGATTATCTGCTGAACACTGAAAGATTTTTGTGGATCATTGCTGTTTAATTACAGCTTCCCTTGGATATATTTAAACAAAGCTTGAAGCCCGGGGCTTATTTAAATTCTCAAGTGAGGGAAGGCACCCAGATGAGTAATATTGTGTTCAGCACAGTTCTGTTAGAAATGTCTATTCATGTGGACAAATATGAACCATGCGGGTGTCCCTAGAATCTGGCTAATCTTCAGAAGGTAGGAATCAAGGTGGCAAAAGAATGATATATTTATAATCGTTGGATGCAGCAGCCATGCATATACGGAAGCTTCTAGCTTCTTAGTGTTCTATCTGTGACCCAGTTTCAGGTTTAAGAAAAATATTCTGATGAACTTTGTTGTGACTGCTTCCAACAACACTTGTGAAGTTAAGGACTTCAAGAGGGGTAACTGACTGGGAAATAGTTTACACTGTTGAGTTCCTCTGTTTACAGAGCAGTGAAACAGTCCTCAGTTTGTTTTCCACTTCTAGGATTGCATTCGGTTGCACCTTTGTATAGTTTTTCGTTGTTACTATTCTCATTTATTTTGTTCATTTCTGGTAGCATTTGCCACTTTTTTAATATAATAAAGCTTTGGTGTTAACTGTACAAACTGTGGAGGTTATATAGGGTTAGTCTGCTCCAAGGACTGATACATTTTTAAAAGTAAACCGATCAGATACTCATACTGGTAATTCAGAGCAATTGCTGAAACAGACATCATGACGGAGGAATAGCAGTGATTTCTTTAGTAAGAGTGATTCTTACAGATAAATAGAAGAGATACAGGAAAACATGTTTGAATGAGTTACCAAGTAAGCCAAAAGCTTGGTGTGACTTACAGAGGGAGAGAAAATGCTCTACATGCTCTCTCTAACTAGTAAGGATGGCAGGGTTTTGGGATGTGCTTCTTTTTTTTTTTCCAATATTGCAAAAAATGTCATGCAGCAAGACTTCTGTTTAAGGTTTTTCTTGCATCTAATGATGGAATTGTGGGAGAAATTGGAGTAGGGCTGAAGAAATTACATACCATCTGGTTTTCAACCTCCCCAAAGATAATAGGGGGATGTGGAATGCTAATATCTTAACTTGTATTTCTTGGCTACATTCAAAAAGGGGAAGTAACATCTTAACCAAGCAATTGAAACGCTGGCTAAATGTTTCCTTGTTTCTTGCAGTTGGAAAACATGAATTAACTGGACATAAAGTTGCTGTGAAGATCCTGAATCGACAGAAAATTCGCAGCCTTGATGTTGTAGGAAAAATCCGCAGGGAGATTCAGAACCTCAAACTCTTCAGGCATCCTCATATAATTAAGCTGTAAGTTTAGCTTGCAGTAATCAAACTTACTTATGCAGTAATCTCTTCTTGTTCTCACTGATTTGAAATACATTTAAAGGGCAATAGTACAAACAGTATCTTGGCAGAAAAGGAACCAGTTTCAAAGCATGCAGCTCTGTCCTCTGTAAAGTGTTGTCACAAAGCTGATCTTTTCAGTAGGCTGGAGAGCTTGCCTTAGATTTTTGCTTAGAAATTATTTGGACAGGTATATAAAAGGTAATGTCATGACAGATATTTCTAGTATAATTCATCTCTGGTTTTAGTGGCTACTTCATTTTTCTTTTTCTGTTTATGTTTGATCTTTTATTTCCTGCTTAGAAAATGAGTTTCTAAGAACAAGAGTGTAAAGGTAATTTCTATAGTAAATTTTTTGTATTTTCCTAAAATGTTTTCAGTGATATACTGGTCAGTGATGTATGGTTTTTCAGTGTAGGTGGTGCTCTGCAAGATTTTTCTGAATTAAGAATGTAAACTTTGTTAAATGTGATTGCTATTTCAGAAATCTTAATATAGCTGTTGCCCTTTGTCTAAATGTGGTATTTAAAATGTGCCTGATTACATCTCTGAGTTGATCAGTGGACTTCAGAGTACAACTGTGTCCCAGAGTAGACCCCACATGTCTTGTCTTTGGTAATAAATTATAAATAGCATTGATTTTCTTTTGACTCTAATTTCCTGTTAGGATAACTTGCACTTCCAGAGCGTGGGTGACTTTCACTCTTAGTCGTTACGTGGGTGATTTATTTATTAGTAGAATCTTATTCTTAAGACCCCATTGCCACTGACAGATGCCATTTCTGTATACTCCCTTTAATCTGGCACCAGTTGGTACACTGAAGCTAAAGTGTATGGTGTAAGATCAATTCACTCACTTCTTCAGTGGGTTAGTTTTCAGAAGACTGTAGAGCTGATTTGTCAGCAAAATTGCTGGTGCTTTCAGTTAGTCCGTGAATGAGTCCAAAGGACATACCTACAGCCAGAACAGAACAGGAGGAGTCAGTGCACCAAGTGAAGTATCAGGAGGAAAGAGGAACATGTGCTTGTGGTGTTGCTAAACTGAAGTCAGTTTAGCAGATTTTGGATGACAGTTTTTCTCAGGGAATTACAGGAACAGTTTTTGCTCTTGTATGTGGAGAGAAAGCACAAGATGTAGATGATGAAAAATTGATGGATTCCCAGCTTTTCAGTTAGTCAGCTGGCATTTCTAAAACAGAGGCATTAATAGCCTGTGTATAAATAGCATTTGAGATAGACTTGATAGAGTTGTGCAGGCGAACTTGCTGGTAAACTAGGATTATGCTGATTATGCTGTTAGGAACTGGGTTGAGGAACTTCGAGATAGCATCATAAGATAACTTGGGATATAGTTAATCAGGTTTCTTCAGCATAATATTACAAATTAGACAATGAAAAATTTCATACAGGGCTGTAGCAGTATATACAGTTGCAACCTGTTGCAGTAAAATTTTCTTTCTACAACATGCTTTAAACGAAACAATCCCCCCCCCCCAAACTTTGGAGTATCCGTTTGCTACCTTTTGTCTTCTCAGTCTAATATCTGAGTTTTGTCTAAAGTGTTATAAGCATGTGTTTTCTTCTTCTGTTAAAAATGGAACCCTTCTGACTGCTCTAAAGGAAAAAAAATAAACAATATAGATAAGGATATGTCAAAAAAATTTGAAATCTCTTAAATTTTTAGTTTGTCCATAAATGTTATTTCAAAGCTAGTTTTTAAAAATTCCATTTAAGTGCAATGATAAAAATATAATAACCAGAGATTGATACTCTTTGATACTAATATTCATTATTATTAAGAAGAATTTTTCCCTAGTCTGAAAGTACACTTTTTTGTGTGAATTTTTTTTTTTTTGTGCAAGTGAATTTTCTTGCCTGTTAATGTTGAAAAGTGTGTATTTTTGCAATGCTAGCAAAGTCCTTTTGAAGTCCTTTTTCACTGCACCAAGCTGTTGGTGAGGCAGCACTGTAGGTAGTTTTATAGAAATTACTTGTACCTCTGAAAGAACAAGGACTGATATTCCTGATAGGGATTACAAATTTCTTGCTAGTCTTGGCACCACACAGTGTAAGGAGAGGACATAGCTTCTGAAAAATATTGTCATTCCAGTAGCTGTTAATTGGTTGGTATTTCAAAGTATATTTTTTGTCTGATTATTTGTATGACTTTGGTTTTAACTAAATGTAACTATTGTTTTACTGAGTGTGTAGACTAATAGATACCTTCTCTTACCAGGTACCAGGTCATCAGTACACCCACTGACATTTTCATGGTGATGGAATATGTTTCAGGAGGAGAACTATTTGATTATATCTGTAAAAATGGAAGGGTAAGAAGTAATCCAACTTTGCAAATTAGTGACTGGCATTCTGTTACTGCATTTGCAAAATTCCTGTGTCACCCTGCACTGAGGGGAGAGACAGCTTCTTTTTGGGTATCCTCGTCAGAATGTTGCAATTAAAGGTTTATTTTCTCAACAGAATACTATGATTAGTGTAGCACAGGATTTATGATTGGAGTATCACAGGATGTCAATTAGCAGAATCAATGTAGTACAATTTATAGGTAGTGTAGAATTTCTAACACAACTTTACTTAGGATATCTATTCACCTAGAACCTCTGTAGATCTGGTCAAATCTTAGAGTTTGTTTTGCTCTGTCAGTATAACAAGCACAGTCTAGCCTTGGAAGTCACATGGAAGAATACAAGCCACTCAGTCCACAGGAAGCAGAGGGTGGTGGAGGCATCTGTGGCCACCAGGAAGTCCTGAGTTTCTTTCCCATTTAGACTTGTAACTGATGTTAAAGCCATTGCTCTGGCTGCTGTTGCAGTTCCATATTCCGTAGCAAGAGTGATCCATGGCTGTGTGCCTGGGAACTAAAGGCTGATAAGGAAGCAGATAATCATCGTGGCAAACAGGAATCTTGAGGCTGGTAGGGAGGGGAAGAAGAAAGCTGGTTTGTCTGCTTCTTTCACAGGACTTCCAGGGGTCTGATAATGAGGAAGAGAGGTCAGCACATGACTTGCTTGGTCACAGAATAGCTGCGTGCCTCATAAAATGGAGTTAATTAAGCTAACATTATCAAGGGAGCAGAGGGTACTGGTCACACCTTGTTACATATAAGTGTGTTTTCTTGTATTCAGTTTTAATTTTGNCTGGGAGCAGAGGGTACATATAAGTGTGTTACATATAAGTTGTTGCATATAAGTGCAACAACTTGTTACATATAAGTGTGTCTTCTTGTATTCAGTTTTAATTTTGTTGCTATCAATTAAAATATATTTTATGACTGTGCTTTTTTTAGAAAGTACAAATGTGTTAGCACATTTAAAATCTTTATGTATGAGTCTGTCATAGCATTTTTCCTCTCTGCTTATCTGTTAATTTACAATGGCTGGGTATAAACCAAAGGGATGTGTACCCAGTTAGAGTAGCTGAAAACTGTTTCTTCAGTAGTTGGGAAGCTACCGTTGTGCCTTTATTACTGTCTTCTGCTATTAGAACACTTTCTATAAAAGTTCTGAAGTCACTTTTGACAGACCATTTAGGTATATAGGATATTTCAATTACTTGTTAGGACAAACTGGTGTGGATTAGGGATCTTTGTAGGAAATGCCCAGCTAAGTCTGCTGTTTTGGACTGCCTGCTAATAACATAAATAGCATCTGAAATTTATAATTTCTGTGCTGCATTTCAGCAGTTTTACCAACTTAAATCTTGTGCTGTGCTTAAATGTCAAAGTTCTTTGATATTCCAATTAGACAAAGTTAATATTTGAATGCTAATTTTTCTAGTTAGTGAGTATGTAACATCTGCCATACCAACTTCAAAAGTGTGATTGAGAAATTTCAGTGTGTATGTTTTGTTTTAGTCATTTTAGCACTGTGGAACAAACAAAATGATGTAAGTTATGAAGCTTCCTGCTACAAGTTCTGATAATCTGCTGTATAAAGTGTCAAAGCCATAAATGATAAGTCTGGGTCATGGGAAAATTTCCTCTAGCTCATATAAATAAAAAACAAGTTAACTTCCACTGTCTCTCAATTGTTTAAAATCTTTGTCTGTTTTAGCTTGACGAGAAGGAAAGCAGACGTCTGTTCCAGCAAATCCTTTCTGGTGTGGATTACTGTCACAGGCACATGGTAGTACATAGAGATCTGAAACCTGAAAATGTGCTGCTTGATGCACACATGAATGCCAAGATAGCTGACTTTGGTCAGTATTGCTTTTTTAAATATCTGATTGCATTTCTGGTGTTAGATCCTTTTAATTACTATGGGAAATATTAAATAAAGTATGTATACTTCAGTACCCTGGTGGTGGGATACAGTAGAAGAATATGAAGAGTATCAATGTAAAGCACAATAATGTTCTTCCACATTTATTGAACTTATTTTCCTCTCAAGCTTTCTTTTGAGGTATTTTCTGTCACTGGCTGAAATTGCAAACTGATTAGTTTGGTTTTGCTTAAAAATATTTTCTCTAAAATGCTAAATAGACGTAGTTTCTGACCTTTCCACTTCAAAACTCACTCCTTGTCTGTTTCCACATCTGTAAAATTAATTTTTATAATAAGCATCTGCTTAGCTCTTCTTGGAAGCACAGTGCAGGGGCAATTCACCATCTTTAAGATGCTACAGTGCTAT
The DNA here is from genome assembly GCA_013398175.1 of Climacteris rufus. Classification (NCBI taxonomy): domain Eukaryota; kingdom Metazoa; phylum Chordata; class Aves; order Passeriformes; family Climacteridae; genus Climacteris; species Climacteris rufus. The sequence goes on from VZRZ01002551.1 coordinate 403,730, forward strand.
AGAAAAATACACTAGTCCTACTATTAAATTGCTATAAATTCACTTTGAAGATGTGAAGAAGATTTTTTAATGCTAGCTGTTCATGACACAGCTGCAGAAGAGCCTTGCAGCTAATTCTTGGAACCATCTGAAACAGGAAACCTCATCACATAAGCATAGTAAGGTATCCATACTAGTGTATCATGGTAGATCTCTTGTAGACATAGTGGGTAATACCTGCTCTTGTAAGTCTTCAATGAAAGGTGTTAAGTAATGCTGAGTATTCTAAGTTTATTTCAAAAGTATGGTGTTCAGCTAGCTATCTGGGCCCTGGGAATCATACTGATCTCTCATGTGTAAATGCTTTGGGTGAAGTGGCTTACATGGTAAGAAATGAAGTACAGTAACTTATAAAAATACCTTCCTGTAACTTAGTGTCAGCAAAACTGTAGCACTCAGTTAATCATGACTAGTGTATTCAACAAGAGCGTAATAAAAGTTTTTGTGTATTAGAATATGAAAGCTAGCCAAGCTGTACTCTTTCCTCTCCACACACCACCAATACCCCACCCCACACTCCCTGCTGACCCATAAAAGGGCATAATTCCTTCTGGGAGACAAGTTCTTTGGCTTATGGCCGTCTTGATCATCCTCCACTGAGGAAACCAGAAGATACTTTCCATAGTTATTAGACTATACTGAGGGCTGGTGAATGCAGGTGGCCTAGTTCTAATGCACACTTGAGTTGCAACAGAGTATCTGAAAATCAAACCACTGAAACGCAGTGATGCAGGAACCCAGGTGTGTAGTGAAGAGATGCACATTGTGCAAAAGTCACATTTACCCTTCAGTTCCCTTATTCTTTGTAACCTCTTAAAGAGTTTTAGGAAACTGTGTGGTAGCATTTTCCACTTTGGCATTTAAGAAGCAAATGTGGGTTTTAGTACTTTCTTGTTAATGACTAAAATCCTATCTTGCTATACTACTTCATCTCCTTTAGAACAACTTTGTTCTCTGTCATGCCTGTGTCATCCAAATTTACCTGGTTTTTGTCTAGGAATGAATATGTTCTCAAATACTTCTGGGTTGTGGGCAGTAATGGATTGATGATACTCAGATTTCTGGTAAAATAAAATGGAGGATTATGTGGCATGCTCATGTAAAAATTCACTAATTCCAAAATATGCTATTTCTTAACTGGAATAAATGTGTTAATTTTCTAATTTGAATCACTAGTGGTTTGTTCTAGGTGGTATATGCAGTGTGAAATAATTTTGCTCCCTTAATTTTTAGTAGTTGCTCTTATACACTTTCAGGTCTATCAAATATGATGTCAGATGGAGAATTTTTAAGAACAAGCTGTGGTTCCCCTAACTATGCTGCACCAGAAGTAATTTCAGGAAGGTAGTTTCTTTTATATTGGATACATGTGTGCATGTATTTAAGTTATTTTGCTGCTTCATTCTAAAGGCTGCAAGACTAGTTCAGTTGTCAAGCTTGATGCTGAGAAACTGAGGGCTATTAATTGTATTGATAATTTTTCGTGAGTGTTTAAAGCTTCTGTGAACTAGCTTTGAATAGTTCCTGTAAGGTTGAAGTGATGTCTGATGTCCCAAATCCATTGTGTACACTCTGCCTGAATTGGTTTAAAAATCTCATGTACAGCTCAGTTTGTGGAAGGAAAGGTGCAGATGAACAGGCAAAGTCTGCTGTGAAGTTGAATAGCAGTAAAATGTCTGGTCTAGAATACTCAGTCTGGAGGTAACTTCTCTTTTTGTAAACTATAATTGTAGCTGCTTTCAGCTACCTACCCTAATATTGCCTCTTGCTGACTAGAGGCCAGATGTCTGTTTTACTCAGGCAGTGGCACAGAACACGTGACCTGTTCTCTGCTGTACGGATTTGTCTTAAACTTTTCAGCCACAATTTGGGGGATTGCTGACTTTGCACAGATACCTCCAAAACATTTATAACCTTGTATAACATGGCCTTTCTTAGTAGTAGGTGGATGTTTCTTTCAGTTTGCCTTTGTGTGAAATTGCACTGTGAATTATTGTTACACAATAGAGAGGGAAATTCTGTACTTGTGCCCTGTTATGTATTAGAACGCGAAGGGTACTGAAGTTCAAGGGAGGCATGGCATAGAACTGAAAAGGTATAGTGCTTGCAAATCAGTTATCCCAAGTTCATGTGCTTTTAATTACTGAGATGCAATGTGAAAAAGAGAGAAAAAAGTATTTAAGTGTATTAAACACAAATTGCTAACAGTTAATTTTTTCACAGGTTATATGCAGGTCCAGAAGTAGATATTTGGAGCAGTGGGGTTATTCTCTATGCTTTGTTATGTGGAACACTTCCATTTGATGATGATCACGTGCCAACCCTTTTTAAGAAGATATGTGATGGTATCTTTTATACCCCTCAGTACCTGAATCCAGCTGTAATTAGTCTTCTGAAGCACATGCTGCAAGTGGATCCAATGAAGAGAGCAACAATCAGAGACATTAGGTAAAACATCAGTGCTGTCTGATCACAAGATGCTGGAATTACAATAGTGCAAATGTGCAGAACAAAGAAATTACTCATGCAGCTTGGGTATGTTTTTTAGACTGAGATGAAAAATTCAGCTTCTGATGGTTTGGTTTTAGCTTTGACAGCACTGATCTCCAGTGGACAATGAAGTATCTATTGGGAGATCACAGTAAAACAGATTATTTGTATTATATATGAAAATTCTGAGAAACTTTAAGACTGCTATAGGAAAGCTATTTATCTCCATAATGCTTTGCAAAAATTACACTATATACACTTCTCTGGGGAAAAAAATTGTCTTTGTCATTAGAAACCAGTGCTCTGTACTGTAAATGTCTGAGGAAGCTCTTTAATCTGATAATTACCACTTATATTTGTATTTCTTCAGGCTCTGAAAAAGCATTTGTTAAGACTGTGAGTATTCCATATGCAAGATAGCTGTTTCTAGTTTCAGAACACTGGCATGAATTGGTGTGTGTATGAATGATAATTACTTCACAAGTACTAATAAGTTAAAGTTTGTAGGTAGAGATAGTCATCATGGGTTCCAGATTCTGAGACAATTCTGGAGAAGTTGACTGTGTTGACAAATGTGCACTGGGTCAAATAAAAAAATTGGTAGCTGAGACAACTGTACTTAATGCAGAAGCTTAATTTTCATTGCAAGAAGCTCTAAGGAAAGAATGTTTGCTATACTACCATAGTGAAAATGCTGCTGCTTTTAGGGCTGGAAGTTAGGAAATCAGCAATATTCTTGTTTTCTCAGTATAACAAAAAGCATGGTGCACTTACCTGTTACAGCTTTATTGCAATGAGAAGTACCTTCTTGCAGAGATCAAAGCACTGTGAGAACTAAGTTGTAAAACTAGGGTGGATGGGAACTTAACTTACCTCAGCTGTGTTAAGTAAGTCTGGAAAACAAGTGGTGTGAAACAGGTGTTGAAAAATGTTGGTTACAGAGCATGGATGGATTTTGAATCTGAAACTTTTCTGTCCTATTACCCATACAACATGTCACCTCATAGTTTAAAGGACAAACTGTGTTTAATTGAATACCTTAATTCTTCTAGGGAGTGTATATATGTGCATGCAAGGGGAAAGGCCCAGTGCCATGAACAGTAATAAAATATTCCTCTGGGTTCAGTCATCCTAGCTAGGTTGAGTCTTGTAGTGGTATGGGAAAACATTCTTCTGCTGCCAAATTAACTGTTTTTCTGATTAAACTATATTTTGCTCAGCACATTTGTGCTGAGGTACAGTGTTGTCAGGATCACACTGAGTAAAGCTTAGTCCACTGTGCAGGTTTGGGCTGGAATAGAGTTGAGTTTCTTCATAGTAGCTTGTAGAGGGCTGTGTTTTGGATTTGTACTGAAAATACTCTTGAAAGCACATGGATGTTGTAGTTACTGCTGAGCAGGGCTTGCACAGAGCCCAAGCCTTTTCTGCTCTCCTCACACTGTCCTGACAGGGATGGGGATGACAGCAGGCTGTCCTGACAGCAGGCTGGGGATGCAGAAGGCATTGTGAGGGGACACTCACTACTGGGGCAGCTGACCCCAGCTGACCACAATGATATTCCATACCATATGGGGGTCACACTCTGCAATAAAAATTGGAGGAAGGCTGATGGAGGTGGGCTGCTGGTCAGGGTCTGCTGATCATCAGTCAGTTGATGAAGAGAAATTGTTTTCATTTACATTACTTGTCTTTCTTGGGTTTCATTGTCACCTCTCATTGTGATTTTGGATATTTTCTTCCCTTAGAATTTTTTAAAAGAAGTTTCTGATTATTAAACTGTTTTTATCTCAACCCCCAAGTTTTTTTGCACGTTTACTCTTCTGATTCTGCCCCTCATCTCACCGGAGAGGACTGAGCAAGTAGCTGTGTGATACTTAGTTGCTGGCTGGGGTTAAGACATAGCACTCCTGTTTGGCACCCAGTGTGGGGCTTGAAGGTGTTCAGATGTAACAGATTTGACCAGAGTGTGTTAGGTGGAATTTGCAATTATTTTATCTGTCTAATGGTTGTTGGTCAGAATATTGATTTATCTGTTTTCAATATTAGTTTATCTGATCTCGTCCATGTTCCATTTTTTGCTGTACATGTTGAAGATTTGGATTGTTTTTTACAATTTGCTGTGCTTTGCAGTGCTTAGTGGTTTTTTTTCTTTTTTTTTTTAGTTAGAACATTGGCCTTGAGCTTAATCAAGTATTTTGGCTCTGTACTGAAGCTGTTACTGTACTTGGGTGCTATCTCATGGAGACAATTAACAAGTAAACATCTTTGTCCAATTTTTTTCTGTGGAGCAAGTACAGAATGGCACCTTCACTGCATTATTCTGTGATGTTTTCTCCCTCATTGCCATAACTGCAGTATCTTGAACATCCTTCAAATATAAAAATATTTCTACTGGTATTTCTTATGAGTATAATTTAGGCTTTTTGTAAGAGTAACAAGCTGTTTTGGAACATCTCCCAGGCCTTGCAGCAGTGTGGTTATGGGTGGAAAGGCATGTGGGAGAAAATGGGCAGGTAGGACACAACAGAAATGGCATTTTGTCATGCAGTGATGGAATGTTTTGAAAGAAAGATAGCCCTTGCTATCCCAAAGAGGCCCAGCTTATTACACTGTGCTGGGGCCTGGCCTGCTTCTGTTGAACGCTGCTCAATACTAATCAGCACCCCCAAGGAGAAGAGAGGATTTCCGGTCTGAAAACACACCAACGACCCTTTGGCTAAACCAGAAACCCAGCTTTCAACTATATCACTTGCTCTTCTAACTAAAAATAAACAACTGAAGCAAAGTCATCTTGTTTAGTCAGGAATGAGGCAGCTTCTAGGAGAAAACAGGAGAGAGAATCACAAGCTTCAGCCCTTTCTGCAGCAGAACAGTCACAGGAACAGGAGGAGGAAGGGACTGAAATCATAAATGAGAAAGAAACCACCCTATCCCTAAGTGAGCTGTGAGATAGCAAAAAAGATTTTTTTCAGTCTCCTGCAAAATGTTTAGTAAAATCTTGTGCAGGCAGTGATTACTTTATGTACTGCTTTATTGTCTGTGCTACACTGAAGGGGTCTTGGACTGGCGACTGTGATTCTTCTTGCACAGACTAAAATTAATTTTATATTTTAAAGGAATTTCCTGTTAAAAATGTTTTCTTTACTTGCATATACTCATATTTTTTTTGCTTTGAAATCTAGGGAACATGAATGGTTTAAGCAGGACCTTCCAAAGTACTTGTTTCCTGAAGACCCATCATATAGCTCTACCATGATTGATGATGAAGCCTTAAAAGAAGTGTGTGAGAAGTTTGAATGCACTGAAGAGGAGGTGCTAAGTTGCCTATACAGCCGAAACCATCAGGACCCTTTAGCTGTTGCTTATCACCTCATTATAGATAACAGAAGAATAATGAACGAGGCCAAAGACTTCTACTTGGCTACAAGTCCACCAGATTCTTTTCTGGATGATCACCACCTATCTCGCCCTCACCCTGAAAGAGTGCCATTTTTAGTAGCTGAAGCACCACGTCCTCGCCATACTCTTGATGAGCTGAATCCACAGAAGTCAAAACACCAAGGTGTGAGACGGGCTAAATGGCACTTGGGAATACGGAGTCAGAGTCGACCAAATGATATCATGGCTGAAGTTTGTCGAGCAATTAAACAACTGGATTACGAATGGAAGGTAACAAAATAGAGGACCTTTAGAGCAAACAACAATGCATTTTTGTTTGAGCTGTGTGGTTACGTAGCCCAGAGGTCTGAAACTGTTCTCCTGTTCTGGAATTAATGTCATGTGGGTGTGCTGTCTGTGTTTGATGTGCCAGAAGGGTTTTGGGGGAGACTGTACATGCTGACTGGAAAAACAGTCCTGCTAAAGTTTTCTGTTGGGGCTGTAGGAATATTTTTCTGTTGGCTAAAAAACAACCAAAACCCCACAACCCTCTAATCTTAACAGGTAAGCCTGAAATCACTTGATAAATACCAGTGAGTTGAAATGACAGAAACAATATGCAGTGATTTTCAAGCAGTTCTGGTTACTGACTCAAATCTCTTCCATACTAGGTTGTAAATCCATATTATCTGCGTGTTCGAAGGAAGAACCCAGTAACAAGTGCGTATTCCAAAATGAGTCTCCAGTTGTATCAGGTGGACAGCAGAACATACTTACTGGACTTCCGTAGTATTGATGGTATGTGAAGAATTACTTAAGTTAGTTGAGTTGTATGGGAAATCATTCTACATGCAAACATATGTTTATTTTGTTCTTTAGAAGTGAAGTAAGTGTTGCCCTTTATTATTTTAAACCAATCTAATCCGTGTTAGAGATTTTTTGTATTCCTTCCTGATCTAGTCTTCCCGTGATAGATGCTTAGCTGCTGCATCCCTTAAATAATTGCTTTTTAGCTATATCAGCTCCTGAAGAGCTCCATTTTGTGTCTGCATCAGAAGTAACACCAGTAGTGCAAAAGGAGACAGGACTGTTGGAGGTGAGATTTGCATCAACCTAAGCTGCCTTTGGAGCCTCCCCCCAAATTTAAATGTTAATTTAGACCTGAAGTAAGCATGTGAACAATGTTTTCTAGTGAAGATAAAGCTTGACATCTAGACATTTAAATTTGACTTGGACTGTACCTTGTCATACTGGTTCTGACTGACATGGAATTAATTTTCTTCATAGCAGCCTACATGGTGCTGTTATGGATCTGTGACTAAAGCAAGTGACACACGAATGTTGCTGAGCAGTACTGGCATAGTAGCTTGCCTTTCTTTTGCCACACTGTCATGTTGAGAGGGGAGCAACAGATTCAACAAAGAGCTGAGCCAGATTCAACAAAGGAGCATTCTATGCCATATTATGCTTGCAAAGAAGTGGAGGAGATGGGGTTTTGGGGAAAGTAGCCTTGAGTATGGCTGGGCATCAGTCTGCTTTGGAGAGATAGCAAGTGGTTGCCTTTGCATCGCTTCCCCCACCCCTTACTTAAACTGTGTTTATTTCTACCCATGTCTTTTCTCACTTTTGCCCTTCCAGTATTTTTCCCCATTGCACTGAGGTATCAGCTGCGAGGCAGGGTCAACCCACCAATTCTAGCAGTAGCTAAAATTTGAGGTAGGAATTGTATACTGGCAGTAACTAAAGTCTTGAAAGCATTTGGTCTAACCTGTAGAAAGATATATTTTAAGGACTGACAGTAACACAGCATACAAAGCCTGTTGGATGTCTTCCTGGAAATGAACAGAGGAGCTAATAGAGACTGATCACAATGCTTGTTTATGGGCATAGTAGACTAAAGCAAAATTACCTACAGCCAGTGGTGTAGATAACATGCCTAGGAGAACATTGCATGGAAAGAAGGAATTTTTTGGACTGCTTAGAGCCATGCAGCTGAGGGAGGACAGCCTGCAACAATCCTGGTTCCATCTTTTGAGGAAACACAGCTCAAGGGCGTGGATTTGTCATACCTCTTCCAACAGTTAAACTGACTTGATATTAATTTCTCTTCACCATGGTTAACCGTTCTCTGTTCCTCATAACAGTTTGTAGTTTACAGTAGCTTTGTGTAAACAGGAGAGATTGTCTTTTCACTTGTTTCTCCTGAAATAACTTTTCAGGTGCCAGGTTAGAGTCAAGTTCATGTTCAGTATTTAAAGTAAGAATAGACATGCTTCAAAAGAACACTACTATTAAGATGAAACGATTTTCTCCTCATACTGAAGGTAAATATAAGCTGCCGCAGCCCAAATGTACAACATTCTATGGTGAAAAACTTTCAAAAGAGAAGAATAAATAAATGCAGATGCTAACAATTATAATTTACTAATGAATGATCATAAAAATACAAATAATAAAAATGTAGAACAAAGAGAACAACAGTAGAATAAACATAAAGTAGATGCTAGCAAAAAACATCTACAAAATGTTACTGAACTTTAGCTTAAGATGCTGTTCTGTTTTTGTTTTGAGTAACCTAAATTGAGCTATTAGCTGAAATCAGTTCATGAAAAATACAGTGGGTGCATCTAGTCTAAACTAGATGTAAATGCTTCTGAAACACAGTTCAGAATACAGAAATAATTAGCGTAAGAACATTTGCTTTTGTATTACCATGTATATAAGCTTTGATTTTATATCAAATACCATTTGGAAAAGCTGTTTATGTATTGATCAAGATTTTAAAAGATAAAATTTAGAAGTGTGAGAAGGGGAAGATATTTCCTCTTCCTAGAACTGATTTGATACTCATACCCAATTTTTTTCCTCTCTTTGCTTATCCCCAGATGAAATCACTGAAGCGAAGTCTGGGACTGCAACTCCACAGAGATCAGGTTCTGTGAGCAACTATAGATCTTGTCAAAAAGATGCAGATGCTGATGCTCAAGGAAAATCTGCAGATACATCCCTTACCTCATCAGTGAACTCTTCGCTGGACTCTTCCACAGCTGATGTAACTCCAAGACCAGGGAGTCATACAATAGAATTTTTTGAGATGTGTGCAAATCTTATTAAAATACTTGCACAATAATTTTGAAGATGGGCTTATTTCTTTTATAGCAATAAGCATGCCTAAATCATAGTCAGACGCTTCCAGTTATAATCAAGTTAAATTAACTAAGGCGCTGAAAAAGCTAGCCACAGAATGCAATTTGCACGGGGATTAAAATTATTATGGGCAGTTAATATATACTATTTTGAAGCTGGAGTGAATTCTGATTGCCTGCTGTCCAATAGCATAACACAGGTACAGGAAATAATATGTGCTTTAGGTAGTGTTTATAACATTTTACCTTGAGTACAAAACAGGCTGCCTATAACCTTTAAGCTAGATGGACCTCCTTGTTTTTTTTCTCTGGTTATACATATATCTGATGCACTGTAAGTAAACATACACATACTAGTTCAGTGATCTAAGTATGGCTTGTTGGTCACCCTCTACAGTTGTGACTCAGAACTATCAGCATCTTCTAACAGTAATGTGTTAAAACTGCTATGTTTCTTCCACCTTATTTGACAGTAAATAATAAAGAATACTCTGATGCATTACAATGTACTACTTTTTACAAAAAATGTTATTAGATGTATGCAAATCCAGCCAGTTGGAAATGCGTGTAGGCGCTCTGTAATGCACTGAGTGTGAAAATTCTGAGGGCAGTGAGTAGAATGATTGAGTCCCCAAAAATGGCAAGAGACTTAATGTTGAGAAGACTTGGCATGCCATGGGCTAAACTAAAATGTTGCTTCATGGAGAAACCGTGAGGAAGTTCCTGGTCTGTACTTTAGCGTGGTAGCAGCACAGCAGCTCCCCACTGCTACTGCAGGCTGAGAATCCTTTTCCTTAGAAACCTGTCCCTGTAGTTATGAGTACAGCCTGAGGGCTGTTTCATGCTATTCAAGAATCTGAAATTGACAGTTTTTTAACATGTATGTTAATACTCTGATACAGCTGGTTATTACTTTAATTTAGGATATACTATATAGTATATCACTTTGAAGTGAAAACTACATATATAGGTTTCTACTTTTTCACAGGCCATCTTTATAGAAAATTTTGCTATTTAATATACCTGTAAATTAAAGAGTCTAACTTTTCAGTTGAACACTGAAAATTGCTCATGACAACTTGATGCTAATATTCAAAAAGTTTTCAATAGGAGATTGCAATTACCTATAATAAAAATCTTTCAGCATTAATGGTTTTTGCAACATCTCAGGAAAAAGAAATGAACCTTATACATTCAAATCAGAGGTAGTACTTGCATGAAAACCTTTAGTCTCTTGTAAATTGGATGTAATTAGCCACAGTTCCATTTTCACCTAGCACTTAGTAGACATAAACAGTCATGAAATATTTAGTTTTTCATTCACGACTTAATGTTTACCTCAAAATAATCTTCATGACCTACATAGTTTCAAAGGTTGCTCTCCCAGGAAGAGACTGGAAATTACTATGTTTAGTATAGACAGGCATTACTATGAACAGTGAAACCTGGACTCTTCATGTGGGTGGAAATTCTTGCCAATGACTGAGATTTTATCCATGGGAAATTGCTAGCTACAGATCTAAGAATAGTTTAATCCTGGCCAGCTGTCTTCAGTCCAGAAATTCACATGCATAGAATCTGAAGAAACATAAAGCTGCTTTAAGCTCCAGAACTGCTGTAACTGTGTTCTGAACTGGGCAATTGTGAGGTCTGTCTTGTAGGTAGGGTCAGGTAGGCACATCTGGGAAATCATTCCTTTGTCCTTAAGTGGCACAGATGCTCCCTGTAGGGACACTGGCTGTATCACTGTACCTTAAAGTAGATTTTCCAAGGTGGAAGTTAATACCAGAAGTTTAAAACCAAAACTTTTAAGATGTCAATATGAGGGACCAGCTGCAAATCTACAACAAAGTCCTGTCTTTAGTCTTGTAAGAATTGGTTCCTATGTACTGAATAAATCAATGTGTTCATTTTTGTTAGCCTTTATTTTGAAATTATTAAATACTGCACTTGTATAACAACACTACAAACGCACAGGCTTTTAAATTGTAGTAATTCATCATCTGGAATTGGTTTGGGATCACTTGCATATATTAAACTACTTATAAATGCTCTCTGCTCCTTGTAATGCTGACAACACATGCAAGGTATAAAAACTGCAAAATCGTTTTTAATTTTTATATATGTTATAGGCCCTCTTGTGCATTAAGACAACCCTGGTTTGTCCTTAGTTTTGGTATCAGGAGGTTAAAGCAAGTTTCTGCCAGAAGTGTACAATCTGTGTAGTTTTAAATAGAAGTACATTTTTATTGTTATGGTAGATCAATTTTGATGGCCAAAGGTTTTCTGATTGAACAGATTTTTATAGGGAGTGGGAAGGGTGGAAAAGGGCACTAACAACCTAGTTGAACCCAGTTGCCTGTTGTGTGACTTTCCTATGCTTTGTAGATCTTGCTTTTGAAATTGCTTTCTTCACGTGTTCCTACTGATCTTGCAGACCTTTCTTTAGCATTGCACTAGAAGCTGCCAATAGGTTGTCAAATGAAACTTCACTAAGAGAGCTGGCAGAATTGTAAGGAGGCAGCTTATGCAGATACACAAACTGGTAAAGTGTGTTACTCTGTATTCCCAAGCTTACTCCTGTTGGAGTACAATGAGTTACCTTGTCTTTGTATTGTAATTTTTTCAATAACATGGATGAACCTGGGCTGTCCATGTGCAATATAATTCACTAGGCAATGGATAAAAATTCATCTTGGTGGTGCAATATTAAAAAAAATCTTTCATGTTTGTCTTGATATGAGTGTTTAATACAAATTTTAAGCTGAATTTTATTTTACCAGTTGATTACCAGTGTAAGATATGAAATCCTGTTCTTTAACAAAGATGTGCCTACTTTCTGTTAATTTCTTTTGACAAAGCTGAATGGCAAAAATGCTTGTTTATAACTGTATAACTTTTTAAACTTTCAAAACTTAAAACTAAGTAAACATGAAATACTGAACCATCTTGTTTGAAACTGTGTGCATGCTGTCTTCTAGTGTTATGTATAAGTGGACATGAACTGTTACACTTGTTTTAAAACCAGCAGCTATTACAATTTTAGGAAAAGCAGCAACATGACAAATTAGAGCAGAATCCACAGCTAGGCAGGCTAGTCCACCAGCTGTGCTTGCCTGGTCCGACTGACCCTTTTTCCCTAGACCCTGTGAACAGTTTTGCTGCAGAAACGGAAATAGAGGGAGCGAACCCGGAGCACTTGGTGTAAACGCGGTCTTAGGTCCCCCAGTGGTGCCTCGCCTTGTCTGGCATCTTCACCTTTATCCCGCTCCAGGGATGGGGCTGTTGTATTGGGCCCTGTGAGTAGGGAGCAGTTTTAAACCCTGCAGCCTGTTGTTGTTTTGGTTTTTTCTGTTGTTGTTGCTCTGATTTTTTCTTTCCTTTTCCCTCAGTTTTGTTTCGTTTTGTTTTTGTTTGTTTGTTTGTTTGTTTTTTGGGGGGCGAGACGGTTGGTGTGTGGGTTTTGTTGTTGTTGGTTGGTTGGTTTTCTGTGTGTGTGTGTTTGTTGTGGTAGTTTTTTCTCTTTCTTCCCGTTTAGGGGAAAAACCCGTCCTTGTGAGCCTTGGTCCCTTTTCCCGATGGTACTTCCGCCCGCCCCGTGGCGGGTGGCTGTTCTTCCCGGGCGCAGTCGGTACAGTCGGGGGACATTCCCGCCTGCCCGCACCTGTCCCTGAGCGGCACTCGAGCACCACGAGCGGGGCGGCCCCAGGGCGGGGCCTGTTCCTGTTCCCTCCGCGGCCCGGCGGTGCCTCAGCCCGCACAGCGCCTCCCGCGGGGAGCGGCGGGGCCGCCGGCCGCCTCACGGCGTTCGAACGGCACGGCCGGCCCGAACTACAGCTCCCGGCTCTCCCTGGCGCCGCCAGGCCCTGGGCACTGCTGCAGCCCTTCCTGCCCCGTCTCGCTTCCTGCCGCCGCCGGCT
>VZRZ01002551.1:416805-451510 GCA_013398175.1 Climacteris rufus
GGGTAACGTCTCGCGTGCGGAGCTGGGCAGGATTTGCGTGGGGTGTGCGCGGCTGTTCGCTCTTACCGTGTTTCTGCTCCAGCTTAGACAGGAGCCAGGCGCGTTTTTTCCCCTGTGTAGTTCAAAGCTTAATTACCTAACCGCTGAAAATGCATTTTTCTCTAGTTCTCCAAATGGCTTCTTTTGGGTGGAAGAGAAAGATTGGTGAGAAGGTCTCAAAAGCTACTTCTCAGCAATTCGAAGCAGAAGCTGCGGATGACAAGGATCTGGCTGACGATGATGATGCTAATTGGGTGCATGCAGCTAAGAGAAGAAAGGAAATTCTCCTAGAAGATTGTGTAAAGAAAAGTAAGAAGCTCAAGGATGAAGGTGCAAATTTGGCTGAAAATAGGAGGTACTCATGTTGTCTTACTCTTTTTCATTGACCGAATAAATGGTACAATGATATTTTCATCCCTTTTCTAAACACTAGATAATTTGATAGTATCTGCATTAATATTTTTTGTAATTTAAAAAGTGATAAGTTCTTTCATCCTGCCTTTACTGTCTGGTACTCAGTAAGTTTTTGCCTTTGGTGGTGGTGTCGGCTGTGAAACAAAGTCTATATTCCACCTTATTTTTGTGTGTTCTCGTAACAACAACAACAACAAGATGATACAAGTCGTGAGATGAAAAACTGATTGGATCTGAAAGCTGGAAGGGTAAATAGGATGCAGTGTGATAAGTCATACCGTAAGTAACAATTTAGCTACTCTTGAAAATGTGTGTTTTCTCTCACTGAGTGTAAGCCTGTTTGCCTGTGCACACTGCCCAGGGAAATTCTGCAAAGCAGCTAATGCACTGTTAATCTGCCTAATGCTGTGTAAAGTCAGAATCAGGGAAATGTTCCGAGTGCCTTCTGAGTCTTGAGTGTTTGGCAGTTTCAGAAGGGTGTTGTGAAAGTGATTCCGTTGTCCTGTCGTGCTTCAAGCAGGAAGTAGCTTTGGAGTACAGGAGTGTTACAAGAAGGAAAGGTGGACTATAAATCACATATTAACTCCATAGTGTGGCCAGATGATCACTGGAGGGGGAAGAAACAGCTCTGAGAGTAGTCCCCTTAAAATCTGAAGAGTGCTTGACATATGCATATGTATCCTGCCTTTACTTGTAAGAGCATCTTCACTTTAGTGTCCCAGATCACAGATAGCCTTATTTTCCTGGTGGAGACGTGATGTCGGTATGTGCTGCTGTGCTGTTAAACTATTTTTGTTAAGAAATTTCATCTTAAAAAAGGGTTCCTTGCGCAGTGGAGGAGAGAACTACTTAGGAGTTTAAAGCAGGCAAGTTAATACATGGTTATAAACATACCGTGTATGTGGTTGGGTCAGATTTTTACAAAAGTAGTGAATAAATAAAAAATCTCTTGGGGAAAAGGCCTATATTCAAATATTTAAATACAATTTTCTCTTTTTATTGGACAGTCAAATAGTGACACTGTTCAGGAGAGCAGTGATTGACTTCTATCAATTCTTTTGTGTTCCTGAGGCCTGTAATTCCTGAATAAAATTTTGAAGTCTTTTACAGTTGAGTTAAAGTCAAGTTAAACTAAATAAGTTTTAAGCATACTGTCATTAATCAATAGATTGAATGCAATAGTTGCATTAATATTTATAGCTGAAAACACAGAATATACAAATTGATAATCAATTAACATCTTTGTTTTTAACATCAAAAAGAAATCATACCTTGGTCTACAGAAAGATAGATCTATACTGACCTTTAGGAGACAGAAAGGTAGATTCTTTTCAGGATATGAGGGTTTCTAAATGTTTTCATTCTAATCTTGTACCATTAATACATTCTGTACATATATTAAACAGACATTGGTTTTTTATTTCTGTCTTCTGTTACACCTATGTCTCCCTTGTATTTTGCTTTGAATGTTGTATATCTTTTCTCTGTGTCCTTTTTTTTTGTTGTTGTTGTATTATTTAAAGTGCAGTAAGTTTGTTGAGCAGCAGCAAATAATTTGTTGTAGGTGCGGTTTAGGATGGGGACATACTGAAAAGCAGCTAATTTTTGGTGCCTTTAATATCTTCACTTGGTCTTAGAAATTGAATTCTCCTTTACCTGTGAGTTAGAAAATGATACAAAAGCTTAACCCATCCATAAGTAGCAATATAAGCATTTTTTGTGAATTTAGTGAGAACTATCTCCCATGAGGAGTGCTTGTAAGAACTGCGAAACTCTGAATGGCTTATAATGGATATGAGAAAGAAGTTAACATTCATATCTGAGGCTCATTGGAAGTTCTAACTTGAAACTGCAGTTTCGTTCAGTTAGTCTCTCCAGCACACTCTGTACATTTCAGGCAGTAATAGTGATATGGTGCTTTTGGGGTATATAACTTTCAGACAGATTTTTCTCTTTAAAAAAATAAAATTCACATAGGTTGGAGACGAAATTCATAGTGTGAGGCTTTTATTACTTAAACAAGTGGAACAGTTGATGTAACATTATGGGGAATTTGGGAAGCAGACTGAAAGGAATGTTTTTTCTCTCTGGTGGAAGGTGGTTGCTCTAATTGTGTTCAGTCTTATCTGGTCTATTTCTTGAATATGTATTTGTACAACATAAGTAGACTCATGTAAATAATTAAAGACTTAAGGTAGAATGTTTCCTGAAATATCAAAGGGTAGTAACAGTTAAAGATCTGAGTTGGACTGTGTAGCATTTAGGTGGTGTGTTTTCCACTGAAGTAACTCAAAAGAAAAGCAAGGACTGAACACTAGAGAGTAATAAAGGTTGTTTCTTAGTTGGTGTTACTTGTAGAATGGAGAGAAGGGAATCCTAAAAGAAACCAACTTAGGAAGAAGCAGAAGGCTAAATAAAGGAAAGAATGGAAAGTAATAAATTCAACTTTGTTTCTTATGGTAAAGAGACTGTGAGGTAATGGGGAAAATGTGTCAAAAATTAATGTGATGAATTTTATAAGCAGGCCTGCTGTTACTTAGCTGAAATAGTGATTAATACCTTTATGCTTTGTTAGTCTGCTTAGCTGATTTTTCCTGTGCGGGAAAGGCAGCAATGGTGCCTCCCTGAGGGAAGGCAGTGATGGTGTTACAACCCCCTCCAAGGTTTTGTCAGTGTGTGTGTACTGCAAGTCTGTTTCTGTGGATGAGTGAGATCTCATTGTTTTGTGTTTGTAAAGTGGGTCTCAGTGCATCTCTGGGGTAGGGAATAATGAATGAGCTTCTTGGGCACCAGAATTTATTTGGCCTGCTTTATTTGCCCTTTGGCAAACTGAGGAGTGGCATGGGAGAATTGTTTGGGAGGTGGTGGCCCTCCATGGCCTTTCAGCTTTCATGGAGCTGCTGCAGGAGTATTTGTACCTGCTGTAATGTGTGTGCATGAACCTGTTAAGCTGAGGCATTCAAACATGCAGAAGAAACATGGTGATGCAAATGACAGTTTTTGATCCATATTTTGTTTTTGTTGGTGGGATAGGAGGAAAGATTAGGGGGCTGCCAGAAAAAGGTATTAAGCTAAGTTGATTGTCACAGTGGATGTGTTACTGTGAAAAACACTTTTTTAGGAGATCCTGACCTAGAAACTTGGTAAATAGGCAGTCTTGAAGATGGCTTGTGAATGAGTGATCTTGTCAAGATCAAGCAAGAAAAGGCAGAAGTGGGGAAGAAGTGTCAGATTTGTATGCTCTTTCGATGTGTGAGAAGGAGCAATTAGTCAAGTATGTACAAACATACAGTCTTTTGGGAACATGGTGCCTGGGGCTGTCCTCTGCAGGGCAAGGAGGTGGCCTTTGATGATCTCTGTGGATCCCTTCCAGCTCAGGTTATTTTGTGGTTTCTATATCAGAATATTGTCTGTTGGTCGAAAGTGGGGAGAATACTCTAGAGGAGAAAATTATTTTGCTTAAAGGAAACTTAAAATGCTGGTGGATTATCCATCTTGAAACACAAAGTATGGATGTGCCCACATACACCGGAATTAAAAAAACCAAAGCAACCCCAGTCCGGGTTGGGGTGTTTTGGGTTGATAGTCCCACACTGTTTTAAATCCAGCATAAGTTCATGTGCTTAGCCTTAATATTTTGAACACAGCAATTTGCCATTACAGTGTTTTGAGTGGTAGGCAGGTAAGCCTTTGCTTGTGACCACATGATTAAGAAAGGATTTAAGTGCAGTTAAACAGTGAAGTATAATGTCCTCAAATATCTGGCATGTGAGAGCTAACAGCAGGAAAGAAAACTTCTGTCAGAGCAGTGTCCTCAGTGTAACTGAGTTGCCCATCCATGTAGTAGCTTTGCAGTCATCCCACTGTGCTCTTTCCAAACCACAGCTTTCTGTAACTGCCCAGTAAGTGGCGATAGAGCTCTTCTCAACGTGCCCTGGAGAGGTGCAGGATTTCTGTGGGAAGGAGATGCTCTCGAGTTTAAATTCTCAATGATTTGCATTTAATATTTTTAGTTTTGCTAAATAAAAGTTAATATTGCTTTCACATCTGACGATGTTTATTCCATATTGCACTAAAAAAAGAGTAAAAATTCCCATCTTGATTGGAAAGGTCATGTTTTCAGCTGGAACACTCGTACATTAGAAGTTTCCCTATATTAAAATAAATTTCTTTCACTTTGTCACTTGGTGTCTAAATTAGACTGATTCATGAGATTTTACTTTTTATTTGGTTAAGATTTTGTATCAACAAATTAAATAAGGACATGTCAAGGTGCAGTGAACAGACCAGGTAACACGTCAATTTTCATGAAACTGTTTACTTTTCTACAGGGATTATTTTTCTAGAATTGCTTAATTTAACTTTCTAGTCTATTTAAAAAAAAATTAAGATCTCTGAAGGATCACATTTTCCCACATTTTAGCAGTTGAGATTTTTTTTCTCTGATGCTAATGCCAACATGACTCCCAGATGTATAGTTTATGATTCTTTAGCAATACATGCTGTAATAGAGTTTGTTTTTCTCACTAGACATTGTAGGATGTTAGATGATGAGGCACACACCTTTAAAGAGTATGTTTAGTTTAGTGGTAAGTCAAGTGTTATTGAAAAAATATGTCTAGCAAGTGGAGCATATTTTAAGGCTTGTATTTGTTCCATTTACCCATGTGTTTTAGGTTCAGATTATGATAAGTACTTGATTAAAAATGAGTTATGAAAGTGCTAAAGTAATAATATTGTTTTCAGATTGTATTGCTAATTCATTTTGATGCAACTAACATGGCAAAGGATAGAGATCATTGTGTTGGAATTGCCTTTCAAGTTTCAGTCAATAATCTGATGTTACTTACATAATACAGTGTTAATGAAGAGGCTTCCCAGAAGATCCCAGCAGCTGTCTTTGGCAAAAACTTTTCAGCAGTTTAATAGGTTGAGTTACATCGTGGAGTAGCCTAGGAAAACTAGGATATGTTAGAGAGAAGAGGGATCTGGGAGAGCTGCTGGCATTTATTTCAAGTTTTCTTTTCTAAACTCAAGAATGGTTCTTCATGATGAAGAGGAGATCAAGAAATGGTCAGTGAGAGTCCTATGTGGATGTACGGGAAGTTCCTGAGAAAAATCCAGACATAGAATGGAAAGGTACAAGAGGTGAAGGCAGAGTTGTGTGACCCAGGAAGACCATAGAGAGTCTATCTGAGTAGGCAGGGATGAAATTGAGAAACCCAAAGCCCATGTACAGTTGAATCTGGAGAGGGATTTGAAAGGCAACAAGAAGGGCTTCTACAGGTGTATCAGCAACGAAAGGAAGACAAGGAAAAATGTAAATCTTCTACTGAATGGGGTAGGGAATCTAGTGACAAAGGATGCAGAACAGGCATTCACTGTCTGCTTTGCTGTGGTCTGTGCTGATAAGACTTGCCTTCGGAAACCCCAGGCCCAACAGCACCTGAGGGAAAGTCTGGTACAAGGAAGGCTTACCCTGAGTGAGTGAGACTAGGAAGCGTTAAGGTAAATGTGATGTGACAAAGTTCACGTTACCTGATGGGGTGCATCCCAGAGTGCTGGGGAAGCTGGTTGATGTCATTGCAAAGATTCTTCAGCTGCATTTGATAGGTCATGACAATGGGGCATGGTTCCTAGGAGCTGATAGATTGATAGGGAGTGGTGTGGATTTTCCGTGTGTTGTGGTACTTGGACAATAACCTCCTTTGGCTGACCCTGCTTTGAGCAGCTGATTGGACTAGGTGATCTTTGCAGTTTCATTCAAATCTTAGCCAGTCTGTAAGTATATCCCATTAAAACTTCAGACATGTTTAGAATACAAAAGGTAGTTCCTCTGGCTTGAATTTGACTTTTTTACTTTTGATTCACTAGTGCAGGTATCTTTGGTGGAATTCTTTGGATGCTGAAAAAAAAAAAACCGAACTGGCATTCTGCTCTGCCTTCTTAATTTCTCTGTGTGCTAGCTGTATTTTAACAGTTAGAAAGTTAAAAGGATTGATTCTGTAGATAATCTGGGAGTCTACAAACTTTTATTTCTGGCTCCTAGAATAAAGTCTAAAATTCTCTTAGGCTGCTGTTACAGTGTGTTGGGAATATTGATTCTTTCGTAGGAAAATCCAAAAAGCCTACACACTTTGGATTTTTGTGATTAAGTGTAGGAGAAATTGCTGGAAAATGCTTATGATGAAACTCAGAATATGTAGTAAGTACTCACTCCTGCTATTCACCGTAGGCTGAAAGTAGCCGTATGGTATCAGTTTGGATGTAATTTGGTGACCATTTAATGCATAGATTTAATACATATGTCCTTCAGAGTGAATTACCAATACCAATGTTCTGCAAACACAATAAAAAATATATTATCAGTAATTATTTGATTAGGTTGAGAGTTTTCTGGGGTCAGTCATGCAAAATTCAGAGAAAATAAATAGGTTTCACACTATATGTAAAATTATACAGTACAAATAGGTACTTAGTGAAAATTGTCATGAGTTGTAGTCAAAATATGTGATCCCTTTTAAAAGTTTTTCATGGTTTAGCATTGCTGTCTATGTCTGTATAAAGCTTCTTTATTGTTAGTCTTCTTTGAGAATGCTGTACACAAGAGACTAAGAGTGTGTAAACTGGAAGTCTTCAGTACAGAACATGAGCTGAAACAGAAAAGTCTGAACAAGTATGGACTTTGTACCTTTGTTTTTTGAAGAAAGCATGTTACAGCTTCACTTATTAGTCAGAACATACAGATTGTTTTTCCGGCCTTGTAACCTTTCTGCAGAATTAAAAAAGCGTAGAGAGTGTTTTGCAGTGTTTTAACACCCACCTGTAAACTACTGTGTGAAGTGACACGAATTTTTTTGTCTAGGTTGGTTTCTATTGCTAGCTGTATTTTGTTTTTATCAGTTACTGATAGAGTTGTTGTTTCTTGGTGATACATCTAGCTGGCCCCTCTCATTGACTAAAAAGTTCTTTGCAGACTGCTCAAGTAGTTATTTTGGTTTAAGTTATAATTTCTCTTTAAATTAGCTATTTTCTTTTCGTTCTGGGAAACATTACTTTCCAACAGCTGGTTATTATTTGGCAAAGCAGGAGTTCAGTTATGAAATTGTTACTAATTTAGTGCAGATTTCTCTGAGAGAGTGCAAGAATCGAAAATTATTTAAGCCTCTACACAGAGTTTGAATAATTTTGAGAGTATCTTTTGGTTAGAATTGTTGTTCCTTGAGGATATTGAAATGTGACACTCTATGAGCCATCTGTTTGAATGTGTGCATATTTCTATATGTATGTATTTTTAAATAGAGGCAGAAGGAATATTCATACACCAAATATAGACTGTGGAATCATTTATATATTTATATTTACACATATATTTTCCTTAAGAGAAAGCATAATTTATTGGTGCCTATGTATCATCCTGTATAATTTAGGAAGTTATTGTGAGCCAGGATATGAATCAGTGTTCATTGAAGGTCTATTGGCAGTGTGAGGAGAAGAGGTGCAGCCTGTGAGGCTGCAGGGTACTGCAGTCCTCCTGTAAGCGCCTCAGGTTAGGTACCTAACCTTATGTGAGGGGAGTTGGTGTTGGGATGCCTCTGGGCGAATCTTGCGGTTCCCATGCCGGGTCCAGACAGCCGACTGATTGGCTGACACCCCTGTCAATCATTGTGGTCCTCCGCAGTGATTGGCTCTCCCGACTGCCTTCCCCTTGCCCCCCATTTTATAACACGCCCTGGTCGCCGTTTTTGTTTGTCTTCTCCACAGCACAGTGCAGGAATAAAACCTGCTGGCGATAAGCGGAAAGAACCCTTTCTCGTTCTCTTTATTTCCCTGCATGAATTAAGCCGCTGTGCATGAGCTAAGCCAAGATTCTGCAGGAGTTCTGATGCTTGGCTCGCCTCTGATTGGAGAATAGATAACGCCGGAGTCGCGTTATTTAGGCAAACGGGACCGACGCAAAAGACTCCGAGTTACTCGCACTTTCTACCCATGGCAAGTTGGGCCTGTCAACACAACACTTTTTTGGAGGTGAAGGAAGGGTAATTTGTGTTACCTGTCCTTGGATTTACATTTAGAGGGTCTGTTCCTTCTGTGCATGAAATACAGTTTACTGAATTTTACAAGTGAAAAGCTGTTTTATTTACCAGGTATATCCTATGCAGTGTTTTTTTACAATGAACTCTCTGAAATTGTGTCTGTTTACTTAACATCTCCCTTCATATTTACATATGTAGATTATATTACTAGAATTGAAGAAGCATGAAAAAAATGGTTCTTAAGTGAGTTTCATCACTATGTATTATTTTCTAATGTTTATGTAATATCTCTGTATCAAGGATTCATGCCTCACAGTTCTTTTCTTCTATCCTTTCTGTGTATTTGAAGTTACTGGAAACTAACGAATACTCGCCTCAGATTTTTAAGGCAGTAATCAATAGTTTCTAAATTTTCATGTTGCTTGCCACTTCTGTTGTTTTGTCCCATTTCTAGCATGTTTTCCAGACAATTTTTGTTTATGATCTAGTAGAATAGTTGCATTTAATCCCAGAATAACTCTGTAGTGATTTACACAATGTAAATAAATAATATAAAAATACAAATACTGATACCACATTACTTTTATTTTTGTTACTCATTATGATAATGTTTTGCATTTGATTTTTCTCACTTATTATCGTAGTTGTGCCTGAAAAATTAAAATACATGAAAGCACGTGGGCTGGTTTGTTTCTCTCCTTGTGAATTGTACTACAGTGGAGTAATTAATTCTACCTTTTCCTGCCTAATTCTTATGACAGTCTGTGATTTTCTTGCAATCTGATGGGTGTATACCACAGGTCTTTGAGATATTTTCCCACATGAGCGTTCACAACCTTCTGCTGCGTATGAGGGACAATGATTGTATCTGGCAGTGTGCGGCTGGTGCATTTTGGTCTCCTCTGAGTGCTGTGTTGAGGTGAAGTGCTCCACTGGGAGTTTCTCTCAGAGTTGGCTTGGGTTGTGAAACTGTCTTCATTCCTCTTCTTTTGCTGCATGTTACTGGGATAAACTGTCTGAGACAGGGATCCTCTTTTAAATAGGTGACATGGAGGCAGTGTAACAAGCACTGGTGCCACCCTGCAAAAGCCAGTTTCTGCTGGCAGGTCGGTACTGGTAGATGGCAGCTACAGGTTCATGTGAGTACTTGAAAAGTCTACCTAGCAGTTTAAAGAACATGCTTGAGCTTAGAAATTTTGCCTACGACTTCAGTTAGGCATTCTAATAGTGCAGCCTTTAAATGCAGACAATTCTATTATTTATATGCCTACTATAATACAACTTAGCAAAGTCTAGTAATTTACCTTAATAATCTGAGCAGTTTTTATAGAGAAATACATCCTTCATAGGATCCCTCTGACAATGGCATAATGTATTACAACATGGATACTGTAAAATATGATCATATCTCGTTTTTTTTTAAGTTACAGTTTTGTGGTTCTGCTAGTTTGGCAGGGGCCAGTTTTTTGGGTGTGTGGTGGCCACAAAGACGGCTCCTATGAAAAGCTGCCAAAAGCTTCCACAGCTGTCCAGCAGAGCCAATCTCTGATGGCTCTGAAGATGGACATGCTACTACCCATGGCTGGGCCTATTAGAGATGGAAGTAATGCCTCTGTGACAACATATTTAAGAAGAAATCAAAACAAAGTAGGTGTGTGCTGCTGTAGTTTTAGCTAGACAAAGAGAAGGAGTGAGAACATGTAAGAGAAAACAGCTATGAAGACTCCAAGGTCAGCAAGAAAGAAGGAGTGGGAGGAGGTGCTTCAGACACCAAGGCCAAGACACCTTTACAGCCTGTGGTAAGGACTATGCTAATGCAGTGTCTCCCTGCACCCTGAGGGTCCGTGAAGGAGCAGAGATCCACCCCCAGCCCTGGGGAAGGAGACCACGCTGGAGCAGGACGGGTGGATGCCTAGAGGAGCGACAATGGTCTGCTAGGGGGGCTGACATGTGTAACGAGGCTTTTGCTCTCGGGGCCTTGATAAAAAGCCTTATTCCCCCCCGCCCCACACTGAGAGGGGGCCAGCCCGGTCTTGGACGAGCTGCACTTTGTTGGTGGAATAGCTATGGCAGCAGTGGTCAGGCAGAACTGCTTGCCGAGGAGGAAATTCATGTCGTGTCGAAGCATTTTTTTTTGAAAGGGAATTTAATGCCACGGTGCTTGCAGGAAGAAGAGACAGGGTGCCTCCTCCCTAGGCAGTGAAAGAAAGTCTCAAGTAATGAACTGACCAGAAGAAACCCCCACTTCTCATTCCCTGCATTGTTAGTGGGAAGGAGGGAGGGGCTGGGGGAAAAAAGGTGTTTTAAAGGCTTATTTTGTTTCTCAGTATACTCCTCTGATTTTGTAAGCAATAAACTCATTTAATCTCTTTTAAGTTTAAACCTGTTGTGCCTCAGAGGGTAGCCTAATTAGAATCTTTCTCTTGGTCCTTATGCCCAGTAAATTTTCTCCCCTCTGTCCAGCTGCAGGGGCGGATGAGCAGCTGTTTGTGGGGGCCTTGCATTTGGCCAGCCTAAACCACGACAGTGATTTTGTTTGTTGTCCAGATCTACTGTTACATACATGTAGTTGCTTTTACTTGAATAATAAAGCCTTTGTGTTTAGAAATTATTTTTTCATAATATTTTTTCCCTTCATAGGGGAAGCTGCACGGAAAAAAATTAAGTGGTTTCCTAATTTAATATCTTTGTCCAGTTGCTCGTAAAGTCTAGTTATTGTTATTGACAAAGATGATACCCATCTCCACTGCCTTTGTTATAACTGTCTCTGTAGTTCATGGAATGTAATTTTGAAATAGTAATTTAGTATCCCTTGCCTTATTCTTACTGAACATGATGTGTACCTGTTGTCCATATCTTCCAAAATTAAAATGTACTGAATTTAAGGGATTATAATTGCCCATTTGATTCAGGAGTTTTCTAAAGACAGAATATGACAGTGTGTTTTGTTACAAAGAGCTTGGTTTCTATATATATGAGCTTATTTTCTAGTTTTCTAAGTGGTGTCCTTCATATCCTGTGGCATATTGTGAAAGTATCCTTCAAGTGAAAAGGCTGCTTGGCAGTAAAGACTCAGAATAAAAACTCTAGCAAAAACATCTTGTTCAGTCAGGTCCTTTGATGGGCTCATGCAAGTAGCAGGTGGGGAAAACTGAGTGGTATATTCTCAATTTACATTGCGGAAATACTTGGTGTTGCAGGGCAAATGGTCGTTAAAGAGCTGACTTCATAACTTAATGAACTTCCACAGGAATAATTGCTTGAAAGGGTTCTGTATAGTAACGTGGTTATCAAATTTGTTAGAACTTAATTTATTGTGTATCTTGACTTCCTCTGTTGTTTTTTGTCCTGTCGATTTGTTTACATGGCAGTTAACGATGTAGTAATTTTGTAGACAGTTGTTAAATTATGTCAGGGCTGAGGTAACTAAAAGCAAGGGCTGGTGTGTGCGTTCCACTTAGCTTTGGTTGTTTGCAAGTCTAGTATCTAGTCAAAGATTGCAGCTCCATCACTGGTTAAACTGCTGTGAATTGGGCGTCAATGTGACCCAATTCTGCTGCCCTTTCATTGGCAGTGCTTTGCAGTGGTCCCATTTTTTTTGTTTTTACCCTGGGGAGAAGTCAGCTGGAAGCACCAGTTAGTCACAGGGAGGATAAGCCTAACTGGAAAACAGTCTCTTTCTGGTTACTGCTTCAGATCTGGGTCACAAATGCTTTTGCCAAAATAAACAGGAAAATGGGAGTTAGTGAGTGGCCAAACAATAGGGCAAGGGGAAAGAAGTGCTTTCCTTTATGCTGTATTGTTTGGTTGTTTGTTACGCTACTGTACTGCACTTAAAATTTGAAATGGATGTCTGTGAAGGTATTGGCATTTGTAGGCCAGACACGTCAGTTTTTACACTTTTTAAATGCTCATGTGTTTTAGAATGAGTCTTAGCTGTCTCACTTTATCGCCAGACTATGAATAAACTGCCTCTAATTAGGTCATAAGGGGCTTTAGTAGCAGTTGTTTTCTGCAATTTTAGCAGTACAAAACACAGTACACTTTTTTTATGGGGGCTAGGTGCAGAAAGAGTCTTAATACGACAAAAATGTTATAATGTATTGTCAAATAGTTGTGGTAAAACATCTGACCTATATGAAATTGGTAACCGACATTGTACATTTTTGTAACTACGGTCATTTGGGTGACCAGTACTTTCATCCTGGTCTCAAAGAGAAGGATCACAGTATTTACCGTATCATGCTCAGTTTTCTACCATTGCGTTTAAATGCTGTAACTCAGAGGTTTTAGACAGGAACTGTACCTTTCTACCTGTGGATGCTGTCCTGTACACCATTTAGTGAAAGAGGCAGTGCAAGCCTCCTCTCTTTCTTTTGTGCCTTCTGAGAAACAATCACAGAAACTTTATTTTCATAAAGAACTGAACTTTGCTATTTTGCAGCCAGTTAAATCTATGAGTAATTTTTACAGCCTGCCATTCTTAGCATGAATTGGATATATTTTCATGCCAGTCTCTGGAGCTTTACTGGGCCTAGCAACTAAATGGCAAATACTGAAAAATAATGTTTTGTCTTTGACCTGTCAGCTGATAATAGAAATCCAATGTACTAGACCATGCACAGTTTAAACTTCTTGTCTTCTGCAAAAATTAGGAAGTGATGGTTGAACAAAATGCAGTTCATGTATGTAGGGTTTTTTTTCAGCTGCAATCTTTGGATAAGTGGTCTTGGCAGTGAATAATGGGTTGTATTCAGCTGGCTCCGCAGTCCTGTTTTACTGTTAAAAATAGACAGCACCTGTTAATACGGGCTTTTCTTTTCCTGGCAGTTGGCTCTTGTGGTGATGATAAATTCATCTTCAATGGATTTGGATGTTGATATAGATGGTTTTTAATTGTCTTTATTCTAGGTTTCTTCTGCTTCTCAGAAGGATAACCTTTCCTGGTCTTGCTCACATGTAATTTATTTTTCTGGACATGTTTGAAATATTGTATATTTTAAAACAGATTTGTTGTTCAGTGAAGTATTTCAAATTTCAGTCCTCAAAGAGCATTTTTTATTTGAATTTGATTAATATTTATTGAGATGTCAAAAAGGACTTAAATAGGGGCTTAATAAAGAAAAGGTGGATATAAAGCATTCTGCGGGATAGGATCACATGCCAAGATTGAAATAAAAATTTTCTGTTCCAGAAAATAAGCTTTGTTTTAGTCAGCCCTTACTAGACCATCTTTCTGTCACTGTCAGATTAGAAAGCCTTTTTGTAGAGGTCTGAGTATGAAGGTGATAGGACGCTGTTTGCTAAAGATGCCATTTTTTTATAATGCATCCAGTTTCATTACTATCACAAAGTACTTGTTTGATAAGGTAATTCTCCAGTGTAATTCCAGTGTAACACTCTCCAGTGTAACTCTCCAAATGCAAGAATTCTCCAAATGGAGAATTACGCTGGAGAGCTGCCTGGTGTTTTAAAACAAAATAATGTTTGGACAGGTCGTAACCTGGATTAGCTTGTTGACTTGGTCCAAGAAGCAAAAGCTTTTATACTGGTGCAAAGCACAGACAAGTAAATAAATGGAGGTGTGGAGAGAGTGCAGAACAGCTTTTGAGGACTCGTTCAACAGAAAGTTGTAGAGTCATTTGAAAACATTTGTCTTTCAGAAATGTGGTGGGATTCCAGTACTTCTGCATTGTGGGTGGAATTGGATGATCAAGGTTTCAGAAGTTACTTATTTTAGTAGCTGATTTCTTTTGTGGTATTCAAAAGTGAGAATACAGGGAATACTGGGAAAAAGATTTAGAAGCTTTGGTGACATACAGGATGAAAGAAATTAACATTAAAATTAGAATAATAGTTATTAAAATGTTTTCATTAATTGACAGAATAAATTGCTGTAGTAAAATTAAGGAAGTTTTATGCAAATTACTGGTAAAAGCAAGTATTATATCAAGCATTGTACAAGTATGAAAAGTTTGTAACCTTTTTCAGTTCATAGATTTTTTTTGCCTTGTTCACGATCACAACTAAGTTGTGCCTCTTGCCCTGTTTGCTTTTCTGAAAGTGTGTTGTGAATCTGTTAAAGGAACTACTTTCAAAACTCAAAATATTCTTTGTAGATGTTTCCTGCTAGGTGGAATGTAAGATTTGAGTCATAAGGGGAGACTAAAAGGAAGGATGAATTTTGCAAGTTAGAATTCAGAAGCATGGGATGCTGTGAAAAAATGGCTGAAATATTCCTATCCAGTAGGCAGTGCAGAAAAGACATCTGATATGTTAATCTTCTGTCAAATCTTTGATGTTCTATTTTGTATCTCCTGCTGTACTATGGAAAAAAATATTGAAGTAGATAGTTCCAAAAGTTCCTCACTTCTGACAGGCAGTGCTTCATGTGTGGAAAATGACAGTGCCAGCCAAAACCATCAATCTGAATGGTTCCTGTAAGGTTGCATTTCATTTGAAACAGCATTGTAAGTGATGAACTAGCTCTGTTATGATACTTGAAGCACAAGTTTGCCTCATCTGAACCTTTATAGAACCTTTTTGTCTAGTGACACTGAAGCCCACCACTCTTGTTGCTGTAGTGCAGGTAGTGAAGAGTTCCCACTCTTCTTGCCACTTTCATGTGGATGAATTCTTAGTTATGTTGAGATTTAGAAGTATGAAAAGTTCCCTTAACTCTAGATGGTGACACCCAGTTTCCATACAGTCTATATACATACATGTATTATGTTCTTGTAGGTAGATTGATCTGTTTATTACACATCTATATTTCACTTATTTCAGGAGATTTCACTCCTTTTTGCTGATTACTATTTGCATTAATACTTTATAGTCATTTGACATCAATACTTTCTAATAGTTTCAGCTGTGTGGGAGGTTTATAGAGTACCTGCCTATTTGACTTACTGGAACTTCAGTGAAAAAAAAATTGCCGTTTGAGTCTGAAAATACCATAGAGAAGTATACATTTCCCCTATCTTTGTCCTTCTCTGTGTTTTTGTCTATAGTCTGTCATTTCTGTTCTGTGAAGCTGACATCACCAAACATTGTAAAGAGGCCAGAAGTAGTAGACAGAAAGAAAATGATGCAAAATTACATTACTTAACACAGATAACAAAATTTTAAAGGATGGAGTAAAATAAGTCAAAGGTAGCAGAGCCTGCAGCTTGCAATTCAATGTGTGAAAGACATACTATGACAGACTGTCAGGGTTGCTCACTCCCCGCTTCCTGTGTCATTTGTCACTAAAATACTTTACAGCAGGATATTCCTTTCCTGTGTCTCAAAGAAATAATTGTGAAATAGTAGTGAGTGATTTTTTGAGACTGCTTTTTCTTATCATATGTGAGGGAATTAAATGTAATTCTGATGTGAGAGAGGGTGTCTGTCAGAGACAGTACCAGAATCCTGATTCTGTGGCTTTTGTTTTTGGGTAATTGCTTTTTTGTATGAACTCATTCATCTTTCTCCAGTATTGTATTTAATACTTTCTCTTTGAGAAAGGTGATTTCAAGACTGCATTTGCTTAATAGATACAGTGTTAAAAATTAGCCGTATTTTTGTGTGTGGCTGGAGAAAAAGCTAGGAAACTGGTGAGCAGAACTTAAATTAAAAACTTGATCTTGTAGTTCATTGTGGTGATAGATGGTAATTGCTTTTGGCACATGATGAAATGGTAATTCCCATCTGTTCTTCTATGGAAGTTCTTAGAAGAGGTAAGTGTCTTTGAAATAATTGTGTAGCAATTTAATTTTATGGTATGTTCAGCTGATTTACATGTAACAGAACTTTGAATTTGCTGTATAAACCAGACCTATTTTCACTGTGTGCACTGCTAGTGTCCTGGTGTCAACAACCTGATTTTGAGTGGTCTAATATGTGCAAGAATAGTAACTCTGAATACCTAGGCTTTGAAATGATGTACTTCAGGTATGTGCATGCTGTTTTGTCCCGTTGTCAATTCAGAAGAGTTTACCTTCTCAAAGGGTAGTGCATTGAATATGTTTGTGTTTATCCTTTACTGTGGGGTAAGACCGTGTATATGCCATTGAAGAATTGCGATGCACCTCTTGTTTAGCCATACCTAATTGAGACTGTTA
This sequence comes from Climacteris rufus, assembly GCA_013398175.1. NCBI lineage: Eukaryota > Metazoa > Chordata > Aves > Passeriformes > Climacteridae > Climacteris > Climacteris rufus. The sequence goes on from VZRZ01002551.1 coordinate 433,397, forward strand.
AATTAAAACACTTTTGGAAGTTCTAATGGATAGTAAAGCAGTTGTTTTCTCTGTATGTAATCAGAAGTGACCTATGACACTTTATCAAAAAATAGCTGTACTTTTCTGGGTGCAATGATCATGATCCACCAGTAGTTGTCAGAATTGTCTGACAAAAAACCGGGAAGTTGCTAAGACTTCAACAGAACATTTTAAACACATGAAGCACAATATTGAGGTGCACTAATCCTTATGCAGTTATCAGGCTAAATGTGCTATATGGTGCTAACTGTGGACATGAATTTTCTGTGTTTAAGCAAACAGCTGCACTTATTTGTGCACCGTTCTTCTCTAAATGTCTACACCTTCCTCACTGCCCCCAGCAGAGGAAGTACTTCACTGTGGAAGCCTGATGTGTTAGAGAAATTGGAGGTTCTTAAACACAAAAAAACCATGCTACTTTAACTCTCCTTTATTCTTTTTTTGTTTCTTCGTTCACCTTTTCTTTTAATCTTTTCTCCACTGTCTAACCCTGCATCATCTCCCAGCTTAAAAAGAGAAGTTTATTCCTGTAATCAACTTCTGCTTTAATTTTCACTTCTCTTTTTATGTACTCTACATATAAACTGACTAGTGTTCTTTTTCTCTAGTTCCCAACAAGCTCTGAATTTGACTGTAGACTGGGTTAAAATTGTTCCAGATGGTGTTGCTGATGGCCACAGACCATTCATGTTCATCCTTTGTGACATGGGCATTTGACAACTAGGCATATTCTTTTTAGAGCTTTCAGAGCTCCATCTGTGTTTTTCATCATTCTCCTGTAACATCAGATTGTAGGAGTGTCCATCCAAGTTTACAGCAAATCCCAGGAGTTAGGTTTCCTCTTGCCTTCTCCTGGCATTGTACTCCTGTACTCTGCCTCTCTCCTGCAGATGTGTCTCATTTTGTCTGAATTTGATACCACTCCTCTTTTTAGTATATCTGCAGATACTTTCAGTGTCACTTTGATCATGTCCTGTCTCACTTTGTTTCTGAAGCATCACCTGTAGCAAGCCTGAGAGTAAAACTGCAGGACTCTAAATCCTGCATGAGCTGCAGTGATGGTTTTTAGTGTTTTTTATATATATGATTCAAAAATCAGTCCCAGTGTAATTTGAACATTGGGGTTTTTACCAAGAAGCCTCAAACCTTTATTTTTTTTTTTTTCAATAATGCGTTTTAATGATTTTTTTTAAGAGTTCAAGAGATCCTGTTTTCCCAGAAGTGGTGTTGAAAATGTGAAGTGTAAGCATGAGATGTTTGTTTCAAAAGTTTAGCAAGCTGTAGAAAAATGTGCCAAGTTTCTATAGCTCCCAGATGGTCAGGGCCATGTCTGAAGAGAGCAGTTCTAGTACTTTAGGGGAGCTATGGAATTTCATGTGCAGTTAAATAAAAATCGTCTAAAGCCATCAGGTCTTGTATGCTGAGACCATATCCAGTTGTCAGTAATTTATGACTTTCTACAGCTTTACAATAAAGACGAGAAAACGCTAATTAAATTCTAATTATAACTAATTTTTTTTTTTGTAGTGAGGTATACTTAGTTGGCTGAAATTTCTGTGGGTAGATGAGTATACTGTATCTGTGTACTCGCAGAAATAGAATTTTATATTTCAAAATATGATAATCTTCTTTTAAAAATGCTTTATATTACTGCTTAGGTCCTTAGTTACAGCATATATACACAAGGTTTTTTGTTTTTCTGGAAATACTTAATAATCTATAAAGGCAGTATATGTCCATTATTAATATTCTGTGACTTTACTAATACATATAATTTTTTATAGTCACCTCAGAGATCTAAAAATTCATGGATCTATTTTTTGTAAGTTTATATTTTGATTAAAAATTGTTTTCATTTAGCCAAGAGATAGTAATGTTTTATTTTAAATTGTATGTCACTAATGTTGCTGATGCTTTAGTATCATATAATTCTAGTGAACTCCAGGAGATTTTCTACTCCAGCTCCTGCTCAAAGCAAGATCAACTACAGTGAGTGCTCAGGACATCTTTGAGTTGCATTTTGGATATCTCCAGTAATGGAGATATGTTTAAAATGAATTTTTTGTGCTTCAGTTTGTGCCTATTACTTCTTGTCTTGTCACTGGGCAGGGCTGAGTAGAGTCTGGTTCCATCTTCTTTACTCCTTATCCCACTTCCAGACTGGGTAATTTTGCATGTTGGTAAGGTTCCTTTGACACTGCAAAGTCCTGTTTCTCTCAGCCTCTCCTTGCATGACAGATGCTCCAAGCTGTAAATCATCTTTGTGGCCCATTGCTGGACTCACTCCAGTGTGTCCATGTCCCTGTCACACTGGGCAGCCCAGAACTGGAACCAGCATTCCGGATGTGTTCTCGGAGTTCAGGTTGTCTGCCTCTCTGCTGGTGATGCTCTCAGGCACATGGTGTGATTCTTGAGGAGCCTTGCGTAGGGCCAGGAGTTGGACTTGATGATCCTTGTGACCTTCTAACTCAGAACATTCTGTGAGGCATCAGCTGTGCCATGGCATGTGTTTGGAACATGTGTGCTCTCTCTCTCTTTCCATCAGACGTATGGAAATAAGTTCTGGCAGACCTCAGTGGAACAGCTTTAAGCTAAAATTGATAACTTCAAATTTTCCAGCCATGACATGGCAGTTTTTGCAGCTCAGCTGATGCATACCAGCTTGTGACCTGCTCATCAGGGAACTGTATGTGAGCTTGTTTAATTTCTAAGAAAAGGAATGGTAATAAATGGAAAGCTCATTAACTACATGTTAATTAAACCCAAAGCAGATGTCATATTTATATTGAAGCTTTCCTTTTCAGAGCTAGTTTTTCTTTCTTGTAATGGTAAAAGTCCCGTGTAAGCTTGAAAAAAGATCCTGAGAAACAATAAAATGATCTATGTTTTAAATTATTTCTTTTACAGCGCTACGTCTGTGTTTACTCCCTTCTTATTTCAGCCAAGGTTTATGGTTTTTATAAAGCATTTACTGGAGCAATGACTTTACAACTGTATCTTATATCCCCAGGAAACTTTTTCAGTAGGACGTTCAATATTTAATACAGTATATAATTTTTTCCTTAAGAAGAATGAGGTAGAACATTCTCTGATTAATGGACTGTCTTTATATAAAGGATTTTTCCTAAATTAGCATTATTAGAGTAAGCAACGTGGCTCAGTTTCTCTTAGTAAAGGACAGTGTACTTAGTTCTTCCAGGAGCGGCAATGGAAACATCTCTTTTTCTGAGTATTTAAAGAATAGAACAGACATATTTTGTCAGGAAGGAAATATATTTAGTGAAAAGATGACTGTTTCACAGGCCTGTGGGTATCTCCACACTGTAAGCTGGTAGTCAGGAGTCAGTCTCTTTAGCAGGTGGTTCATTATGTATCTCAGAAAACCTTTCCTTCACCACCCCTCTGCCGATTTGTTCCTAGTCTGGGAAGTGATTCTGGCATTCTGTTGTCCCTTCTCTTGGATCACACTTGCTGAGGCTCACAGGCAGAGTTACACAATTTGCTGTTCACACACCAAACACATGTAGCATAGTGTTTCTTTGAATGTACAGCCTCTTCTCCATGGTCCATCTTTATTCACTTGGCAGACTGTTGTCAAATTAGCTGCAAAACCCAGCAGGATTTGGGGAATATTAGCTTGTATTTGACTCTTCCTTTAGAAGGTAACATGTTCTTGCTATGAGTTTTTGTCCCATACAGAATGATGCTTTGAGCAATGATGTTTCCTTCACAGAAGTAAAAATGAAGGTTCCTGAAATGCATCTTCTTGTCACATCTTTTTACTTGCAGGATGCCAGTGCTGTTCCTTCCTTTCTGGTTACTGATGTTATTGCTGTATTTGCTTTGTTTTCCAAAATATTTTTTCCCTAAACTTTTTTGCTGTACACATAATTTTGCACCTTTCTGCAAGACACCACCTAATGAGCTGAGGACCCTTAACTCATGTAGACATTATTGTGCGAGGTCTGTGCTAGATCTTGGACAAAACCATAATCTTCTACTCAATAACTAGTCCCTACTAAGTAAATAACAGCATAAAGCTTCTACTGAGATATATAGAAAATATGATGTTTTCTTTAGGGTGAACACCTGCCCAAGGGGAATGAACAGAAGAAATGTGAAATTTGCTGAAACATCATTTTCTTAGCAGTCAAACATCATACTTACTAGTGTAACTTGCAAACTAATAATACCTGAATAATAGTGAGAGTTTTACTTCAATTGGCTTTTCCCAGTCCTGGTTTGTTCAGAACTTTTTGAAGTCTTCATGTGACTGCTCTGGAAAGCCTGGAGGTGTAGTACAACCCAGAGGATTGAAAAATAGGGAAAGGAAAGGGAAGGAAGAATGGGGGGTAGGAGAAGATAAGAGCTGTTTCATATGAAGTGCGTGTGAAAATTACTGTAGTTTTATCTGTAGTATATTAAAATTGAAGCAAGTGTATCTAGCAAGAGTAACTTGGTAGATAGGTTAGATTGCACCTTTGCAGTGTACTTAATAAAAATACAGAAGTTCCTACACAGTTCCATAACAATTGTGGATTTTGAAACATATTCAGAGAATGTGATGACCCCACAGGCTCATCAATGTTGATGTGAGGCCAGCTTTACGGCTGGAAAACTGCACAGCTGTAACTGCACCTTGCTATTATGTTACAGTTCTTCATTGTGGTTTGAGTTTTACCTTTTTGTTCAGGACAAAAGGCTACTTTTTATTGGTTTTGGTCAACTTTTTTGTTTTGTTCTGTTTTCTGGGAAAGAGCAGCATATGAAGTCTAGTGTATGTTTTCCCAAAGTTGATTGATTTCAATATAGCTGTTTACTTTCAACTTCTTTCTTGTATATGTATACCAAAGTTACTTAGGTATCTTCAGATTCTTACATTATCTTACAGTACAGAAACACAGGCTTTTTAGAATGAAAAGAAATTTTAAATTATGACTATATCAAGGCATGTTGGGTTCAGAGAATATTTCTTTGTGCCTGGCTAAGGATGACTTTGACAGTGAGGGGAATTGGACTCAGTTCAAGATTTGTAGTTTTAAGTCATTAAGCTTTGCCACAGGTTTCCAATGTTGACTTGTAAATTCACTTGAGGCCAGTTGTATAGTAGTACTTAGCATCCATTTGATCAGAATAATAAATACCCAGTTCCTGAAAACAGTTCGGTGTGTCTTATGGGGAAGTAATTAGAAAAATAATTAATACCATGTCATATACCATGGCACTTTATTTAGGACAATGTCAGGATATAAATAGAAATATCCAGTATCTTTCAATATATTGATAATGTACTTTTGTTTTAACTACAGATACCGAGAGGCTCTTACCAAGTGGGATGAAGCACTTCAGTTAACTCCAGAGGATGCTACACTTTATGAGATGAAATCACAGGTAAAGCATGACAGTTCTTTGTCAGTTTAGAAACTGAAAAAGAAAACATTGTGTTTGTGAGCAGGTACTGGACAACATTGTTTAGTTGTGTGCAGGACCTATAGCACAATTTAGATATTTCATTTTTCCCAACCAACTGGGTGTCTTTTAGCAGAAATTCATATAATGCTGCTATCCCAGCCAGTCACAATAGACATCTTTGTTAGGTCACAAATTAGGATGCTACAATGTGGGGAAAAATGGAAATACTTAAAGATTTTATTGGAAGGATTAAGGAGAGCCTTAGTGTGATAGGTTAGCAATTTTGACCATTAAAAATCTGCCTGCTCTTTCTAAAGTTTGGGTTTAATACTACCAGTATTAAACAGGGGTTCTGTATGCAAACGACATACTTCAATGTGGTTTCATGTTAAGTGTCACAAAGATAAATTAGTCATGTGAAAGACTCCCTGATATATAATCTAAACCTGCCCTCTTTCAATTTGAAGCTTGTTCTTGTTTCAATTCCTGCTTGTTGTGTCACTACATGCCCTTACAAAAAGTCCCTCACGGCTTTTTTGTGGCCCACATAGGTACTGAAAGGTCCCAATGTGAATATATTATGTAACTTCTATTAAATTTGCTATAATGTTTAGTTTTAAAATCTTTGTTGTTACTCTAATTATTTTGTTGTATAAAAACCCCAGTCAAAACCCTAACAATCTCACTTCCCAAAAATGAAACCAGAAAAACACAAATCCCAACAAACCCCAAGAACCAGTGCTGGCTGTTTTCCAGGGTGTGATGGCTGTTTTTTTAATGGATGCTCTCTTCATATCCTCTGTGTAAAAAGTTTGATTCTGCAAAAGAATTAATTGAATAATCGTAACTTCATTTCTGTACAGTAATACTGAAAGATGCTTTTGTTTTATATAGCTGGACAAGGTTTAGATCTTACTTGGTTATGCATTTGGTTTGAGAGATTCTTTGTGTCTTAAAGGTTTTTCTTTGAATTGTTTTGGGAGATGTGTATTGTTGCTTTTCCATAAGTGTTAGTGTAAATGAAAGATCTGTCTATCCCAGTGGGATGGCTGGGAAAGAGTTGTACAAATGGTGTGAGCATGTAACAATACTTCTTTCCTGACGCTTTTCCCAGCCTCCAGCAAGCTTTGGCTCTGGGACCTCTCTGTGTATACAAGTGGTTGAAAGATTTTTCTTCAACAAATTTGTCTCAATGCTTTCTGTTCTCATGTAAACTTCTAGCATCTGCAGAGCTATGTACTAAGGAATTTAAAATCCTGATTATGCATTATTGGAAGAGACAGTGTAAAATAATTCTGCTTTAATTAGCAGCATTCCAGATTGCTTTAAAGGGTGTTAACTGATGTAGCAGTTCATTTGTAAATTTAATTTTTGACTCCACTAGTAAAAAAAATGTGTTAAGTTGTGAAGATGGTATCGCTAAGTTTTATTATAGTTTAAAGATTTAACTCTTTTTTGAATAAAACACAGCTGTTGAAAATTTCAGGACAGCTCTGATCAGTGGGACAAATTAGTGAACAGCTCCCTTGTGAATGTTCTTTACTATGGTCTTATGTGAACACAAGAATTAAGATAGGTCGCCAAAACCACTCTATTTAAATGAAATCATACCAAAATTAAGTATTTTCACAGTGAAAACAGCAGAACTGGGAAGTGTGTAAGCTTGCCTGGATCTGAACTATACAGTGAATCATCCAAAGAGGTGCTTTGGATACTGCAACATGCTTCAATCTGTGCTACAGGTGCAACAGCTAATACTGAGGGGTTGTTGCTTACTTGGCCCCCCAGTCCCTGCATTTCAGCAAAATGGTAAAGGTGAGTTAGAGGCACACAGCTTTCCTGCTGGCCAGGAGGAGCTGAGAAACCAGCTGTGTGACTCTGATTCATCTTATAAAATATATTTCCTTGTCTCATGAGCCACTGGAGAGTAATGAAAGCTAAAAAAGTAGAGGAACCCAGTCCTTTGCTTTCTTCCCTGTGAAAGAGAACAGTGCCAGGCAGTTGCACCATTTCTTTTTGGTTTCACTTTCTTGTGTTGCATAAGACTTGTTTTACTGTGAATGAGAACACAAGGAAACCTTATGTAGAGAATATACATTTATAAAACTATTTCTTGACTCTTTTTAACTAAACATCTAATGTTTCAATTGGTAACTTCTCTTTCGTACATGCAAATAATTATTGCAGATGTTTTTTGCAGTATGACTTATGCTTACTGGAAGCTTTTTAGTATCATGTGTAATTTGATGCTTTTGTGCTTCTAACAGCACTAATATGAGCAGTAGAAATCCGCTTTTGCCAAAACAGAAATATGTAATTCATTCAAAAGATACTGCAGCCAGTATGTAAGTGATACTGTCTTAGACCTGACTGTGTTATTCCAATTCGGCATACCGGCACAAATACTGCAGCTATTACAGTGTAGCTCAGTGAAAGTGTTTCAGAAGAACTGTACACCAGCTTCAGCAAGGTCCTGACCAGCACTGGGTCTATAAAAGATCCCTCTGCCTCAGTATGTGGGTCACATATTAGAGGAAGAGATTTGTGTTAGGAATGACTTTGTGCAATATGCAGAGATATTTTGTGGTCTTTATTAATTTTCTTTCAGTGAGAAGAAGTCTACTCATGTAGTAACTCCTTTTGAGAATTAACATTGGAGGATGAAGTGTTTTGCACAAGCTTGAGTATCTGTCTTATATCCTGTTATATTTGTTAGGATAACCTTATCTTGGGTTACGTAGCAACTTCTCCATTCATTAGTATTTCCTTTCTCTACAGCAAACTTAACATTTTCAATACTGCCTTATTTAATATGCAGCTCAGATAAATATGCTAATGGCGTGGTAGGAATCTGTAAATATTTATGGCAAGTTCATAAAGATCTGTATTTTAACAGATGTAGGACAAATGCCTTTCAGTATTTTTGAAGAGCAGAAATAGTGTTTAAAGTTCCTAGTTGTAAAAGACACTTGGAATAAGTGTGTTTCCAGAAAATCACATGGGGTTTGGGGAATTGCTCAATTGCTTCAAAAACCCATAGAAGTTGATGAGATTTTTTTCCATTGCTCTCAGTTACTCTGTAATCCACTTAAAATCAGAATTTTATAGTTTTTGAGAGGTTAAGGGTGCACTTTCATTTGCATGCAAGATCTGTCAGTGTATTTATACTTGATATTCCATTACCAGCCTAAGGTGCTTCCCCACTGCAAAAACAATGAATGGCAAGTAAATGTTTATGCAAGTTCATTTTTGCTTTTTTTGTTGAAAACTAGGAATCTTTTAAGAAGACCCCACAACAGCAGCTTACTGTTGCTTCGAATGTTAGGTAATTAGTATTGCAAGTATATTCGAAAGAATATATAAAGACTGCCTATATTAATGCAGTCAGTAAGACTGCTTGAAATATTTTGTGGGCTGAATTTCTTGAACATTGACTGCGTTATTTTATTACTGCTTTGAATTACAAAGGTGGAGGGGCAGACTTTGACAAATGCTTTGAATTTGTGTCTGAACATTTGACGACTGGACCGTGTTGGGACACTGTTGGGTGGAGAGATATCATTGTGATGTGTGTAACAAACTCTCTTGGGAACCAGACATTCTGTTACTCTGTACCACTCCTGAGAATTCACCGGGTTTATGTTGCTTCTCTAGGGATACTTGCACCTCAGATCTCAGATGACATAGTTGAACACACAATGCAACTGTGACAGAACTTTTAAAGTACACAGTACTTTATAGATAGATTTAGATAGATTTAGAAACAAGTAAATTAAAATGTAAACTGTCAGGTTAAGTTCCTTTTAATAATTTTTTTGGATGCTTTGCCATCAGCTGTATGAGAATCTAGTTTCCTACAATGCTGCATGCTCAATTTGCATTCACTGAACAGGACCAGGATTTCACATGTATGTCTCTTCTTTGTTTTTATATATGAAACCTGTCAAATTATTCACTTCCCCTCTTCTAAAGGTTTTCTTAATCTTGAACTCAATGAAGAAACAATATCAACTTCTACCCATCCCTCTTTCTACTTAAGATAGGATAAGTTTTCTAAGGCATGATCAGAATTACAATCCCAAATTCGGGTTATAACAAATCAGCTAGTAATTGCTGGTAATTTTTATTTGTTTTTCTTAAATTGGGATGTATCATTAGAAGAGTTAACCATCAAAACATTAATGTGAACTCCAGAAATCTAAATTGCAAAAAAAGCCTTTCTGTGTGTTGCAATGGTTATTGCTTCAGAGCACAGATAAATGCAAACTACTTATGGGTAGAATGAATTTTATTCATCTGAGTCTGGAATGGATTTATGGATGGAAAAAGGAATTGGGTCAGTTTCACTGGACGTGGAATGTATCTATATATAGTGATTCAGCCTCTCTCCAGTGAGCTCATTTAAAACCAGAACTTACTCAGATTCATAACACTTCCAAAATATTGTGGATAGAACAGGATAGGTCACTCTATTGCCTGGATTTCTAATAATCAGTCTCCTCATGACAGTTGCTATGTTTAATTGGCTTTTTGCCACTGAGTTCCTCTAATTCTTCTAATCTCTCATGTATTACTTCTTCTAAAGCTAAATCTGTTAAACCAAGTCATAGTATGTCATGGACGTGGTTTGTTTTAAAGCATGTAATAATGGTAAATCTCTTGGAATAAAGTAAGTCCTGAAAATCCACTTACTGAGCATCTTTAGAAGTCATTTCCCTCTAGTCACTTTTAACACGTATATGTGCGTGTGTGTGTGCAGTGGCACACAGAGATGTTTCTTCTGCTTTGTAAACTTTTTTTTTCCTAATTTTTGGGTTAGTTTTAATAATGTTTTCTCATAGAGTTTTACTGATATATGTATATATTGCTGGGTAAGTTTCCAAGTAGCATGCAGAGGTGTTTTATTGAAGTGATAATAATACACAGGTAGAATAACCTAAGGCTGCACACATTCAGGCTGCTATCGTGTGTGCATTTTGATGATCTCTTTACCTGAAAACAAAAGTATAGGAAAACAGTGTGCATTAATAAGCTTTTTCTTTTGCAATGACTGACAAGAATAGCCGAGTCATTTTATTAGTAACTGAAAAAAACTGCCTGTGATGAATAAAGTGCATATACATCCAAATGTGTATTTGTTTGAATGTACTTTGAGAAACTGATGCTAAGGTTACTAGGAGCACAATAATTACTATGTGATCTGGAAGAGTATTTTTAAAGTAGCTGGTTATGTTAATACACAAAACAGTCATAAATAAATGAAAGTGGAATAATTTGCTTTATTAGTGAGGTAATAATTTGGTAGACAAAACAGTAAAATTCACTAAACGCTTTAAAAGACTTCCTGAGCACTTATGTGGATGTTTTGGCATTAGTTTCCAGTTGAAAGTACTGGTAGAAAATACTGAATATTTGAGATGCATAAAAATGTTCCTGTGAGTGTATACTTGGATTTGTTTTCTCTGATGAAACTAAATACATTAAGACACTAGTGTAAAAGGTAGCTGACAGATGCACAGTCTCTTCATCTTGGTAGGATGTCCACCCATCCACTAGTAACAGTTTGATTCACTCCACACATCTGCTGCAGATAAGAGAAACTGCACACACAAATGTAATTGATCTGGAAGGTTTGGAAAAATACATAACATTAATTACAGACTTTGATACAAAGCATAGTCATTGAGAACTGTTGAGAAAAAAAAGGGAAAATTCTACACAGCTGTAGTTTGTTTTTTAAAGGTTTTTTAGGTACTTCTAAAGGAACAGTCCATTGAAAGGAATTACAGTGAAATCATAGGATTAGTCTGTAGAAAAAACTGGTCATGCTAGAACAGCAGAAGTGTCAATCCAAAGGGTTTTCAGAAGCTATGCTTATGATGTTTCTTGCTTTCTTCAGTACAGGGTTAATCTCTGTAGTAAATATTTGCCTTTCCCTCCCCCCCTCCCTTTTTTTAGTGTACTTCTCACCTCTGTGCTGTGCATGTACTGTATGTTAATTACAGTAAATACTCAAGATCATCACATTTGAATCCTCTGCTACTCTACACTCATATTCATCTATTTAATATATTGTAGAACAGTAAGATTAAATAAATCTTTTTTGCACTTCATCAATAATCCTAATATGTTCTAATATTATTCATCATACTTGTGGTCAATTGGGATGAAAGTGGTTGCACACACATGAGTCTTACTCTTGTGGTTGACATTCTCATCATACTGCAGGAATGTAGTTGTCATTTGGTTCTTACACTGGTATCTATCACCATAGCATGTGGGTGTCTGAAATCATGATCTCACAGTGATGCAGGTCTTCAGGTGATGTGCCAATCTCATGGTGGTATTGGAAACATAAGGCAAGATTTGAGCCACATTCTGTATTGCTAACTGTGATTTATGGGCTTAGTTATGGAGATTTGATGCAAGAAGAATAATACTGTGGTAACTGCTGAGTAACACAGATTTTCACATTCAGAAACCACCTTTTTTTGTTTTTAAATGTAGGTGACTTCATGACTAAACTAGGCTTTGCAGAATGCTTATTCTCAAAATACAACAGCCATTGTTAAGGTCTGTTTGCATGCTGAGTTGCAGGGATTGTTTCTATAATTATATCATGTGCACTGCAACTGTCTTGGTAAATTCCAGTTCTCTATTAGAAAGGAAAAATACAACCCAAGAGGTTTTCAACAATACTTGCACATTTATTGTGTTTGAGTCTCCATGTGTTTGTCCTTCAGAGTATTCTGTTCTACTTTTAGAGAGTGCAGGGTTTGTTGACAGGGAGGGATACCTTCTGAAGCAGTTTATCTACTTCTAATGGAGTTGCTTAAGTAGGTGGGGTGAATCATCCTCTAACATGCCTGTTTCTCTCTGGGGGAGTTGAAATTAGTCTGGGTGACTGTCTGAGATCAGACAACTGACTTTTAAACTAAAAAAAGCTAGGTGAGATGAATTGCTCCTTAGTTATTGAAACAATGGTTGTTACCTAGGTAATCCCAGAAAACTTACATTAATTTTCAGTTTTGCTTATTTTTCGTCCTCTTATTTTCCTATTTCTGTTACAGGTCCTGATGTCTTTACATGAAATGTTCCCAGCAGTACATGCAGCAGAAATGGCTGTCCAGAGAAACCCACGTTCCTGGGATGCCTGGCAGACTTTGGGACGTGCCCAGCTTGGATTAGGAGAGATAGCATTGGTAGGATAACAAAATTAATTGTGTGTGAGAAGGAGAGTACAGAAATACCAAGGTTGCTGCATATCCTATGGTAACTTGAAGACAGACAAGGAAAAAGATTGTTGTTACTTATCTCTCCAGTATTCCCTCTACTTTATTGTGTTTCACAAATGCTTCCTGTGTGGTTTTGTTGCTGGACTTGTGGAAGACCTGCCTAACTCAAATACTTTTGTGTCATATGCTATATTTATGGTGGTGGCTTTATGCAATAGAGCAGTTATGTTGACATAGCTGCACATACTACATTCTGTGTGCTGTACTGCTGCAGTACAGCTCACCACAGTTTAAAGATGAAGGTAGTGTGAAGTCCCAGTTGATATTCAGGCTCAGTTTAATACACGCCTGGTGATACAACCCTAGCATCTTGTTTTTCTTCTGTCCTATTCTCCTGCTTCACATGCAGCAAATAATATGTGCTCATTCCTGATTTCCTCTGCCTCCCTGACCTCAGATGGTGACTGAAGTTGCTTTGCTTCTGCACTAAATTTAAAGATAGCAAACAGCAAGGGATGCTGTGCAGTAGCTGAAGTTCATCTTTTTTCTAGCTGCAGATATATGCCATAGGGCTCTTGGTTACATGGTATGATACAGAGGGGGACTCTTCCCTTGTGCCTGTAAATAGTGTAACACACAGAGTATAGTAGTTTTCTGCTAGTTTCTGTGGAAACACAGCAAGTGAACTCCTAAATTCAGATACACTCCCAGAGGTCCATTAGAAGAATAATTCATTGTGACCTGTGAAATAAAAAAAAGATACTGATTGTATTTTGAATAGAAGTAGCTGTGAGCTGTTTGGATACGCATAATTTTGTTGTTAGAGTGTTGCAAAGTTACGATGTTTGGTCTGAAAATCTTCAAGAATTAAAAAAATGATAGCATTTTTTAATGGAGGTTAACAATTCATGCAAAACTAATTTTTTAAATGTAGTAAGGAGCAGGATTAAAAAACCCAAACAAACCAAAACAAACCCAAACAATTTGAATCACCTAGAGTAGTGGATTGGAAGGAACCTTAAAGATCATCTACTTCCAGTGCCCCTGCCATGGGCTGGGACACCTTCAGTGCTCAAAGCCCCATCCAGCCTGACCTTGAACACTCCCAGAGACTGGACATCCAAGCTTCTCCGGGCAACCTGTTCCAGTCTCAGCACTTTCACAGCAAAGAATTTCTTCCTAATACCTATCCTAAATTTCCCCCTCTTTCAGTTTGTCCTGTCACTGCAGTTGCTGACAAAGAGTCCCTCTCCAGCTTCCCAGCAAGTCCCCTTCAGATACAGGAAAGTTCCTATGAGATCTCCACACAGGCTTCTCTTCTGCAGGTTGAACAGCCCCAGCTTTCTCTGTTTCTCTTCATAGGGGAGATGCTCCAGTCCCATTAGATTAAACCCAAGACAAAACTTGTGTGTTGCAGATGTGCAGTGTGCTCCCTTTGTTGGTGCAGTATCATAACATGAAATACCTCATATAAATCCATGCATATCTGCCTTTCAACACTGGTGACATTCCATGGCTTTTGTGGTGTAGAAGGTAAGGGTAGAATGGTTAGTTCTGTCTGGATCTTTTCCTTTTAAGTGTATGAAGCTGTTGCTGTACATGATGTCTGAGATTTTAAAATGCACTAGTTCCAGGAAAATCAAAGTTTTATTTCTTTTGAGGATCCTAAGTAATTGATGCTGCTTACTCTGTAAAAGATGCTACAGTTGCTGTAATGTCAGTTATAAACAGTGATATACCCATACTAGTTGTACCCACCATCTCTGTTCACCAGTTCCTATAAGCTTTGTCTGCGTGGGCAAATCATGTCACACCAGTGGGAGTGAATATCTTGAGTGCTGGAGACCTAGTGGTCACGTTATATTAATTTTGTTTTATTTTAGAGTAGCGGTTCAGGTGCTCTCTTGAAGTGCATTGTTGAGCTTAATCAGAAAGGGATATAGTTTATGTAGTCTGAGACTATTCCCTGAAGCCAAGCAAAGCATTTTAAAGGGCAACAATCAGAGATTTGCACAATCAAGGTACATAATTCATCTGAAACATTGCTGTAATTGCTCTTGTAATTGTTACATCAGCCTTACTGTCTATGAAGAGGGAAGGAGGAGGGTTTATTGTGGGGCATGGTTTGCTCTCTTAATGTTTTAGTTTGTCTCTGAGTAGGGAGCCCAAGGTGTGCAAGCTCCTGTTGGTGTCTCCAGTGTGTTGGTACTGGGTGTTTCTGCTTCATTGCCTTTCTGTCCTTAGGTTGAACTGCCTTCTGATGAGTATGTTCTCACATGCAGAGAGCTTGGGGAGTTGTTCTAAAATGCAAATAATGTTCCCTATTTGTTTTTGAACCAAGCAATTTTTAAGGAATCTTAAGAGGTTGAGACTGAAGGAGTTTTAAAATATAAAATGAGTTCATAATTGTTGAACTTGTGGAGGCTTCTTGACCTTCTTGTGGAGGCTTTCTGGAAAATTATCCTTTTTCTACTAGTCTTTCACTGCCACGATTTTCTACTTTTTTCCTTGTATCTTTTTTTTTTTTACAAAGAAAGGTTAATAAAGCACAAATGTTAGGGCTTTTTAGTAATTTTTTTGAGATTGGAATTTACTACACTTCTCAAAAGTTTCTTCTGTTTTTTTTCATTTCTCCCCCACAATATGTCTTCATTACCCATATCCTGCCAAATGGTGTGGTGTAAATATTTTCATTACTTCACAATGAATGATGCATTTTTTTCATAGGGAGAAAAACAGTTTCCTGTGTTTTAATTTGAAGTTTCCCAGGTCTCAAGCTTCCAAACAAATCTAATTTATATTATGAGCTGTGTCATAATAAAAGAAAAAGTATTTGCTTGAATTTAGTTTTTGTCAAACTTGTGACAGAAAGAATGAGGTAAACTAGTCCCTTTTTATTTGCCTTTTGTAAAAGTTTTTTCTGAACTTACTAAATAGGGTAATTAAACAGTAATACTTAAATGTGAGGAAGGGGAACTTTATTTCTATAAAGGCAGAAATTCCTTAAATTCTACAAATCAATATGCAGAGCACAACTGAGTAAACTTGGAGTGTTAATGTAGAAACTGTAGAAATACAGTCAGGCTCACAGTATTTATCTCATTTCATTGTCAATATTTGGTTTTACCAATTACCTTTACTGTATTTACTCTATTCCTGATGACATCTTAACCAGTAACAATTTCACACTAATAGCTTCGTTAGAACAGCTCTTCCCATGAGACAGAGTGAGGCCCATACTTTGATTAAACAAGATTAAAAAAAAAAAAAGAAAACCGAGCCAAAGCAGTATTAAAAAGAAAATCCAAAACCAAACCCACAAAAAAATCAAAGGACCAAATTAAAGCACTGAGCCTCCCACTGTGGAGAGGTTCATCAGCCATCTGACATGGACGTGGGCAGCCAGCTCCAGGTGGTTCTGCTCGGGCAGGGGCATCAGAAGGTCCTGGGCTACCTCAGCCATTCTCTGGCTCTGTGACTTCAGCTTACCCAATTCTGGCTCCCTGTCAGATCTGGAGTACTGAGATCCACACAGTAAAGGGGGTAGATGTGTAAATATGCCCCAGTTGTGCATGGGTTTTGTTCGATGTTTTGAAGGATGTGGTTTCCTGCATTCCTACTAAGTAGTTAGTGCTTTAGCAGTCTTTAAGTGTGACACGATATCTTGTCAAAGGAATCACCTTTGACAATATGAATCCTCACATTAGCCCTTTCCTTTTATTTCTCTTGAAAGAAATAGTTTTAGGTCTTTCAGATAGTGATGGGAGTTACGTACTCCCGAAGAGAGAAATAATTGTGTTTTATTGGAATGAGGCTAATTAATAGAACTAGTTCAGAATTTGAGATAATTTTTCAACATGTTAACTAATATGAGCATTTAGAAACAGGATAGTTTGGTAATCAACAAGAAACTGGTGGTTGGCCTTCCACTGGTAAGTGAAAGTATTTGGGAAATACTAAGTTAGAGAGAAAGTACCATGCTTTGTCAGTTAAAGTAGGGTTCTGTTAAATTCTTTTCAATAGCTTTAAATAGTTCTACCGAGTTACAGGTAATAGCTGGTAACATTAGCTTCCCCAGAAAGATCCTGTGTTAGTCCTGCCCTCTCCATCTACTAGATTTTCTTTTTTAACCATCTGTGAAATGCGTCACTGAAGCAAAAGGAAGTACAAGAGGAGGATACAAACTTCTTCAAAAGGAGGAGGAAGACCTAGAAGTGAAGATATGTCACACACATCTACCAGCTGGGAACAAAGACCATTATGCATTTGTAACTTAACTGAATCCCAATAAGTGTAAGGCAAAAATAGTCTTTCACATCTGGAAAGTTACTGTATTTAAAGTATTTTCTCCAAAACATGAGAGCACCAGAACTTTTAAAAAAAAACGGTTTTGTAAATGTAAGAACTGCAAAATATTAAGTGTTTGCCTCATTTTCTCAGACACCAGAATTATTTTTTATGAAAAAAAATTCCAGAGAGAATTTTTTATTGAAAAGAAGAAATAATCTGAACAGAAAATTGCACTGAAGAGTTCAGACTGGCAGTTTGAAGTAAAAAAAGGACACTACATTTGCTGTTTAGATTATACCATAGAAACTATTGAACTAGAGTGAAAACACCTGAGAGGATTGGATTTTGTTTCTTGTTACAAGGAGAGAAATGTCATGAGGAAGTCTTTAAATATACTAAAATTTCTATTTTCCTATTTTCAACATTATGCTAAATGCTTCTGTGAAAATGAGTGTTTATACTAAGTAGTACAATAATTCCAATAATATATTGTCATAGAATTATAGAAAGCTTTGATTGGAAGGGACCTGTAGAGGTCCTCTAGTCCAACCCCCCCGCAGTCACCCGTGACAGCTTCAACCAGATCCGGTTGCTCAGAGCCCCGTCCAACCTGACCTTGGATGTTCCATGGATGGGGCATCCACCACCTCTGTGGGCAGCCCATTCCAGTGTCTCTTCAACCTCGTTGCAAACAATATCTTCCTTCCATTTAGCCTAAATCTGCCCTTTTTCAGTTTAAAATCATTACCCCTTGTCCTATCACTGCACGTCCTTGTAGAAAGTCCCTCTCCAGCCCTCTTGTGGTCTCTGTATGAGGAGGCTGCTGTAAGGTGTCACTGGAGCCTTCTCTCCCCAGGCTGAACAGCCCCAGTGCTCTCAGCCTGTCCTTATAGGAGAGGTGCTCCAGCACCCTGATCTCTTTGTTCCCTCCNGAGGTGCTCCAGCACCCTGATCTCTTTGTTCCCTCCTCTGGACTTGCTTCAACAGGTCCATATCTTTCCTGTGCTGGGACCCCACAGCTGGATGCAGTGCTCTAGAATCACAGTGCTCTTTAAAATGAGACCTGTTTCCTATAATGTGACAGGCAATTGGAGAAGGAGGTTTATGTCTCCATTAGGGGAACAATTAAAAGTAGCTCCTCTTCCTCTTCCTCTTC
>VZRZ01002552.1:124-68034 GCA_013398175.1 Climacteris rufus
GGCTTGCGACCGGCCCATTCCCGCCGGGCCGGGGCCGGGGGATGCCGGTTCCTTCCCCCACCGCGTGGTGCTGGAGTGGTGCAGCCCCAGCTCAGCGGGGGCTGTCCCCGCCCAGGGGAACAGGTCATTGGTTCCCATGCCGGGTCCAGACAGCCGATCGATTGGCCGACGCCTTTGTCAATCATTATGGTCCTCCGCAGTGATTGGCTCTCCTGACTGCCTTCCCCTCGCCCTGGTTTTATAACATGCTCCAGTCGCCATTTTGCTTTGTCTTCTCCGCAGCATATTGCAGGAATAAAACCTACTGCGATAAGTGGAAAGAACACTTTCTCGTTCTCTTTATTTCCCTGCATAAATTAAACTGCTGTACGTGAGCTAAGCCAAGATTCTGCAGGAGTTCTGATGCTCGGCTCGTCTCTAATCGGAGACTAGATAACGCCCGAGGCGTGTTATTTAGGCAAACGGGACCGACGCAAAAGTCTCCCGAGTTACTTGCGCTTTCTACCCGCGGCAATTATTAAAATTAAAAATAAAAGTTGCTACATCACAACTCTTGATCAGAACATAATCTGAGTATTTAAAGAAATTGCCATGAGGGGTAATCTTGAGGAAAGAAAGGAAAAAAATCTTAGATATGTCAAGTAAAAGTAGCTTTAAAAAGAAGCAACAACCTCATATAAAGTGGAGCTGACATTCAGAATACACCAGGAGTGGTTCCTCTTCTAATGAACTCCCTGGTTAGCTCCAGCCTGAAGGTGCTAAGAGAAGGCAGCTGCGTATCTACCACACTTCTCTGCACCCACCTTCTCCCTCGTCCGAAGCCACTTCCTCAGGAGCCAGGTATGCTTCAGCGTGGTTCATCTGTTGCCTGATGCATCTGTGTGTTACAAGGTGCCTTTTCCCTGGTGTCCTTCTGTGAGGCTGCTGTCCTAGTCTTTGGTATGGGGAACTTTCCTGGGCAGGACAGGTTTACCCCTGTCTTGAGAGGGCTTTATTTGTTTTGCTGCTGGGTAGCACTAAGCATGAGACAAGACTCTCCTGCTCCTAATTTTTGTGGTAAGATCCATGTGAAAGGAGTAGGGAGGTAGTGATTCTGGCTTGTAGTAAAAAAGGGCCTTTTGCACATATGTGGTCCAAGGTATGTACAGATTTTTTTTTTTTTATGCCTCCCTTATAGATCCTGCTATCCTATAAGAGTTGTATAAAGAGGATGAAATGCAAAAGATAATCAGGCCTCCTGCAGTGATAAAATGAAATAACTGGATACACACAGAATTTCTTTATTGGTGAAGGACAACAGCTATGAAACTGTTTGGTGATGCCACTAATCACAAAACACAGAATGTCTAATTCTCCTTCAAAAGCAGTAGGAACACACAGATGTTTGGAAGTTCTGTCCCAGGCACCAATGTCTCTTTATACCACGGTGCTTTTAAAAGGTATCATGAAAACTTTAGGGAGGTTTTAGATCAATTTGAAAAAAATCACTCACTGAACTTCTAATACTGGTCTCTTCTGAGATTATCTAGGGAAAACATAGAGATTTTACACGTTAAAAAGGACACTGCCAGTTCTTGCAGAAGTCATGAGTGCCAAGGAACAGAAACACCACATTGATTTATGTTAATTTCCAATAAGCCAGAATTTGCAATGAAATGGAAGTTAAGGTATTTTTCATCTTTAGATAAATCTTAAGACCAGAAACTGATGAAACACATAGAAGAATGACAGTCTTGTGAGTTTTGGAAGTGCATAAATCCTGGGGATTTTGTTACTTCTGGCTAAACATTTTTCTGTTCATCTTGAAGGGATATGTTTTCATTTTAACCTATTAATCTCAGTATATCTTTTTTTTGACACAGACCTATTAGGAATTTTAGAGACTACAATATAGACTCCAGATGCTAGGTGTTCCTTCATCTTTTTGGTACACACTTTAATCCATAACAACCAACACATTTATTTTATGAGCCCTCACAATCAAGAGAGTCTTAATATCCTTTCTGGCAGGTTTTCACTCTTTGATTTCACATTATATAGGGGACTGGATACTTTGAACATACTTTTGAAACTCTCAAAAGTAACTCTTATGGCAAGTTCTTTATATCTCTATGGTAAATCCTGTGTTGCTTTTAAAATATGCTCACAGGCACATGTATGGAAGTGTAGCTGCATTATAAGCTGAATGATAACACATGAGATTGTGTGCTGGCTGCATGTTGTAGGTTGACAAGGTTGACTATTTCAGACAGAGTGAACAAACCTCATTAGAGATGTCCATGATCCAGGGAGACCCTCCCTTCTCCTGGTTTTGTGACAGTCCTGGTACTTAGCAGTGAAATAAAACACATACTGATCAAACCACACTGTGAGTTGGTGCTTGCAATATGTCTCTCCTCCATCACTGAGATCTGTAATGGCAAATGTAGCCATAGGTTTTCTACTGCTCCTGGAATTTCAGACTATAGATTCTTTTTATTTGTTTTATTTATTTCCCTGAATGAAATTGAATTTTATGTTTCTTTTCACTAGCATGCCCCAGTTGATTATGTTGGGGTTACTGCAGACTTACGTGAATGCAACTCTGATTTTGGTTCCTGACAGATAGAAAACTTTTCTCCCTTTTTCTTGGTATTTGTGTGTGTGTGTGTGTGTGTGTGTGTGCCTCTGTATCTTCTTCAGAAATGCAACTATTAGAATTTGTAAATCCTACTGGTGAAATAATGACACACAGGGAAAAGCAAAGATGTTTACCCATCACTGAGCTAGACAAACATCTTTATTTCAGTGATTCAGACAACAAATCAAATAAAGAACGAAACCCTCTGATGAACTCCTCCCTTGCTTCCCTTCTTCCAGCTTGTCTGATGCTGAAGTGAAATACATTTCTGCAAGTACAGTCAAGCCATAAATTGAACAATGAATATCTTGTCCAGTAAAGCTCATATCCCAGCTGGGGTTTTCAGCAGCAGCTTGAGCAACATTTCTGAGGGGAAGACCTTTAGGAAGGAGATTAAGGAATGCCCCCATTCAGCAGGCACTGCTCTTTTCCCATATGACTGGAGGAGTAATGGCTGTGTGCGAGATCCTGGCTGCTCTCCTGCATGTGGAGAAAAAGAGGCAGTCAGATTCCATGCTATTTATGCTTGGGAACATTTGGGAGCGAGTTGGGCTGTACATTTACCTCCCTATTCAATCACTGCTCTGGGTTGATTGAAAGGTACTGAGACAAGTTTTTGAAGGTGGTTTTATGCTTTGCTCTCTTAGTGCTTGTATTCTTAAACATCTCGTCCCTTCTGCTGAAAAATGCCTGTGTAGTTAGTTGTCACTTGTGGCTCCTTAAGGGTCATCACAAGAGGGATTTTATGCTAAATGCTGGTCTAGGCTGTAACTTCAGTCTCTTGTGCAGTCTCTAATAGTGCCAAGGGTACAGCAGTACCCCTGCAGATCTGCTTTTGGAAGCCCTCTCCTAATTATGTGATTTGTAGGTGCACTGATGTGAGTCTTTAAATCCGGTATGGAATGGAAATGACAAACAAGACAATTCTAGTATGCCACTCAAACGGTTTTCTTACTAATTTTTTTATCTGTTCATCAGTCTCTGTTGCTAAATAACTGGCCTCTCTATCCATGTTTGTGGTCCTGAGAGGACCCTAAGAAAAGAGCTAAATCCTACTGAATGTTGCATACTAAAAAGAGGCCACACATTGCTGCCCAGTTTGGAGTTTTGTTAAAAAAACCTCTTGGATTTTTGCCAGTGGCTTGGAAGGAGCCACTGGATTTGGACTACTGCATTTTCTTTCTCAGTCAAGAGACTGTCTGAAATTTATTTGGAGTTTTTTTAGCGATGATGAAAATTAGGAAAGGAAAGGGTACGTGTCAATGTTAGCTTGAAGCTGTGCTGGTTTAGACATCCTTTTCCTTTTTAAGTAGTTGTCATATTTCATTTGGTAGTTGCAAATCCGTAACAGCAAACACTTTGGAATCTTTGTGGCTTAAGGTTTGCAATGTTATGTGTAGTGTGCTGATGATACAGGAGGTGGGTCTGCTGTATGTGTGTGAGGGAGGACCCAAATACCCAGTTTTAACATGCGTTGTAAATCTGATGATGTTGGAGTTGCCATTAGTGCTTAAGAAAGAGTCTCAAGACCCAGAGGACCACTGCAGTCTTAAAAGCCAGACATTAAAGCCAGTTAGAGAGAGAAAAATCAGCAAGAAAACCAAGAGTCAGGGGGTCTACATCAGACTTTGCCCTTTCCTAAGATAAATGAAGATGATTCATTGTTAACACCATTGTCCTGCAAATACAGATGAGGATTGCTCGTGAGCTTTTTCTTTAATTCTGGGACTGGATTTTAGGTTTGGGGACTAGAAAAACCATGTTTCACTGTCATTATCTATTATTTTAGCATGGGAGGAAGGCTTGCATTCACATTTCAACCACGTATTCTCTACACAGACATGCAGAAGCACAGACGTGCAGATAATGTCACCCACATCTTCCCCTGGCTTCAGGACCATGAACTAATTTTATAACAATTGATGGTGACTTAAACTAATGTTGCTAGGGTGCTGTCAGTGATGCTGAATAAATAGGGAAGGACTTCAGGAGAACAGCAAACAGCAGCTGTGACGACTTTTGTTCTGAAGCTACCTCTGCATGCCAGATTTTACCCTCCAGGCACAGCAGCAGAGCACAGCTCCCACCTGTTATCTTTCACCACTGAGGCTTGCTTCTTTCTGTTTAAGTTAGGTTAAATATTTCCCCTTTTCCCAGGATTCAGAGCTCATCAGCCCAGCTGTGGTGCACAGTCTTGAAACACAAAACAGCTGGAGACATAATGTGAACAAAGTTCACCTTTTCTTGTTTACATTTGAAAGCTGCTGCACTGTTTATGGGATGATGCATTTGTTTAAATGAATGTCCAGCTATTATTGATTTTTCATCTCCGTTTTTTTTTCTTTATGATTGTGTCACTGGTGTCGTGCAGCAGAAATCTCTCACTTTAGCACACCTGCTCACATATTGACTGTTGAAAGAATTAGGCCGTGTTCTCCCAACAGTTGCTGTGGTGAAACTCAGGCATGGATTTACCCAAGGGACCCAATGGAGTCTCTCTCCTTCCTTTCGGCATCCCCACGGTTCTCTTTGAATTTACATCTACTCATTGCACAGCATAACAAAAAGTCAGCTGGGTGTGTAGCTCCCTTTTCTTACCCTCTTTCTCCCCTCTGTTTTGCCCCTCTTCTGATCACATTTATATCTTTCTGGGATTGTGTGAGAAGGGAGCAAGAAGCAGGGATAGTAATTGAGAATTTTGACCTCTTCAAGGGTTTGGTTAACTGGTAGCTTGGAGATTGTATACATAGGGTATAAGAGTCTCAGTCAATAATTTCACATTCCCAACAACTTGCGTTGAGCTGAGGTTTCAGTCTTAAGAACAGCAGCTAGTAGCAATGGGAATGGAATTACTGAGGACCTGCTACACCTCTCAGAAGTTTTTATTTATCATTCTCATTTACAATTAATACTTTGTATGATTTTGAATTTGTCTATATTCAACTTCACACGGAGAGGGTAACTTTTATATGTTTGCAGTATTAATACTGATCCACATAACTGTTGTGATCACTTAATTTATTTTTACTAGTGTCCCAAAAGAGGTAATTGAACCCCTGAAGTTCTGTAGGTCTGGTTGAGGTAAGAGAAATTGCCCTGGTGTGCAAGTACCATGGTTGAGGCATCAGTGTTAGAGATCAGATGATCACAATCTGTTCGACGAGGCGCTTTTCTGTGGTTAGAGATGGTGCTTCTCCCCAGCACCATTGTGGAATAACCTACTTAAAAGGAAAGTTTCTTCTCTTTTCAGAGAAAAGTTGGCTTATGCCTTGAAACCCAAAGATTTATGTTCTTTAAAATGTGTGTGGGTTTTTTAATCCTGTCCAATGTAACTGTAGATGGTCTCCACAACCATATAAATCCCCTGCTATTCTTTGATTTCAGCCAAGACCTTGGCTTCAGTGATACTTGGTCATAATGAGTTCCACTGAGTTACAGTGAAGCTAATTGTATTTTATATGGCTCCAGTACTCAATACAGGGAATAAACTTGCTTAAGTCCATCCAAAGGACTTACACAGTAAATTCTGTGGGTCTTCTCATCAAGCTAATATTCTTAGCAAGCTAAATGTAAGCATAACTCCTCTCTTGGTCTGTTTCTTCTTGTGAGGATAGATCCTGCACTCTCAAATGGCAAACAAGGTAAATGGAAGTTGGCAAATTGTTTGAGACACGGGCTGAAAGTTCTCCAAGTCCTAAATTCAATCTACAGGGAAAACTCTTGAGAAGCTTTCTTCGAAAAGATTGTGTGTGAGTGTTTTTATTTTTGCTTTGTCACATTGACATGTTACTTCTTGTCTGGGTTTCTCTACCAGATGTGTAATTTGGGATATCACTCTTGTAAAAATTTGTTCTTGTTCCTTTTCTTTGAAAGAGTCACAGAGGTTACAGACTCAGTGTGTCCCTCAGATTTTAGAAGTCTGCTGTCCAGTGGATGTGAAAATCTGAAATTCATTCCTGAAGAAACTTGAAGCTTCTTTAATAAGAAAAAGAGATAACTTCTATCAGCAATGATCTTTTGCAGTCTAACTAGTGAAAATTTCGAGTTTCACATCTTGGTGAATCTTATGGTTTATTTCAAGCCATGTTTGGACTTTTTGCCCTTCTTCTGCTGGCCCAGAACTTGAACATCATGAGTATAATGGGGCTTGCATTGTTTTACTTCTGTATGTAATATAAGGTTAAGGATTAAAAAAGAAAAAAGACAACTCTCCACACATTTGAAGCATAAATATGATTATGGTATGATTATCCAAATATACCTTTTGTTCCCCATTATTCCTATTCTTTAGCTATGTAGACATCAGATTCTTGTAAACTTGACAAATCCACATTCTAATGAAGCTTGTAAAAGTAATTGAAAGTCCATCTTCTCCTTTTAGTTAGAGCAGCTTAAATCTGGAATAACTCAATTCACTTAATTTGAATTGCATGAGCTGACATAGGTGTGGCTGACAGTGGAGGCTCGCTAGCAGTTCCCAACACCAGGAAATCATGAGGTCACACTTGCTTCTTGGTCCAAAGACAGCTTTGTCATCATTCCAGGTGAAGCCACACCAAAAAAAAAGTGATTAATAATTCTTGGTTTCTGCACCTGTATTTTGGTCACAATTAACATGTAGGGTACAGAGGCATCAAAATACTTTGAGCAACTACAGGAGGTTTAATTATTATTGCTTAATAATGTATTGCTAGGAAAAATAGACGTAAAAGAAAATTCCCCTTCCCATTTTTTTGAATAAGAATAATATTTAGATATATAAAACATTTTTCAGGAACCTATGCTGAGAATATATTTTAAAGTCTGTCTGATGATAATTTTCTGTATTAGTTTTTATACATTTTCACTTCTAATCTCTCGCTCTCTCTGTTTCCACAAACAGCATTCTGAACAAGGAACTTGAGGAACTTTCATAGAAATCAATGTATTAATGAACTAAGCTTCACAGAAGTGTAATAAAACAAACCAGACTCAAGAAAACCTATCTTCTGTAAGCAGGAGGTAAAGCAACCCAATACTTATTCCAATTATTCTTTGAAATATTGCCTTTATAAGAAAAGGGAAGAAAAAAGTCACCACCTAAAGAAAGGATAGAGACTGAGACCAGTAAGAGTAATACAATGGGGGAAGTGTGCTCCTTTTCATTTTTATGAATGCCGTTCATGAAATTCTTTCCGGAAATACTTACTAATACCTCCAAATACTGTTTCTGTAGGAGAACTTGGAATCATTAGGTGAGGTCTTTCTGAAATGCAGTGAACTCATTGACAAGATTTAGTTAGTTAGTTAATTTTATAAAAAATAAATATATTTGTTTCAGCTCTGCAGAAGAACTGGAAACTTGTCTCTTAATTTTTTAGGAACGTGAATAACCTTGCAGGAGTTTATATGTTAACACTTTCTGTTCTGTGTTAATCTGTGCTACTATTGCTGGATAAGTTGTGTTGCATGTATTAAGAAAAGTTTTTGTCTATACAGTTTCTCAGCCATTGATGATTACAAACTGGAGATGCATGGCCTTATTAGTCTATCTCTGGACTTTTTAGAGTATAGCCCTATGTTAATAATGACCTTTTGTGAAGAAAATATAATGTTAGCATTCTAGTATCTAATATTAAATTTATTTAAAGTACGATGGAGTATTTTAATGTAAAAAGTTTATTGTGATGAAGATAAAAATTACTTTTAAAAAATTGAAAACTTGGGAATTGAAAAATACTTGTAGTGCCAGATTTTTATAGTTTTTTTTTCTTTTTTTAATTAACACAGTGATTTATGAAGCACTAAGCTGGGCTGAGCATCTCGTTGTTTACTTTGGGCAAACTGAGTGACAAAAATAGACTGTTTAATGGCATTTTCCTGCACCAGGCAGTTTTCATTATCCCACAATATATTTATGGCATGGCAATATAAGTTGAAGTAGATTGTATTGGCACTGCCAACATTAGTAAAATATTCCATTTGTAATATATCTAGCACTGCAGCTCTTCATTGTATTGCGAGTGGGGTTTTAAAAATATGCATCATTGACATAAGCCTGCTCTCCCCAATGTCAGAGGAAATTTCAGATGCCGAAATAAAAACAGAATTTAGCTAGTGAGAACTTTTGAAATGGAAAGTCAAACATGAGGAAATTACTTTTTTGGGGGGAGGGGAATAAAAAAAAAGGATTGTGCTGTCTAACAAAGTTTAATAAATATTCTTAAAGGTGTGCAATTACACATTTACATAGCCATTTTACACTTTCTTAAAGTATATCTATAGCTACATGCCAAAAATTATATCAAATGTAGTACCTTTGTCAATATGGCAAAGTTAATTTAGCCTTTCTAGCATGTCTGCTTTGTGATCCTCTCTTACAGTCGTAATATTTCTTCCATACTGGCTGGATTCAGGGTACAACATAGACTGCCTGGGAATAAATCAGGATTATGTAGAGCAAGTGGCTGTTATTTATGGGACTCTTGTTCACTGGTGAAGAAGTTGAAGTGTATGTAGCTGGTATGATGGGAACGGTGAAGAGGAGACCCCTGAGACTGCAGGAGAGGTTTTTCTTTTCTCACTTCCCTGCCTGGCACCTGAAGAAGAAATTTTAAGGAAAGGCCTGCTTTGTCTCTGCAGCTTCAGACAGAAGCCGACCCACTGGAGATGCAGGCAGGAGAGAATTTAGCTGTTAAAGTCAAAGAAATATTTTCTGATTAGGTGTGAACTGATTTTATTATTTTTCCCTAAAGTCTTATAAGGTGACCCACTTTAGGTAACTTTTTATGAAGTACCAAAAAGCATTTATCCAATGCCAGAACAGCTGCTGACAAATGTCAAGCTTTTATTTCAAAGCATGAAACAGTTAAGTGGATGGAAGAATATTTTTAAGCACGAGAAAAGCAAAGTAAAGTGAAGAGCTGTGCATTTATTTTGAGATGTCTGTAGTCCCAGTTCTCATGAATTTTTACTTGGTGTGGTGATCCAGCCAGTTCACATGATACTTCCCAGCTTTCATCTCAGTATTTTTCTGAATACAATAAAATCAACAAACCCCAAAATCAAACCACCAGCTCCCCCAAATCTTAATGTAAAACAAAACCACCAATCTGAAGAATTTCCTTCCAAGTGACTGCATTTGTCTTAAAGCAGTGTTTCAAAATGGGAAGTGTCAGCTGCTCTACATGATAGGTGCTGTGGTTATTTCATGTGCTTGCAGACACAGCAGAGAGCTAAAATTCTGACTTTGGTATGTGAGTAAGAACACACTGAAAAGGATCAAACTGATTTCATTTGGATAACTCAAAGAGATGAAGTTCCTCCCTAGCAAGTCCCATGCATCATCAACATCCCAATAGTTATGTATTTTGAAGCTTAGTTATTTATAAAATGAAGCCAGTTTTGAGTCAAAGTCCAGATCTTACCAACACCTACCCACCAGAATTTGTGGTAAAATTAAGTAAGTTGGCAGGATGTTCCCCTGTAATTTTCTATGACTAGTTAGTTTTGCTTCTTTGAGTTTTAGGAGTTTAGATATAAACATCTGAAAGCTTTCTGGATTGACTGCTTGTTGGTATTTTGAGATGTCTTTCAACTGAGTACTGGAAAATCAAGGCTACTAAAATCACTGGGAACATGACTTGGAGGAGTCTAGCATTGCAGACCTGACTTTCCTTTCTCCCTGTGAAGAATTTCTTTGGGAACTGGTTTGCACTTAAAGAAATGAAATTTGCCTAAAGTGTAAAGTAACATGTTTTCTTTTAGGGAAAATTCCAAATATTCATGAATATTCATGTCTCCTTGAATGTCTCCTGAAACAGCCTGTGTTACAGAAACTTAAATTTATAAAACCAAACATTTTCTTTTGACCAATAACCAGGAAAACAGAATATTTTTAGGAACATTTAGAAAGTGGAAAACTCAATCTGAAGTTATTTCTCATGCTCACTTTGAAAAAACTGTAAGTCAGTACCAGTTATCAACTTTTCTGCAAACAAGAATGGAGAAAGGAGGAGACTTGTAGAATTGTGTATAGAACACAGCTTAGGTGCAATCTAATAGTTACTTAGAAGATACAACTCGGACTTCAGTACCAAACTTGACTCAGTGCACTGTCAAGGCTGTTTATCAGGAAACATGCACAATCAACAATACAGCAGTTTTCTTGAATATGGTGGTATAGTTTGGATAGTCTCTTGATAACTGATCAAGGCATGATGGATTTGTAAGGTAGGAACTAAAAATACTTCTCCATTTAGATGTGAATCTTGATCGTACTAGATGGAAAAGGGAAATGATGATTGAGTTATGCTGATTCTGCTAAAGAGCTCCAGTTATATATTAAGGCAGTAAAACTCCCTATGAAACATGGGAGGAATGTATTACTAGTTAATTACAACAGCAAGATATGCCATTGAAGGGATTATTACCATATTTTATGATGTCTGTTTTATCATCTCCTTGTTTATACTTTCCTTTGGTAATGAACTTACCTTCTGAAGTTTGAAATATTTAATATTTGAGCAATAAATATTGTACCCCTTGTATTTGATAGGAGTAGTTCTTAGTATAAGGGGTAAGAATACAACTGTAGATGACTAGATAACCCAGATGAGAAAATAGTATTTTCAGTAATTATATGTAGTGTCCATGCATCAGCAGTGCTGTGGTTGTTTCAGTTTAGTTTTTCTAGTGACGATAGTGAAGTTTTTCTAGTGAAGCAATAGTTTGTTCTGTAATGAAAAACAAATTCTGTTCCAGCCAATGTGGCCTGTAAAGCTGTTAGATTCCCAGGCCACTTTCAGCAGCATCTCTTCAAATGTGAATGTCTGAAAGATGAATATCTCTTGTTTTAAGTAGTTGGACAACTGTTTGATTGCTCCTTTCTATAGGAAAATAATCTCTTCGTGGATGGCTATAAGTGGCATCATTTTTCCTTTGGGTTCCCATTGCTGTCCTCTGTATATATTACACATCTGGACTGTAAGTGAAACTTGCTCATTCCTCTGAAACATCTGTTGTGTCCTGCAGTGAAGGCCTACTGTTATTTTTGCTGTGTACTCCATACTTGTATTAAATCTTTGTCTAGCAGCCTCTGTTCCAGTTACAATCAATCCAAAATCGTGCAAAAATAATTAATATTTATATTTTTTGCAGAAAGTTATTTCACTACTAGGTTTTTTGTTTCATCTTGTTTAAAAAAAACAAGGTGAAAAAACACTAGTCAATGAAACAGCAGAAAGAGCTTTCACTTTTTCTTTGAAAAATGTAAATATCTAAGGAGAAAAATGTTAGGAAGTTTCCATCTGGAAAAAAAGATTGTTCCTTTCTTCAGTTTAAAGGTATCAATCTGGTTATCCTGTTTATGCAGCTGGTCATAGAAGGGCCTTTAAAAAAAAAAAAAAAAAAAGGAAAGAAATTTAATGAATTCTTCCAGTAAGAAGGGGAAGGAAAATGAAAAAAAGGATAAAATACAGAATTTCAAGCTCTTAGTTGTTTCTGCTGTTAAACCCTGGTGAGAGCAGAAAGAGATGTGATGGCAAATATTAGTCATCTCTGGAGCTCAGAGCTCACTCAGTAAGAGACGCTCAACTAAATCAATGAGAGAGAAAAGCCTTTTATCTCTATGAACACAGTTCTGCACACCTAGAGGAGGTTTTGTGTCCCACCACAGAGAAGATTCACTGAGAGTCACCCCATGACTCTGGGCTAATTTTTTTGCTAATTTTTCCTTCTTTCCCAGGCGACAGATTTTTATTTGGCTGCTTTCTCACAGTTGTAGAAGAAAATAAAAGAAAACAAGTGAATTCTGAGAAAGGGAACCAGGATTCATTAATCTCAAGTGTGAGTAGAAAACTCCTACAACTTTTCAGACAAAATCTTTGCTTTATTGAATTTTGTACCACCATCATATTCCACACTCCATCATATGTCCTGATACTGTTCTGACACATTAACTATTCTCTGTCTTATGATGAGGAGGATGGGGGACTTGGACTTCATTCAGTATTCTTCCTTCAGTATTCAGGGCACATGGAGAAGTTACTATTTAGTTTTTTTATTTTATAGAAGATCAAAGCTGGAGAGTGCAAGGGAGATACACAAAGAAAACCAGATGCATTTTACAAATACCCAAATTGTGCTATCAGAGCATTAAATATTTATCAGTGAGTGTCTGCCCATTGAGTACTTTGGTATATTTAATTTCTTTTTATTGTTATTGTCTGTCTGGACTTGGACTTATCTCCTTGGCCAAAGGTAAAAGATGATTTGTGTCATGAATGTACAGCATGTGAAGCAGTGCTTAGGTTTTTCTTGAGATTCAATTAATGAGGTAAGGAAACGGCAGAGGTATGGAAAAAGGCTTTACTAAGATTCCTTTTAAATTTCATACCATATTGAAAAGGGAACTCTGTCAGAAATAGTTTGGTTTTGAAGGTCTGCTCTATGTTAGCAGTGCAAGAGGCAGCTGCCTAAAATAGGGAAATATTAGGAGGGTGTTTGGGGGCTGTTTATTGAGGGCAAGGCAGGGAGCTGTGGGTGGTGTGTGTTTCCCAGGCTGTTAAGGGCAGCAGAGACCATGGAGCTCGTGCTGATAACAAGTGGATGATAACATACTAATGCATTTTTACTTTTCGGCAAAGTATTAAGGCTAGAGAGTTGCAGACTGTTTATGACACATGGTAATTTGTTGAAAATCACTATTTGCAAAATAGAGAGGACCCGTTATATTAACAGAACTGACAAGAAAATAAACAGCTATTTTTGGTTTTGATGTTGTTTGGTTGTTTTGTTGCCCTTTTTTTTTTTAATCAACAACCTTTGACATTAGGAAAGATAGACACAATGTTGGCTATTACTTACTAAGTCAAACATATTTAAATGCATTGTCTCTGGTACTTAATAAATGTTGTAGTGTAGCTTTTTGTGGCTAATAAAATTTGGTTTACATTACACCCCTTGTCTGCTATGATTTGCCTCCTAGGGCTCACTTAGAGTGCATTAAGAAGCTGCACACAAGATCAGTGTGATTTGCTGCAAAACTTAAATAATTCATTTATGCACCACTGCTCTCAGACAGTGTTTTTACAAACGCTGTAATGAGACAAGCTGTGAAATGTTTTACATGGTAGAAATGAGGTCTGCTGCTCAAGTAAAGTCTTTCTGCACAGATTTGATTCCTTGAAGTCTTCGAGAGGACTTTCCAAGTTTATGGTGTAGACTTCTGAAGCACACTGATGTGCTCCTGCTGATGAGGCTGTTTGTCCTAACTCAGCAATAATATCTTTTACTTACAGTACTTCCAGTGCTTTCACTGGAGGACCTAAAATGAGCATTGGGTACTTAGGGATTGCAGAGTGGAAATACTAGTTCATTATTCTGGGACAAGGTCCTTTTCTGGCTGTGACTGTACCTTGTGTACCACACTGATATTTGTTCTTACTCTGCTCTCTGCAGTACACCAGACTTTCTAATAATGGGCATGGAAGGAATTGGAATGATTGAAGTTAAAATGTACCAGAACTAAGCTTTACTGTCAACGTTGTTGACAACTCCCCTGATGTTCTCTAAACCCTTATCCTCCGGAGTCATGATCCTTCTGTGTAGCTATAACCTTCAATACCCTCTGCACAAGCCTTACTGTCATGTAGAAGAGCTTAGAAGTATGCCCTGCACCTGCACTTTCTCCAGATATAAAATATCTCTATTATTTGCACTAAATGTTAGAATGATTTTTATTTCTCTTAATCTAGTAATTTAGATGGAGAAAGGGAAACAGCACTTGGGGTTTGTGGAGGAATTGTGACCTCTGTAATTTTTGGATGTGTATTAGGCTATAGCTGTTAACTACATGATCAGATCTAATCTTTTCTACAGGATGCAAAAATTAGAGAAGAATTAAAACTTAAACAAATTAGTCCTAAATTAGTAATTGGGTAAGAACAATCTGTTTACAATATGTATCTGACTTTGCCAGGAAAAGTATCCAAATGTTTATACTTCCCATGCACATCACAGCACTGATTTAGAGCTTAAGATGAGATAGGGGAAAAATACTAGGTGTAACTGAGACTGCTGGATGGCTTTGGTTGGAATTTGTAACTAATTGAAAGAATGTATAATTAGGAGCAGATTTTAATTTTTAGTATTCAGACAAAAGCGTTCAATTTTTCATAACTTCTTGATGTGTCAAATTTGCTTTAGAATCTTTTGCTAGAAAATATTTTGCAATTGCCTGTAGTTTTGCATAGACATTATAAAACTTGAAGCATGCAAAGGAGATTAATATTTTACAGAATGAAAGTTGGAGAAAAAGGAGGAAAGCAAAATGTTTGTTCTACTGCTAGGTAGAGATTCCTTTGAATTTGCTAGCGCTCCTGTGAGCATTCCCCCCTCTTCTCAACCAGTCTTGAATGTGAGGAAATTACCATCTGTGCATAGATATGCAGGAAATGAGCTAAATTTGTAGTGTAAACATTTTCAAATGAATATTTGCACAGTACAGTCTCTCAGCAATGCATTATCCTCTTTCATTTGGTAATCAACACATATCCCTTATGAGTTGTGTTGAAAGCGAAGAGAGTGACTCTCACTAAACTCTAATTATCCTTTCCTTTCTCCTGGGAAGAACTCTCTATAAGCTCCCTTTTGTGAGCTGTTTTTGTGAGTGTTTCATGATCATTCTACCTCTTGATCACTCTTTCTCCTTATTTTGCTTCAAAGTGTACTCTAGAATGTGAGGACACAAACCCAGACAGCTGCATGTAGGGATGTCTGCTCAATTCCTACAAGGTAGGATTCCCAGACCAACACAAAGCCTCACTGAGATTCAGAGAAACTAACTTTCAACTGAGGTTTCATGCAGGACAGGTTTGTGGTAACACATAAATATTTCTTGGCTTAAGGCTGGAAGAATGACATATTTCCATTAGCCTCGAAGTACTTTTGACTCAATTCAATCTGTAGCCACATGAGTCAGCTGTTTCTGTTAAGCAGTGTTTCTAATTCAGCCTTTTTCCTAATAAGCACGTATGTATAACGTGAGCTTCCTACACCGATTAATCTGTGTTTCCTCCATATGGTTTGTAGATTTTTATTTTCTCTTTATTCAGTGCAAGCTGCTGAACAGTAAAATGCAGTCAAGAGCTTTTTCCAGCAAAAAGTGGACCCCAGCTGAAGTTGCCAGGGAATTGCCAAAATTAGCATATCCTGGTAGTTTTGGGAAATGAAGTTTTTAGCCCATCCATCTGACTAGTAGGACTTGAAAATGGGTAATGTTTTGAGTAGTCCTGTATAGGAGGCCCTGTGTTTTTCTGGGTAAATTTCTGAAGGCAGGGTGGGTAGAAGAAGAAAGCTGGATCAAACCTCACTGAACCTGATTGAGAAGGACAAAGCAATAGGCCTGTGGAGTAGTCCTGTGATCACTCAGCTGAGATACTACCCCTCAATCAGAGGGAGAAAGAGTGGGGACATCAGAAGATGGGGAAGATCCGTATTTGATATAATATTGAACTTAAGAGGTTTGGAAGTAGATACTTTGTATTTGGGGAGGCTAGGAATTTACAGCCTGTGCACGGAACAGAATGACTTTATTTGCTAATTTTCATGTGCAATTAGGAGTGTTAGAGTGATACCAGAAAAGTCTTGCTATTACTGCCTCTGGGCTATCAGAGTAAAGCTATAGCCCTATTCATGTGCATCCATGGATACAGAGAACACAAAGACAAAAAGGGGTCCACACATGCATGGTAAAGCACTGCAAAATCTAACTCCCCCCTCCAGAAACCTTGATTAAAATTCTCTTGTCCCCCCTCCAAAAAACAAAAAGAAACAGAATAAGAACCTTTTTCTTTATTATCAATTAAATAGAATGGCATAGTTTTTCTCCTTCAAGCAGGGAGAATGCTAATTCCTGGAATGCACTTTATACAAATTAAAGTCCTTTCCCCTTCCAAACACAGTTTTTAACAAAGGAATCAATCTCTCTCCCAGCAAACCAAGGTGAACAAATACATATATAAAATAATTAAATTGCTTTTTTCTTATTGTAAGAGTTTGTTTGGTTTGTAAAACCAAGCTGGAGTATTTATGCCCTTTCTTTTAGGGAAGGTCAGCAGATATATACTCAATTACCTATTTGTGTGCGTTAAATCAAACGACTCCATATTCAATATTTTGTTTTTTAATTTTGCCTGAGCAGGAAGCTGGAAATCCAAATTAATGACTCTTCCCCAGTGACATAAATTCTGTGAAGTGTTTGTAGCTTGCTTGCCTCGTTAAAGTGCTCTGACGTGATTGATAACCGTTGTCCTCTCCGACAGTGAAGGCTGCTCAGCAGTGGCAAGTAGACCATGCAGAGAACTTGTACTAGGATCCAAATTCAAGATGTTTCCATTTTTTCTACTTCCAGGTTGTGAGGAATGGTTTCTAACTAGCTTGGTACCCTTCTTGTTTTTTCACTAACAGCTGCTGTTGGACATGGTAATATACCAAAATCACTGCAGCTGAGCAAGCAAAAGCAAAGCTTGTTCCTGAGGGCAATAAAGTCTCTTCTGCTGAGGGGGAAACTGTTGTGCTGGGACCATCTTGTGCATACCCTGTACTGTTATATGGTGTGGGTATTTCAACTTGCAAAGGGTTCCCACATGAGCAGTCTACCAGACGTCCCACTCTTTCTGTGTTTACCTGTGCACTGACTAGTTAGACCGTGAACTTACAAGGCTAGATTTCTTCCAGAGAACAGTAAAGTTACCTTAACAAAAATCCAGAAAATAAACATTTCAAACTACTTTGCGCTGTCTTTTTAGTGTTCAGTTCACTTTCTCAAGCAATGATTGACCCTTGTCTCATTCCGAGACAACCTTTACTCCAATGGACTGGCAATCTGACAGGCAAGATAAGGTGTGAGCACTTCAGGAAAAGCTTCTGTTAGTTTTGCACTTTGGTTTTAATCTCATACTCTTTTTCCCATTGTACGATACTGAGCCACAGAGTGAATTTGTCTTCTGTGGGTTAACACTTATGAGGCTTGTGGATTTGCTGAGGGATAACTCGCCAACTCATATTATTGGGATCTTTCCTGTAATGCAGCAATTCAGTCTCTCCCAATTTGTTCAAAATACAGGCACTTAACTTGAGCAATAGGTATTATCTGCAGCAAGTTCTCAGTAAGGTGTAGCTGAAAATAGATTAAATGTCAGATACAGATTGCCTTGATCTGGCAATCTATGCAAAAATTGGAAAAAGAGTCTAAAGAGTTTGGTTTTCAAATAATGAATATGCAGCATTTAAACAAATTGCCAGAGCTTTGAATATGAGTCTGAACCAAGGATAAAATTGTCAAAAAAACCCTTACAAAGGGCTGAAGACCCTGTGGCTGTTGATGTGACTGGAATCCCAGCAGAGGTACCTGTGTTGCAGCATAGACACCTCTCTCTAATCAATGTATTGTTGCTGCTACTTATTATTTTGTCTTTAGGCAGAAGCAGAAAGTAAATGCAAGTAAAAAGCCACGTACATTGCTCTTTCCATAATCCTTGTGCTCTGAACTACTTTTTCCCCACAGGCTATTAGTGTCTTTGAATAAGTATCCAGTTCCTTTCAATAAACACTGTGCATCTGAAGTTAAAGTGGCTAGTACTAACTCAAGTGACAGCTACTTAATGGCTAGCAACCAAGAGAAGCTTGCTAAACCTGAAGAAGTCACATCATTTTTGTAGTTGCATTTCAAAGCTTTTGGAGACTAAAGTGCCATATTTTCAAGCAGAAACGGGTAGTCAACTAGGGTGTTTATTCATTGAAGGTCAGGATTTTGTATTATGAAACTTCTAGCAGATGTGATATGCAGTAAATTGCAGATCTATCACCTTCTCCTTCCTATCTTTTTTTTTTTTTTTTTTTCTCCCGGTGACTCTGTGTGTGAAATCAGCAGAATACTGCCTGCATTTGATTTATGGCCCACTTTTGACCAACTCTTATCAGGTTCCCACAAACCTTTTTCTGATGCAGCTCATGTCTGAATGACAATAGACAACCAGTGCCATTATGCTCCAAAATCCCTCTCTGCATTCTAGACACCTAAGATTACATCTGGGCTATTGATTTATTACTGTCCCCCCCTGCTTTTTTTTCCCCCACAGGGACCAGTTTGTTCAGCCTGAACAAGATAGACTATTATTAAACGGAGCAAACTACTCCATGTGAACTTGGTAAAGAAATAATCATTTGCAACCACCTTTCTAACCACCCAGGTTCATAAGAAATGTAGGTGTTGAAATATTAAGACTGTTTATATATGAGTCCCACCATTCGTGTTTGTTCAGATTATATATAATTTATATACATGAAATGAGACCCAACAGGCATTCTGTTGTGTTGGACATTATAGGCATATTGCCTAAAGCACTGCAGTATTGCAACCCAATGTACAAAACCCAAATTATTACAAGTCTTCATTATAGAAATACCTACTGTAACGCCAACTGTATCTGTGGCAGGGAGATTTTATGACACATTTTAGAGCCTCAGCAAAATTTATATATTCTACCAATAGATTTTTTTCTTTTTTTGGGGGGGTGGGGGGAGGGAGAGGAAGCTATAAATTTTACAGTATATTGGATTTTTATATCTCCTAAAAATGTACTGTGCAGGATTCACATTTAATATCCCTCAGCTGTAGTCATCGGTGTATTTAAGTCAGTAAGTGAGAAGATACAGACAGGGCTTCTAGTTAAAATGGTTATTTTTTTCCATTCTCTCTCCTCCCCCTAACTCCCCCTTCCCTCCCACAAGCACATACCTCACCCCTGCGTCTTCTTTTAGTTAAAATAATATTACTAAAACTGATACACTGATTCAGGGGTCACATGTGAACTCCTCTGAACTGCTTTTAGGAAACTGAGCACCAGTGTGCCAGACCAACAACTTCTGCAGGTGCTCAGAGAAAAACCCAGAGCATGGCATGGACCAAACAGAGACTTTCAGAGCTTTGCTCCCCCTGTCCTTGGTCATGGCAGCAGATCTGCTTGACTTTCAACTATACCTCCCATGGTCTATGTCCTACCTCATAGGATTTACTTTATTCTGCCTACTGTTTATTGTGTTTAAGTGTGTATCATTGCTGGTGTCCTGATAGACTGTTTGTTTCAGTGACATGTGGGCAGAAAGTATCACACTCAGGCTGTAATTTAAGTATTTTGTTTTACTGCCTTAGTGTACTGCTGATAATTTAAATTTTTTTTAGGCATTTTTTTTCTACTGTGGAGCAAGACATTCTATCAGCAAAGAACCAAATGATGCTAGCATTAAATGGGGAAAAATTAACTTTTATAATTTTTTACTAGATCTCAGGTTTTTATCACATCGTTTTCTCATACTTCAGAAGAAAATAGTCCTTATAGAAAAAATTATTTTTTGTTTGAAGTTTTAGAATTATTCCATTGTTCCTTCTGTGGGCTTTTATTTCTTCTCTGTTCATTCTTCTCTCTGTTCATTCAGGGCTTGATCTTGCCAGAATCTGTGTCTGTTCCAATAGAACACCTATGTATATGCTCAACAGCATTTGGAAGCTCAGATATCCATGAATGTTTTAGAAATATTGCAGTGTTTTTGTTTAAAGATGGCTGGTCAGTAGGGTGTCTGAGTAATACTGAGGCCTTGTAAAAAGTGAAGAGGTTTCTCCTGTAAAAATCGTGCCTTTTCAATGTAGTTGAGCATCTAAATACTGGAGTGAGAAAAGGAATGTGTAATGCTGAGTATGACTGAGTCTGTTCAGTAGGGAAGAAATAAGTTATGCAGAAATACATAAATCAGAGTTGCACAGACCCACAGATTGTATTGCTATTGGTAACTGAGAACACTATTGCTCTGCAAGAATACTGGAGAGTTACAGTAGTTTCTGGTTAGAGTAGGGAGAATAATTAATGGCTGATGGAAAAGGATGAAATGTTTTTTCCTCAGAACGGAGCAAGTAAGAAGGGATGTGAAAGCAGCACAAAACAAGAAGTGGAGAGTCAAGCGAACTGAAATATGGCAGACTGAAAAACCCAAAAGGGAACACTTTTTCCTGTAATGTGCAACTCAGCTGGGAAATTCTGTGCTTCTGTTCAACTGAGAACAAATCAAATTTTAGAGAGAGATAACCAAATTTATAGCAGTAGTCCATGCTACAGCAAGAAGAGTAGCATCAAGGTCATTAGCAGTGCACTGCAGACAGCCTTCAGTCGCTGGCTATCTGGGGCTTGAGAGGCACAAGTAGCCAATAACTACAGGTAGCAGAGTTGCACTTTGAAGCTTGGTTCTGGCCACAGGAGGCTAAGCTTGAATGACTGTTGCCCTTACCTAGCATTGCATTTCCAATAAAATCAATGTTTTCTTTTAATATTGGGATAACCAGAAAGATAACCAGACTGTTGGGTGTCCTGTGCAGAATGTTGTTCTCAGTATCCCTATGTAATGGTTGATTGTCCTGTAGAGGAAACAGAAATCACAGAAATGCAAACAATCCAAAAGAGACCTAAGTCTAGCTGAAGCCAACTGTCGCTTTTTTGACACTCACTCATTACTTGGAGTAAACTCTTCAGAGTCTTTCTAACCTATGTTACAACAGTTGTGTAATCTGCATCTCAGTGTCACCAGGAAAAGCAGTGACAGAAACCTGCTCTGGGTAAGCCAGATCTAGAATTTTCCTGGCATCATGGACAACCTCTTCTTCTGTCATGGAAACTCTGCCATTCCCTTATTGAAGCTAACTTGAAAGTGTGATTTATTTGTCTAAAGGCATTTCCTGGTTTCTCTTTCTTTTGAAGCAGAAACCTACTTTATTTCTTTTAGCTCCTGGTGTCTTCTACCCTGGAATAAAGACACTGGCCTGCACAAGTATTGGCTTGCATAATGCTGCTTCAGATAAAGGTCATAAATGGTCTTATTTGGAAATTAATTCAAATAAGAAAGAGAATGAGCCAAAATCAAGCCTCTACTGGGCATGTTAATAATGTCATTTGTTTACAGAGTGCAAGATCACTGCTAGAGGACATCCTGAATTATTGGCTGCTGCCCTTAGTGTTTGCCTTTGGTTGTCCCCGTTGTGAGGGAAGCAAGTCCAAAGGTCAGAGAGACTCTGCTGGACCAACACTGCCTGAAGATAGCTATTCATCTTCTGGAAATCCAAGCTGATATTTTGAAAGATGGAAGTTAGGATTTTAATGCCTAAAAAAAGAAAAAAAAGGGATTCACTTCACTCCACTGATAAGTTCTAGTACAATCACTGGTGCTACAACCAGCAGCAATTAGTGCTGCAGTTCTTGAACACTAACCAGGGAAAAGGAAGTTGTTGTAATGTTAGAAGAGAGGCAGCAGATGAGAACTGGTGTTTGAGGGCTGTGTCCATGGTGCATGTGACAGGAAAGCCTGTTGGCATAAATTTTTGGTATGCTTATTTCTTACGCGAGTAAAGTCTCTGTGGTTTGGTTTTCTTCTGAGCAGTCTTCGACCCAGTAAATGCAAAAATATTCCCCGCAGAAAACATATTTGTTTCATTGCTCTTCTCAAACACACAGAAGGGTGTGAGAAGACACAGTTAAAATATAATCTTTAAGAAAGGGTGTTTGTTGTAGAGGCAGGCAGGACTCGTGGCTCCATGCAGGATCTATGCTGGATTTCAGCAGGTAGCAGGTAAAAGAGGAAACAAGCAGGGAGCCATATTGCCAGCCATGCTGAAATGTGTTCTGATGCCCTTTCCTAAACATTTTTGCATCATCAAGATCAGATGTTTATGTCAGAGACACGAAGAGTACAAACACATGGCTCTTGGCTCTTTCCTTCAATAAGTAACAGTAGCAATTAATTGGCTCTTGGAACGTGTTACATCTATAGAGAGGATTTTAAAACCTCACTTTTTTTGAGGTTTGACAGTATTTCTGAGCAGTCCAAAGCTGGCATTCTGGCTTCAGCAGCAGATACACAAAGGCTGTCTTCCCACAAGTTCAGTTGCACATTTGGTTTTAGAGAGCAAGTTTCACTTATTACAGTGAATAAAAAGCAGAGGATATTCAAACACTCTGCGAGGGTCTCCTGGGTGTAGCTATGGATAGTAGGTAGTATTTATGCTCCATTTTGTATGCTTGTCAACAGCTCTTTTTGTCAGACTTTTTTTTTTTTTTGATGCAGGTTGTCTTCAGGAAAAGAATGAAAAGGAGTGAATGTTCTCAGCTGCCATAAAGTGTTACATTCTCTTAAGTATAAATCATCATCCTGAAGTTCATTAACCTTAATATAATTTAGTCTTCATGTGTCATCAGTTGAGCTCAAACCTTCCAGATGAGTCATTCACTATCTGCTAGATTTGTGGGGGCAAGCTAGTTTTTGCATATAATGAAACTTATGCATAGGCGTCTCCACTTCTGCACTCTGCTGATTGAATTGGAAGGGCATTTGTTGAACTGAGAAGGTGCTGTGAGACAAGCAGGGTTGTGACAGCCTAAAAGAACAGGAGAAACCAACTCTAGTGGAAAAGTACTTGTGATAACAAGGGTGTCAATGGAGTGGTGCAACAGCTCTGATTCTCCTTTATTCTATTGCACCAGTGTGTAAATCAGGAATCT
The DNA here is from genome assembly GCA_013398175.1 of Climacteris rufus. NCBI lineage: Eukaryota > Metazoa > Chordata > Aves > Passeriformes > Climacteridae > Climacteris > Climacteris rufus. The sequence goes on from VZRZ01002552.1 coordinate 23,327, forward strand.
CCCTGTTGCAGCAAAGGGAAATGTAGTTGAGAAACTTGCCCAGAGCTACCCTGCACCCAGCCTTGGCTGTCCACAAAGCAATGCAGATGCCCAAAAGTGAGTGCTGGTGAGCATTGACAAGGTGTGGGAGCACTAAGGCATGAAAGCAGAGCTCTCGTGGTGTCCTCAGTAGCCACTTCAACCCACCAGCTGTTTGCCAGTGTCCTGCACTGCCCAAGCGTCATATAATGGGTTGATCTTAAGGAGGGATGCAAAGCAAGGTAATATAGCCACTGACCTTGTGGATTTTTACAGGGAACTCATCCAGTGCCCAGGGGCTGGCATGACACAGGTGGAGCTCGCTGGAAGGTTTGACAAATGGGCTGTGGAGACTGGCATTGTGTGTGGGGCAAAGGCAGGGGTCGATGTAGTGTGTATGAGATGAAAGATGAGGACAGGGCTAGGTCAGGAAGAACATTGTATCTCGAGCTGTTGTCTTTTCCACTGTCCAAACTCCACAGAATTAGTTTTTCCATCTCTTCCAGGAAATAAGAGGAATTTTTAAATCACGCTTTTAAACACTGCTACCTATTTCTGCTACTTTGTGGATTAAAAAAAAAACCTGAACATGTACACACAGAGATATAATAGAACAAAAATCCCTCCACAGCTTCAGGTCATCACTCTTTTGGCTGCATGAGGCTCACCTATTGACAGAAATCATCTACCTCCAGCTGATCTTACTTCTCATCCAAGGTCTGAAATTCTGTCACCTCCTGTCATGATCTGTCATACAAACATCACACACAGTGTTAACCTAGTGGTTAGAAAGATTTGTTGCTAGTCTGTTAGATCATTTTTTTTTTATTTATTTTTTTTTTAAACCACCTAATACAATGGGGGTGAATACAATGGGTGTGAATTGTCTTATAGGTTAAGGGCAGAGGCTGGGTATAATTTATCCCAGTAACCTGCCCAGAGTTCTCGCAGGAATACTGTGAACTGCACAAAAAATGCTTGAGTCAGACCCTTCTCTGCTCAAGACTCAATAAGGGTGTGAGTTGGTCTAAACACATATATCTTCTTCTGTGCCGGGGGCATAAGGGGTGGAGAAAAGAAGAATCAATGCTGTCTGTGACTGAATTTCTAGTTGTGTTTCACAAGGCTGCTACTTGGCTCATCCCTTACATCCAGACATTGCAGAATAGCCCTGCTGCATTCCTTCTGCATTGGACTGTCTGACTTTTTTCTGCAAGAATATAGGCTTGGCCTATTACTTCATCTTCTGCTTCTTCTTTGGTTCTTTTTCAGCCTTTTTCCTTCTTCCTCCTTTTTGCCTCTCAGGGCTATCACAAAGTGTGTATCTTGATGTCCTGTTGTGGCTGCTTCATTGCCTTCCTTTCCAGGGCTATGGGTGGGCAGGGCCAATTAATTTCTTCCCAAAGCCCAAGAGCTGTAGTCACCTAGTTTTGGCCTCAAAGAAGTAATGATATTTACAGATTTGCTGATTTGAAACAGGTCTTTAAAATCAGAAGGAAGAGGATTACCTGCTAAAAATCATCTTCATTTGAACAAATGTTATTTATATATGTAAGACATCTTGACAGAATTGATAGCAATGACTCACAGGTTATTAAATAATCATTGAGGTCTTTGTGCTGCATTAGTCTCAAATCAGAAGATACTTGTAACATTACAATTGGTGTTCAACTTACACATCTTTGCTTAATATGGTTTAAACTGATAAAGTTTAAAATGTAGTTTAAGCGTAACAACAGTTAAAGGTCGTTTTTTTTTTAACATGTTCTTGCTCTTTTTTTATGTTTTCTGAGAACTCTTCCTTTTGCTGTCACAAAACAATGTTCAAGGTCTGGAGAGAGTAGAGTGCAGAGTTGTAGCTTTGAAACACCCAAATAATTTGCTTAGATAAAAGCTCCCAATCTTTGCAGCATATCTCCTATTGTAGGAAGAATCAATCAATCAGCTGTATTGACATCTCTCCATTAACGGGTTTATCCTCAGTTCTTGCCCAGGTGAAGGGTCCGTAAGGACACGGGTCCTATCCTCAGCTGCATCACTGGGAACAAGATTGAGGCCAAAGTAATGTTTGAAAGGTTTTATTTTATTTGTAGAACAAATGTTTTCATCCAACTGTAGCACAGTCAAACAGTGTGAAGGAATCATAACAATCCCTCTGTCTCTTTATCTGTGTTTTTATAAGGTCACCCATCACCATGGTATCTGAGTGTCTTTCTTCTTTCCTTTAAGGGTCCTGGTCAAGAGTAGAAAATAAGGAAAAGAAAGGAAGAAAACCACAAAGAAAGAGGCATACGAAAAGAAAAAATACAGAGCTGGAGGTGAACCTAAACACCCAGAGGTAATTTGCCTTGAGGAGAAGAACCCTTGAGACCTATGTGTAGACTTTGGAAAAAAGAACCTGTGAACAATTGTAAAGGCTATGAACGTGCCATCCCTCTGACAGGTATGTAAACCTTAAGATTAAAATAACAGTTTCAAAAATCCTTCTGTCAGAGTGAGTTTGCTTTAGCTAGTGAGGGTTTCAGGGGAAGTATCATAAAGACAATATATATCAAGTGGAGATAGCAAAGGAAATTTCTGTTTGAAATTTCTAAACAGGTTGGTTCTTGAAGCATATTCTCTAAAACTTGACAAAGTTATCATGACATTAAAATAACATTATATAACTTCAAGTATTTAAGGATTATAAATAGTGGATTTTAAAAGTGTTTTTGCTATGTATGTTCAATCACCTTTAAGCTGAATTTTGTACATAAGAAGAAAAATGAAGAATCAGGAAGGGCACAAAATTTAAGTTTCTTTTTCTGTCTTTGTGTCAGTTATTGTTTTGATTTTAAAAAATTCACCAACAGTTCCGGCAATTATAATCCTCTTTTACTTCACAAAGTGTTGGGAAGGGTTCCTTAGCAGGCTCTTAAGTTTTTGTCTTAGTTTAACAATGTATTTCCACTCTATCACATTTTAGTAATGGGAGATGGTTTATTGTACTTACATTCATGTTGACACTGAGGAGAAGATGGTGGGTATTTCAATCACATGAGAATGTGTGTGTGTCTCTGAACATCCCCTAGTTGTATGCTAATCACATCCCCTCAACAAACACAAGCCACTAACCAAATAGCTTTTTGCATACTGTAAAGAAATAAGAGAATTCTTGACCGCAGAAAGCAGACATGATGTACATAAAAGGAGTGAAATTATTCAGCAAATGCTCATTGATACTTTAAGCAGCAGCTTCATCCTCCCAAAGATCTTAATTGAGGTTTGTAGGTGACCACATGTAATGATGTGGTTTCTTGTCACTAGTAATAATTATGTGAGGCAGCAATATGTGGTGCATATAAGTGAGTGTCATTTAACTGACCTGGTTACCCCAAAAGCTAATTGCCAGTTTGTATACATCACCACTCCTTCCAGGCACACTGTAGACTTCAAGAAATATTTAGCAAAAATTTCAGCTGCTGTCAGGCCATGTTCAGGTCAGGTATAAGGCCCACAAGTCAAAGGCTGGCTTACACTGTGAAGCAGAGTAGACTGAAAGATCAAATTCTCAAGATCATCTCATGAACTGTGGCATTTACATTGACAGATCCCATACCTCTATACATAGCCACTGATTCAACAAACTACTTGGGCCTATGAACAGCTTAGAAAGATGTGAGTCATTGCACTACCTTCAGCATGGTGACTCACATACCCTGAGCAGCATCCCATGAGCTGCCCCTCTGGGCTGGCCCCTTCACTCCAACAGGCTGCTGTGATGGCTTGTCTGAGATTTCAGGTGTTATTGAAGGCAAATGGGTTGTGATGATGGATTCTGTTTTTGCTGCCCAGTTGGAAAGTGTGACCCCAGATAATGACCCCAAAGGTTGGGATCTCTGTATGGTCCTTTCCTATTTATTCCACCAAGAATGCCATATTCTATGAAGAACTTTTTCAGAAATACCACCCCCTGGTTCTCAAATAGGAGCAGTAAAATTACTTTAGTTGTTTTGCCTTTACTTCAGTTTGTATGTACCCCTTCTATGCAATTAACTTAATCACAAATCCGAAGAAACGTTCACAATTGTTCCTCACACATGTTATTTGTGTGTATATATCAGAGAATCATAAAAATCAGGGACAGAAAAGTTCCTTTGGATTAGATCGTCTCATCACTATCCTTGCTGGCACAGATCTTTCTCCCTGTACAGTATATTCTCCAGTGCTTTGTCCACTCTAGCTTTAAGTAGATTAAATATGGTACTTTCTCACTGTCCTGTCAGAAGCTGTTGGAGAGGCTTGGAGATAATTGACACTGGCACCCTTTGAAGGTGTGTTGCAGACCTTACCACACTTGTCATTTGTATCCAAACATGGTGCTTTCCTCCAGCTGTCATGAGTATTGTGTGGCCATAATTCTTTCAGTGTTCTGTGTTGAACACTTAGAACTAAGATGGAACAAATGAAATGAAAATGTGGTTTTGGTTTCTTTTTGGCAGACAGTGTATGTAGGGTTAATTCTTTTGAGCAACCCAGAGGTGAAGTAGTAAAGTGAGGGCCTCTAGAATACCTTGTTGATGAAAACTAGAGGTATTGAGATATGATGTGCTTGTCTGCACATGGAGCTTTTACCTAGATAAAGAGCTATGTTTTACAGGGTTCAATTAATAACTACATTTGAAATACAGTCTGCTCTCATGACACAGAAAGCAGATTTAGCCAAACGGTGAGTGTTTTTGAGGAACACTACTGATGATACGCACATTTAAGCAAAGTAGTAATGATGTTTGCAGTTTCCTTTTCCTCTGAAGGAATGTATCGAGTGTTTTACTCAGTCCCTGCTCAAACTGTGCTGTTGCTTTGGGGTTGGGACATGTCTGCCACTTCGTGGCGTGGCAAAATACAGCTTAGCTTTGATGGAAAGTCAGTAGTAAGTTGCTGGACCTCTTGTATCCAGACTCCTATTCTTGAACTCTTCTGTTTCTCCCAAAAGATGTTGACACACTGTCCAGAATAGAAAACAGAAAAGTTGATCTCTTGGTTTAAATGTTTGCTTTCTCTTCTCGTTGTCACCAGAACACCAACTTCTAATTGTACCAGGCATTAATCTATAAAGCCAGGAATCTCTAAATACAGTTCTCCATCCAGATCACTGTCATTGCTCATTTCTGTAGTCTTACAGGGAGGGGAATACTGTCTCTTGTTGCAGCATTTTTGATTACTACATTTACTCAATTCGTATGGAAGGTTCTTAATGTAGGGATTATTCATAGCACCCTCACTGTTTGCTGTTACTGCCTCTGAGTTTGTGAATCCTAAACTGAGATCACATCAGGTAGCCCAACATTTCTTGGACATGTAGTACCACATTCAAAGGTCATTTTAAGCAATTAATATTTTATTTATAAATATTATAAATATTTATTATAAACTGGACTTTAAGCAGCATCTAATGACAAAGAAATCCATTACATTTGTATTAAAACAGGTTCCAAAGCTTAATTACAAGAGAGAAAATTCAGATGAACTGTTAAAAACATATATTGCTGTGCCTGCTTTAACCAGTTCATGCCAGGCTGCTATATTCAACTGAGAAGGCAAATTTTTTTGCATTCCACACTAATTCCAACAAACCAAACTGGTGATTTAGGGAACAGCTAAATACTCCATGCTCTTGTCTTTCTTGGGCAATATTCTTGTTTGAGACCCTGGGTCAAATGCTGATGTTGAAATCCCCCATGTGACTCATGGCAGAGCAGGAGTTTTTCTGTATATGAAAGATGGGGGGTTGTGCCTTCTGGAAAACCCAATCTTGAAAGTGAGATTCACCCTCCTGACTCAAACTGTGGGCTTTATATCCAGCTTTGAAGGGTCCCCCATTTTCCTGACCCTGTAAATCAGAGGCCTGACTCCAGTGGGATAATCTTCTGTTTGGTGGGGATCCTTCCGTGTAATACTTTGCTTTGTTTTGTTTCCTTTTGCTGTAAAGTCTTTCTAGGAAAGCCTTCTTGGGCTATTTCCCCAAAAGATTACAACTTTTAGGAGAATAGTATTTGACTATTTACCCCTTCATAATACAGGGCTGAAAACAGGGCACTTTTTAAAAGAAATAATATTATAAAATTAGCAAAATCATCATCATCATGACTCTGGTAGCTGTTTCATTTCTTTACCTCAAACCAGAATGACCAAACATCTCTGATTAATTATCCTACAGAAGCATTTAAATTCAGCAATTGTAATATTTCTTAACAACTCCCGTTGATGGTATTATTTTTCATTGGGAAGAAAAATGGTTATTGCCCACATTGACCTCCAGTAAATCTTGTCACCCAGCCCATACCCTAGTCTTAAAATATAATTAAAGCACTCTGTTTTGATAATAGTGACTCACAAAAGTGTAGGAACTAGCATTTACATTTTCTCTTTTTATTGCTTTTAAGTTTCATACAAAAGGAAAGGTAATGCAACTGAATTACCTTAAATGGCCATGACTGATTTATTTCTGTCTAGAAATGTTGTAGTTTACACACATCAAATACAATTTTTCTAGGATTACCTCAGTGTTTGATTGGCCTTTTATTTTTACTTTTTTAAGATGATTTTAAATTCAATTCACAGTGTGAGCACCTTCAGAGGACGGAAGCAGGTTTTTTTTTATCCCACATGAAAAAAGGTGACTAAACAAATAAATAAAAATGAGGTTTACAGCCATATATTTCTGCATACTGGTGTTCATGATATTCCGTGTTGTTGTAGCAACATGTTCCTCATCTATATTTAGTTTAATAGCTGCTTTTGGAATATTTCAAGCTACTACAGTATATTATCAAGTGGTTTGAATGACATCATAACCTATGAGTGTCATCTCTTGTGGGTTATAAAATCCTCCCAAACCTTCCGTTTGTATTAATGTCTTGTAATATAATTTTAAACCAGGTATTATAGTTTACAGTGGAGGGATAAAATTCTGGCCTGCCTCATACAATGCACTGGGGAAAGAAGAGGGCAAAGTACATTTTCCACTCCACTTGGGCGTGGACTGCTCAAGATAGGCAATGTTTATTGGGCTGAGGAATTTCCAGTGTGCCAGGAGAATTTTTTCAGTTTCTAGGGAGTATTTTAGGTAGTCCCTGCCCACACTAAAAAACTAGATCTTTTGTTGAAATTTGATTTGAGGACAGAAGCAACACATGGGACTCACCCTGTGTTTTACCCTATTGACAGAGGATGCACCCAAACGCATCCAAATACTTGCTGTAGGTCTGTACCTCTGTCCACTGAGGACTGAGGAACTACCCTAAAATGAGTTTAACTCAACTCAACTAATGTTGGTACTCCCAAGTCCAGTTGTTTTTGCAGGAAATATGGAGTAGTACCTTCAGCAATTCAATGGGAATCCCTTGGTGCAATTCTGTCTCCTGTTTCTTAGACAGGAATATATTTCTATCTCCTATAATCCTATTTTATATTGGAGGCCTCTTTACAAGGTCATATGAGTTGCTTTTTGGGGAATCTGTGGCAGGTATCTGTCTTCACTGAAGTGAAAGGGGAAGTGGAAATCTCTGTGAGTGTTGTGAATAGTAAATTTAAGCCTATGCCTATATGGAAACTGCAAGTGCATATGGGTCATTGGCCACTATTACAGCCCTATAGCATTCACTAGATTGCAGGATTCCTAGAGTAATTAGACATGCCATACGTTGTCTCTGTTCCCACAAAAGGGTCTCCCTGTGTTTTGGAAGGGAGTAGACTGTTATAAAAGGGCTGCTGTGGATGTTGCTGACCTCTTTGCACAGCTCTGCAGTTCTGCTTCTTTCCCCAAATTCCATCAACCACTGGCAGAGTGTTTCTGGAGCCTGAGGTGGGACATGAGATATGTTGGTGAATACATTTCAGTCTAATGAAACTGCAGCCATTTCCATGGCAAACAAATAAATGGATATGCAAGGCATATAATGCCAAGTTGCCTTATTCAATAGCATAAGAGCAAATTGTGAAAATTCCTGGTAGAATAAATTCGATGTTTACTGCACGTACAGAGGCTCAAAAACTGTTTCTTCTGTTTGTAGTGAAAGATTCAGCTTCAAATATATAACTTTCATGCTATATTATTTGTCTTGGTGTAAATTTAGAAGCTTGTTTGGTCTTTTAAAAAATTGTTCTCAAACAGATATAATTTTTTTATCCCCGAAATGTTCACCATAAATAGTTCAGCTGCTGTAATGTTCTGCCACTAGAAATGATCAATAAAACATTATTAAAATGTACAGTCCATGCATATCTAATTTCACTTACCCACATGTTACCTAATTACAGATTTTAATCGCTTTTCCTCCACCCCTGAAAACCTGCTTGGCAATGTGAATATATTGTAAATGTCTGAAGAAATCCACCTTTGCTTTCAAAGAAAAGAAAAGAAATAATGTGTAATGCACCCAAAAGGTTAAATTTATCATGCTGGGAAGAGAACTGCATATCACAGAAGCTCTGGATATTTTTGGCATTCAACTTCTCCCACCCCCCTTCCCGTCTTTAATCACACCCAGAATGCAGTGCTTGTAAACTGTACTGATGTGTCAACTGTCCTCTATTTATTACATCTTACGCTTTAAATATCACCTCTGACAAACAAAAGAAAAGCAAATGTTCCTAAATTTCCTGAAGGGCTGAAACATCAAGCCCGGATTATTATTGTTTATGTCTCAGCTTTAGCAGCTCCAATGTCTCCATGGTCTGCTGTGCGCCGTGGTTGGCAATGATGGATGACCACTACAGCAGCTTATTGGAAATGGCTTGATTTATAACCTGTTCTCCCGCCTCAGTCTAATGGCTTCATTTCTTTCCTCCAGTGCGTGATGCCACAGCCAAGGTCATTGCGCCAATGGCCTTTTGTTGTTAGTTTGCTGATGACCACTGTGCCCGAGAGTCGGCATGCAGGGAGGGTGAGCAAGGGGGGGACACAGCCAATCTTTACTTTTTTTTTTTTTTCCCCTCTCAGCCCCGATAACTGCAGCAGAACAGTAGATTAAATGCTGTCTTCTATTTGCTTCCTGTGCTTGCCAGACAAGGGGCTGCTTTATGATCCTCACTGGGAAAGTCTATTACTCACATCTACTTTAAATGACCAACATCAAATATATACAGCTCCCATTAAAGCTGAGATCAATAAAAATGCCATTAAGATAGTAAAAGTTGCTGATATTAGTGAAGCCCCCAAACAAAATATTTGATTTTCTTTCAGGTTGTTAGTGAGATGGAATACGAACATATAAGAGAAAGGAGAGAGGGCCATGCCCGTGGTCAATAATTTATCTCTGAGATTCATTCAGCCTCTCACCCAATATTTCCCTCCTGTCTATTGATTCCTCATCATTATTTGTCATAAGCTGTCCTAACTCAAGGAGAAAATATGCCCTCCATGTCCAAGGGGAGTCATACCTGAAGAAATAGAAAGGAATTTCATTAAAAGCAAGAAAGGACTGCCTGAGCTTTGAGAAACTCCAGTAGAAACTTACACAGACTTGTGTTATGTGTAGGGTTTTGTGTGGGGGTTTCTTTGTGTTTTTTGGTTTTTTTTGTTTTTTTTTTTTTTTTTAAAGCAGTAATTGAAGCCCATTAGACAGTGCCATGACAGAAAATGCCTAAACTTTGAAGCAAGTTGCTTTGATTACATTTTGTTGCCAAGGAGCTGTGTTTGGCCCTGAATGAAAATGGGCCTATTAAAAAAAAAAAAAAAAAAAAAAAAAAGAAAAAAAAAAAAAAAAAANGAAAAGAAAGAAAAAGAAAGAAAATACTAAAAAGCCAACTTTGTAAGTTATTTCCAGTGATATTCTCCTGAGCCATGCTGAAGCTGGAGGTGGAAGTCTCCTTCAGGAGGTCGCAAGGATTTGGCACTAGCAGCCTGGCCATCAAAACAAAGTACAAGTGATGGTAATATAACCATTAAGATAAACTGTAGCCCAAATGGTAAAAGCATGAGTTGCGAAATGGAATTAAATTTTTAAGTATGGTTATTTGCTAAGAGGCTGTTTAAAACAGGCAATATTTTAAGTTAATGAGACCCATATGTTTTATGGTATGTCATTCAACTGCTTTCTTTGGAAATGGCTTGGAACAATAGCTTTCATGCTTACTTTGTAAAATCCAGAAAGGATAGTGATTGAGAAGTGCACAAGTGGAAAAAAATCTGTAAGGCATAATGATGCATGTCTAGGAAGTGTCATCTGTGTGTTGGTATATTGTTACCTCAAAAAATGAGTCTATCTCCTTGTACTGCAGCTATCTTCTGTTCCCACCCCCCTCAACACCCCTCCACTTTTTTGCTTTTCTTTTGGATGTGAGAAACTTCTTTGGAGGGGACATTCTCTAATTGAAAGAGGGATAGATTTGCTAATGGAGCTTTGCATGCTTCTCAAGAGATACCTCTGTGCTTGCCAAAACAGATCAAGCTTGCCCTTGATATTTTTGGGGGGTGTTTTCTGCCAGGATGGCTGCAACCCTGGCAGAGATAGCGGGAAGGGACTGAACTGCCTCCCTTGCCCCATGCAATCTTTCCTCCCATAAGGGACAGGCGAGTAGTGCAGATGTTTTATAGCCAGGGCAGAAAGTTGTTGGGCCCTTCTCTCAGCATGTTAAGGACCCATAAAGTGAACCCACACCTGATATCACTGGTTACTTTCTCTCCTCTCTTCTCCTTCTACATTCTATTTTTTTTTTTTTTTGGTAGCCATTAATGTAATCAAGCCCATTGTAGCTCTGAGGTTCTTGGTTAAATAGTTTTGTTCTCCAGTTTTAAAGACCAATCTGTTGGAGTTAGGCCTGCCTCCTATATGCTGTGACATTTCTTGCTACAACACCACATTCCTTCACAGAAGTTGCTTGAAAATGAAAACAAATATCTTAAATGGTTCTATATTTTTCATGCTTTTTTGTTAATTTGCATTATTAACCAGGATAAATCATTACTGTTTTTGAGTGTCTGTGGTCACATATATATGTACTTGTGACTCTCATTAATTCTTATCAGTCTGAAATACTGACAAAAATATATGAGCTGGGAATACCTGAGTCAAAACTGTAATTTAGTTGAAGTCTTTTTAATGATATGTTCTGGATAGCATCATATAACTGGTGACAGAAATAAGCCAACTCATATTCACCTAGAACAAATTTTCCTTGATTCTTTGTAGATGGTCAAAAGACTAGAGGAGAAGAATAAGAAGGAAGGATTTAAAAAATAAAGTCTGTAATTTTTCACCTGCATTTTTGTACCCATGGCAAACTTGAAGGAAAAAAAAAAAAGGAAAAGAATGAAAGAAAAGAATTAAAATCTTGGTGTGACCGATGGATTGCAGATGTTGCTTTCCTTTTTTCCCAGCCTGTACTAGGGAGTAAAATCTCTGCCTTCTGTCTTTTTCGCCCTTAACTAGTGAGAGCTACTAAACTGTGGATATGAGATAAGTTTGGGTGAAGCCTTGGTGTGGAATAGCCAGGTTGTGACAGTGCCCTGGAAGAGTCTGTGTTCATGTCTGTGGGACAGGGCTGCCTGTCCCAGCAGGTATCTCCTGGTGGTTGTGAAGCTTTGTGAGGCTCAACATGCATCTTTGTATGTGGCAGGGAGAGGGACAGGTTTAGCTTGAAAGGGGAGTGCCAAGCCCTGTCCGATTTTTTTCATGAGGAATTTTGAACAATGAATGCTATTTCAAGTGTAGAATTAGGAGCACTAATTACAGCTGATATTGTTTTGTAATTTTATTTCCAACATTACACAATGCTTGGATTTCTCCAGCCTTTGCTAGAGAGCTCTTTTCTGGCTGCATAAGCAGAAAACGGCAGATTCAGAAATCAACTGTTTCCTTAATGAACTCAGAGACACTCACATGGAAACACTGACTCTTAAGGCTCACTTTTGATTAATGTGGAGGGGGCTGGAGTTCTGACCATACAAAGGTAAATGCAGGTGTTTCTCCGGGGCTATATTTGGCTTCTTCAGGGGTTACACAGACACAGAAAACATCTCAAGATCACTCTGTATGTAATATGTTATTAAAGCTTTGCTTTATAAATCTGCTGCCTTTTGGAAATGAGAAAGTAAAATGTGACATGAGGAGTGAAGGAGATAGGAGTAGGTCCTGTGTTTGCTGTAACATATTCCCTTCACTTCTCCCACTTTCTCTCATTATCTTGTTTGCTATGTGTCGCTGAATAAGCATGTAACCTCTAAGGCTGTGGAGCAGATCATTAAGAGTTACTGATTAACACAATGTTTCAATAGGAGATCCTGAGTTCTTCTTTTTACAAACTGAAGGGGTCTGGCTTTATGATTTTTTAATTAGAGTGTAAATATTGCAGCCTCATAAACTGTTTGATTTATAGATGACAGCAAAGTTTGCACTTCGGGAAAGGACAAGGGAGGCTTCAGATACACAGTGCCCCTGTTTGCCTGTAACAGCCATCCTGGTATTTTGTCCTTTCTGAACTCATCCTACCAGCCTTACTGATAACGCCTGTGTGTCTAATCTGGCAGGATGACTGAAATTCCTTTTTATGTTTCTAAGCAAAAGCAGTACTCACATACTGTACTTTTTAACTGATTAAGTGAGGGGAAAAAATTGGAGTAATATTATTGTCAATGTTAGCCAACAAGGTGAGCTTAAAAGTTGATGTGCATCTTGAGGAGTCCAGAGGAGTGACACTAGATTCATCACTGTAAGAATAGTGAAAAATAGTAAATCAAGATTGACAAAGATTTGAGGTGTTGGTAGATAATAGAAAGGTATTTCTGATATCCCCAGTGCAAAATGTCATCAGGTTTCTGAGGATGAAGACTCCAAAAAGGAAAAGTCCCACCTTTCTCAGGCAATCAGTAGAGCTTGGCTTCCATATGCAGTGCAAGTTAGGAAACTCACAAGCAGGAGCAGTGATATTCATTTTAACTGGACTTGAATCAGCATTATTTACCAATGGGGCATCTAAAATGCTCAGCAGAAGTTGTTCATTAGAAGTTCTGACTCCTCCAGGACAACAGGGTGTTTGGCCAACATCTCTGTACTCGGAGCAGAGAAAGACTTTGCAAACACTGAACTTCTGCTCTTCTCCCTATGAATCCTCTTTGCTCTATCTCCACAACTGACATCCTCCTCCCCTCTCATGCTGTCAACGTGGTTATGCTTGCATGGAGATGACTCAACCCCAGGTTGCTCCCAGGAGCAATAATCTACCAACAGAGGCCTAATTCTTTGCACAGGGGTTTTACAAACCCATCTTCACTAGTGTGTCTTGCCTCTTTTCAGCTCTCTCATCCACTGGAAACTCTTCTTGCCAGCACTGCTGATACAATTTGTCTGTTGTGACTTTGTGGGGGATGTGTTTTGGGAAGGTTCTTTGTCATGTTGTGAGGAATTGCTCCATCTGCACTTGCTTTGCTGGGCTGTTTTGGCCCCTGTAGCCCTTACATAGCCTGTCTGCACCATTCCACTACCCCTGGGCTGTGGGCAGGGGCTGACAAAAGTGAGGGCACAGTGGGTTTGCCTCTCTTTGGGCATGTGGGAGCAGCATAACCTCACTTGACTGTTTGTGGTGAGAGAGATGAAGAAAGCTAAAGCAGACAGATTTCCTTAATATGTACTTGATTTAGAATAGAATATTTCAGTTGGAAATATTGGACAACTTTCTGTCCCCAAATACATCACACAGTGCCTGCAGTACTGGGATGGTCAGGACAAAGAGGACTGAATAAAACCTGCATTATAAATTCTCCTTTCCACCTCTTAGCAGAGCCCTTCTGAGTCCCCACATTGGTCTCTTCCCCGCCACAGCACCAGTGACCTTTCCTGTCTCAGACCAAACCCCTGGGAGAGGAGGCGGCCAACAGCTACAAGTCAGGAGCCCAGCTTCAGAACTGAATGCTTTCAGAAAATGTTGGCACTCGGTTTGCCTTCTTTTCTCTGTAGTAAGAAGACTAGAAGCATAATTTTTTTAATGATATCCGAAATATTCATGAACAGTGATGAAATCAAAAAACATGCCATAGTATCAGATTCACCTCTTTCTGTGCTGGAGCTGTATGTGTTTTACTACAGGAAGTATTTTGTGGCTCTACAGTAGCAGCCTGGATTTTGTTGCCAAAGGCCCAAATACTGAAGTTCGGGTTTGTTTTATTTTTTCATCAAAATTGTTGAAAGGCCTTTCTGTGCAAACTTGATGTCAGTGGCAATTACATACATGTTTACAGATTATGGCTCCAATCCCATCCTGGTAAATGTTTTTGCACATGGTTAAATCTGGATGTGTATTTGCCTAGAGAATAAAATCAGAAGTGGTGAATGTAGGAAGATAATAACTTGAACTGCACTGTTTTCTTTTTCTTGTTTAATTTTGAACCTGTTCGACCCTTGTGAGTTCAAAAGTTCACCTCAGTCTTGACCATTATTGAGCTTGGATTCTGTTTAGGAGAAACTGTGACTCCAAGTAAAACAAAAGGTCAGAGGACAATAAATCCAATAGAATAAATAAAGTGATAAATGAAGCAGGCAGAAAGACAGGAAAAAAAATGAAAAAAATAGCACATATTGGGTGAGTTCTTGGTTTTTATGATGTTGAAAGGTGTTTTGCTGCTGACTGCACTGAGACTGGGATTTCTTTTGTAACACCTGGTTCAAAAACCCTGGAATTCAACCAGAATGTTTCCATTACCAGTAGTACTCCTGTGTCACTTATAATGAGCTTTGTTTTGTAGCTCTAATGCATGCTTTAGCTCCCAATAGCCCCTTGGCTGCAACATGTAACAGCCCAGTCTATTGGGGGTGGGGGAAGTGAAATTTCAGAGGAGAATGGCTTTTCCTCGTATCCCTGTTTCCTCACAGAGGCTTCAGTCTCAGACGCATTTATCTTTACAACCCAATTTCTTTGTGACCCAATTTCTTTTGTGTTTTTGAGCCCTTCTGTGGTACACATGAAGCTGGTACCAAACATTTTATTATAAATTTCATGTCAAAAAGGACTGAGAATATTTTGGTGCATGTATGTGCCTACAATCTTCAGTATCCTAAATAGAAGTTCTTGTGTTGTCAGTACTGAATTTGAGGATTGAATGGATGTCCTAAAGCTGAAGCCCAGTTTCCTCTACAAGACACATTTCCTTTTCCCTGGACTTCCAATAAGGAAGCAATTTGGTTCAGTGTCTTTACTTGCAAAAGCCCAGACATACCAGGAAAGTGCAGAAGTTATGTAGGGGCAAAGCTGCACCAGGAACATGTAAAGTGATTTAACTCTGCTGTCTGCAAAGGAAAAGAGATATTAGTAGGAAATACAGATTTGTCTGATAGTTTACAAAGCACTTCAATACCTTTGGGTTGGGATGTGAAGGCTTATATTAATTATCAATATTTTCATATTCTTGAGATCCTAGCACTTTACAGAATAAATTGTCACAAATCCACCCATCATCAGCATGTAAAATGATTTCCTTTCTTTTTTTCCTTGCAGCAATTAAACTGAGCAGATTCCTGCTCTAATTCTGCTGAGTTTATTTTGCTGGAAATCATCCACCTTCTTTTAAAAGTGCTAACATTGATTGAACAGGAACAACTTGTAAAAAGAATTAAAAATCAAAAGTTGTTATTTTAATACGTACTTTTAAAGCATGCAGTGTTTAAAAAGTAAGATAATTTATCTGAATTCCTTGAGAGGTGTTTCTGGTCTATGAAAGAGTCCAGACTTAATGGGTTAAGTACTTGAAAACTGAAGGAAGCGCTCCAAACATTGCAGAAAGTCCGAGGTTTTAAAGAGCAAGAGAAGTATTTGAAATGCTGCTTTCAAGTCAGGTCAGGGTTTTCCAGCTCAGAGACATTTCTTCTTTTCAGTAAACTAAAAATGGAAAGAAAAAAATCCAAGCCCTGGAAAGGAAGGAAAGTCGGAGAACCTGAGTAAGTGATGATTTATCTGATAACAAAAATCCTACTACCCTAATCATTCATGGTTTATTTCTTTGGCATGCAACAGTTAAGAAAAATCCACTGAGCACTAGTAATTCCACTATTGCAAAAGCCAAATCCTTCATTTAAACTTTTGAGACAGTTTTTCCATTTACTTCCCTGCCACTCAAGCAAAGAGCAGAAATCATAAGCTCACTCATACCAGTTCACCTCATCAATTAGAAAAGAGACAGGCGTTATTTCCAGATGAAAAGGGGATGCAGCAGAGGAAAAATATACTGGAAAATCAAAATAGATTGCCTCTAATAACTTCTGGATAGTGTTCCAAGCTTGGGTTGGCCACATTGAGACATCCCTAAACTTTGTGAAAGTCGAGACTTGGACCCGTCTGCTAGAAGAGAATCATCAGAGCATATTGCACTTAATTAAAGAAATTGATATAGAGAACAGAGCCAGCAGTTTGTCTTATTTAAAATAATTAAATCATAAATTAATACATTTTAACCCAAATTTGAACACCTAAAGCCCAAAACCAAATTTTAAGTTCATGCTTGTTGCCAACAGTGCCATTTGATAGTGCTATTACAAGTAGCAAGATTATGGCTGACGAATCCTTCGTGTTGACACATGAATGTTAAATGCAAAACAGTGTTTGCTCCATGGTTTGGGGGTTTTTAACTTGTTTTAACACCACCTTTGGCATCTGTAAAGTAATACAGTATTGAAATAAGACCTTAATAGATGGAGTGAAAATTTGTAGTTTCCAAGGTCTCTGGCGGTGAAGTCGTTTGCATTTGATTAAATCTCAAAGTAAGGTAATTGGGGAAAATTGTAATGTAATCCTCAACAGAAACACATATGTCTTATGCAGCAGAGAAAACAGTGTTGGTCTGACGTGTTCCTTTAACAGGAGCAATTTTTTCCCTATTCATATCAGGTTGGCAAAACTTTTGGACAGACTTTTCGTCAAACTGTTTTTACTGTTTGGCGTCGAAACAGGTGAGGCTGTGTCCTCCCCCTGAAAAGCAATAGTTTATGGACAGGGAGAGGATGTGCTTTAGCCTTTTCATGATGGTCTTTTTTCCTGTTTGAGACCCATGTCTGTGGAGGCAGCCTATATTTGTGCTGGGACTGCGTCTTTGGAGAGGACTCCGTATTGGAAAAGGGCACAATGAACCCTGGCCGTGAGCTGTCCTTCTTTGCTTCCACTGTGGATGAGAAAAAGGTGAGACTACTGATGGTGAGAATGAAAGGAATCTCTTTCTACAAAGAAACACAAAGTTTCGTAGTTCAAAAGGGCAGTGTACCTCTGCCTTAACTTGGAACCACAGACCTGAAGCACGTTTCACATCCATCCTGACAGGATGTGAAACAAAAATTAGAAGATATAATTGTGCTGCATATAATGCAGGATTTCTTTTAGTTTTCTCTTACTCTCATTTATTCTGGGAAAAGGTGGTCTGGATGCCCATTAGCTCAACCAATTGAATTTTTGTTCAACCTTTATCCTGAAATGTAAGAGACAGATTAAAAACTACATAATTTTGAACTATTCCCATATGCAATCTAGTTTGGGGGAAACCACTTTCATGTGGGTGCAAAGTGAGTTAGAAAAACAAGTAGGCATACTAGGTACCAGTGGCTCATTGTGAATGTGGGAGGATGTACTGATCAGAGTAAGTTGTGTCTAGGACTGTTTCCACATTTTCAATAATGATTTGAATGATGAAGTGGGTACTAAACTTATTACATTTGCAGGTGACACCAAGCTTGGGAGGTCTGCAGACAGGTTATTGAGTGGGACTAGATTTCAAAATTGTCTTGATAAATAGGAGAAACAGCCTGGAGTAGAAGGGTGCTTTTGGTGAGACCAAATGCCAAGCTGTGAGCATGGGTAGAAATAAATACCCTGGCAAACACAACCCAGGAAACACCTGTTTTATAAGAAGGGATTGGAGAGGACTTGAGCAGATCAGTAGATGAACGCAAACCTGCTTTTGGGGAAAAAGCAACCATGTCCAAGGCAGGGAAGATAATAAGATGATAAAGGGCAGTTGTCATCTCCTTTGTGAAGCTCTGGTGAGACTTTTTCTGTGTTGGTGTTCTTGCTTTTGGATGTGATAAGGGGAAAAATGAGCCCAAGTGGGAGAGTTTGCAAAGGGAGCAAGAAGATTTCTTGGAGGTTTGCCAAATGTACCATTTTAAGGGCAGACTGAACATGTTAGGATTGTGTAGAGTTAAAAAGGCGAAACGAGCATGATTACAGGCATCAAATCTGTAAAGGGAGGTTGCGCAGAGAAAGAGGATAATTCTTCCTGTGTCCCCTTGACACAGAATTAAAAATAGTGGGACTAAACTATAGAAAACAAGATTTCTTGTTTTAGACAATGAGGAGCATATCCTGACAGTATGGACTTTATGAACTCACGAGGTCAAGAAAATGCAGGGTCCAAGACATTTTGCTGAATGTCTGGATAAAGACGATCCCTCTTCAGAGCATTCCACTGAGAGGATGACTGTCATAAGGCCTTAAGTTTGAAGTTAAATAGTGAAAAACTGTATTCCTAGAGCACTTGTTTCAGGAAAATGCTAATGAAGAAAGTTTTTCAAAGAAATAACTCAATTATCAGCCCTCTTAGAGAGACTGTTTATAGCTGGGTACCTCCCCAGTTCAAAGTTATTTCAGGGGCACCATGGATACCCTCTAGCATTGAAAACGAAGGACTAGAAACAAAGAAGATAAACCAAAATAAAATATATTTCCACATGACAGTGCTGTTCATATACTCTATAGTGAAAATTAAATATAAAATCCTGTCTTTTGAAGACCAAGAAATGACGCAATGGAAGAATATAATAGAGTGTAAATAGAGGGTAAACTGCAAACTGGCAGTGCAGTGCTAAATGAAAGACTTCCCTTCCTTCAAGGCTATTCCTTCCCAGGGTGAAATATACTGCTTTACCTTGAGATTCTGTTTTATTTCACGACATTTCATCTTTAATTTTTTTACAGCTTTGTTTCACTGCGTGAAGTATGGATTCATCTTGTGCTTTCCAAATGCATTGAGCAGAGAAAAATCTGTAGCGTTAATTGAGAGAGAGAGCTTGATCACAAAATAAATAGTTGTGAGATATATTCGTGCACAGCAGGAGAGGCTGGGGTTTTCCTGTGTGGCTTAACTTTTGGCATTTTAGGCGTACAAGTGCCAGTGTTGCAGAAATAATATCAAGTGGTCTGATACCAAGATCAGTGGGGCCATAGAGCAGGCAAGGACACTTTGTTCACTGCCTGATCTGTGAGCAGGCTCTCAGGCAGGGTGGTTGCAGAGGCAGGCTTGGAGTCTGTTTCACACAGAAGTCTCCACCAGTGCTTTGGTATTTCTTTCTGAAGAGATCTCTTTGCAGAGGTCATAACTGTCAGCTTGTCAGGTATTTCCCAGAATTGTCAGTCTCTCTGGGGTGCAGCAGACTGTGGTGTATAAAGCCACAGCACTGACATATCACTTACCTAGTTCTGCTAGACTTACCCTCTCCATGAAGTATGCAAACTGTCTCTGTCTTGTGCAGCATTTGCATTATCTAAAGCTCACTATGTATGCTATGGTCCATTCGCCTTTGCAAATGCTGTTTAAATATAGCATCCATAAATAAATGTTAAATAATTCATGAACATAATTTTGTAAATTCTGCTAGGCCACACCTCTCTAGGGGCATATTTATGAACATGCGTCAGCCTGGAATCAATGCGTCTGCCAAGCGTCCTACCTCTGAGGCAGAATTCCCACATCTAGCCCAAAATGCTGCAAACGACTCTGATTCCACTTCAGTAGTCATCCATCATACTGTCACTTTAATTCAGATGCTGCTACTTGTTTTAATAACATACATCTTACACAAAGAATATTGCTAACACAAGATTCTTGAGGTAGATTTTTACAACCTCATAAAATGGTATTAACCCTTTGATCCCTGATATTCTTTTCATACGGCTTTTTTTTATGCTTATCAATAACCTGTGTTCGTGGGGTCTATTCGTGTGGAGAATCCAACATCAATCACTGCAGTAAAAATATTATTCCTCCAGCATTACCCTAAAGAATTATGGAAAGAATAAAAGTGTTATTGCAGGAATTATTTAGCAAACAATAGATGGATAAAATGTATTATGGTAAGTGTTAAATTATATCACCACATTACAGAAAACTACCTGAGATAGCACAGAAGGTAGTTCAGTGCATTTTCTAAGTAGTTCAAAGAGAACAATAGCAGAATCCCACAAAAGATTTTACTATGAAACACTGGAATGACAAGGCAAATGATGTATTATCACATAAAATGATCGTTTACAAGGGGGGAAAAAAAGAAAATTCTGCTTGACTATTTCTGAGTTGCACCTGGTGATATTTTGGGAGTGAGGGGAGGCAAGTAACAGTAATTTACACTCAGCTGCTTAACACTCCAGTATTTAAGGGACTTACTTGTTGGGTTTTTTGCATGTCTTTCTAGAAATACCTTTCTTGCCATAATAGAGCAACATGGAATATGCAGTTTAAAAAAAATATTTTGCTTCTATTCCAAATAAAGAACACTCTAAATTATTTCTTTCTTCTTTCTGTTTTTCCTTTGAGGTCCGCAGCAGGAATTAGAAAAGGCTTTACTGAAATGCTTGATTAGCCCTATTACTAAAATCATGCCAATATTTTTGGTATTATTACAGATGCCTAAACAAGGTTGGGTTCCATGATTTCACCAAGTAGACTCTTATCAGTTAATGCAGATTTAGAGAGGGGAAAAAAAAGCATAATGTTGCGCTGGGCTCATGGGATTCATTTGATCAACATGATTAAATTATTTCCTTACTCAGCTAGAAGGAAATTACTAGTAACCAGACATTATGTGTCTGTTAATTATGTGCAATAAGGTTCTCTGCTATCACACCAGCTCTTGCATTCATGTTCTGTATGTTTTAAAGACATTTTCATTTTTTAAATCTAAATATTGAAAAGGGACAGCTATAATTTTCTTTCTTTTATTTAATAAATATCTAACGTGCCAAAAAGCACTTGTAAGAAGCAGCTGTTTGTCCTTGGGGTAATCACAGGCAAGTTTGTGGAGGTGACATGCCAGCATTTCATGTGTTTTTGGTCGCCCCCACCAGGATATTTTTTTGTGTTGCAATCGTTCATTTTTATAAGTTGGATCATTTATTATTGTAAGGAATGAGAAGGACGGTTTGCCAGAAACCTGTAATTTTGCTTGAAATAGTTCTTTTCCCTGATGCAAGGTCTGCTCACCTACAGGTTGCCTTTGTGCCAGATCTACATTCTGCTCTGATGCTGCCCAATCTAGGATTTCAAAAGGATTTTTTATAAAGGAAGAAACATATGGTAAAGAGGGGCCTTATTCTTTTTCTAATGAAATGATGGGCTTCTGTTTCATATTAAAGTGTTAATAGGTCTGAAATTAGGTCTCAAAAAAGAGAATAGTGCTTTTAAAATTCTTAATATGATTCATTATCTGCAGTCAAAACCAGATGACATTTATTTTTATCCCAAAAATAAAAAAAGCAAAGCCAGAAGAAAAAAAAAATCCTGGATTTGGGCTCTGATTTATCAAACGGAAAGCTCTTTAGAATCCGAGCCTAGGCTGGAGGCTGGAGGTTTTGTTTGACTTTGAGAACCTTCACATGTTTTTGAAATCTAAACAAATATTTCAAAGAAGGTGGTGTCACATTTGAAGTAAGTGATCCTATTAGGCACTGGGATATGACCGCTTTGTTGAAGGACTGGGCAGCATTTTGTGTATGATAGTGCTGTGTACTGCTAATACACCGAGACATCACTTTCATCCAAAATGCCAATAGGACTGAACTTTTCTCATGCACTTTGGCTTTCAGTGTTAATAATGAATGAATAAAGTTCACAGAATAGAAGCTAAATGGATATTGTACTTTAAAAAAATAATAATAATTTTAACAGCATGCCAAGCTATTCAGAAACGAGCAAAAGACAAATTTATGATGAGTGGAAAGGCTGTAACAAGGCATTTGTATGAGTTGCACTGGCATAAAATAATAAGAATTTCATTACAATTTACAATGCATGTTAATTAGAAATAATGAATATTTGATTATATTTTCTTAGTTACAATGATTTTGGGTGCAACCTATTTTGCCACAGTTAGCTTCCATAGGATAGCCATCTCTTCCATGCCCTGCTATTTGAGATCATTATTTTTCTCTATGTCTGCCACAAAAGTAAGTAGAAATCTAATGGGTTTTGTAGATCTTGGGGACTGCCAGTAGGCAGCCTAGAAAACACCTTCTCTGGAAGCATCATCTGGATGATGCCTTCAGACTTTCTCTATCTGGTTATTAAAAACCACTGAGCTGCAGTGGTGGTGGTCTCTCTTGACCAAGAAAACTTGGTGGTGGTCCAGATCCTCATTTACTACCAGTCAGCTTCATTATTAAGATGTCAGCTCACATCTACAGCAGGTACAGCTCAGAACAGTCATAAGCACTTGTAGTGTGTGGCAAATGACAGCAAAGAGCAAAAACAACCTGAGATTTCATGCAATCTGTACCAATGGCTTCTCTTCCACGATATGCCTCCCTCCTCTAGGTGCTGGAACTGCTTACCAGGCACTTAGAGGTGCTCTCAAACCCGTGTGCAAATACAAAGCATGTTTATATATACGTAGTGCTTGTGCTCAGCTGTGTCAAAGTCACAAAACAACTATCCTCAGCACTTTTTTGAGAGATACAAAAGGAATTATATAGCAAAGAGCTAATCCCAAAATGATGTGCCTGCCTGTGGAGAGGTACGTCTGACATTCACATTAATACCAAATGAGTTCATCATGATTAATGTTATTACATTAAATATCGAAGGGATTAATAATGATTAGACCATTATTTTAAAGGGTTACCAACGTGACACCAGCTCATTTTTTAACAGCTGTAGACAGTTGGGTTTGGACTTTTTCTCTCTGCACATTTCCAGTCCTCACCTCCTTTGACCAAATATACTCACTTGGAATTTCATCTTACTGAATGTATGATTTTATGGCTGTGTTTCCTGTCAGGACTAAATCCAAGTCCTGATGAAATCATTAGAAGCTTTGCTATTCACTTCACTGCTGCAAAAATGGCTGAGGCCTGATCCTGATTTCCATGCACTGACAAGCACTATTTCCATTGGTTTCATTGGACTTTTATATGCCCCCTTGAACCTAGAAAAAAGCTCAGAGAGTATTAGTTTGGAATATTTTAAATCTGTTTTCAAGAGGATTTTTGCTTGAAGGACTGTGCTTTATGTACATTCTTCTTCCTTTTCCAAACAAAATTGCCTTCTCAGAGACCAGTAAGAAAGTCCAAATTACATATGCAGTATTATGCTTTAAAACTGCCTTAACCAAGGTAAAATAAAAAAAAAATAAGGTCAGATGCAGACTTTGCAAATAGGAAAAATGCCTGAAACAGATAATTAAGAGCTATGTGTTTTGTAGGAATTGTTGCCAACACTTGGATAATCCACTGTTTCTTGATGCACAGATAGTATTATATTCCACACTTTAAATAAAACTAAAGAAGCCAGAAGTTCTCATAAATTATCTACTCAGTAGAAACTACTAAAACCTACTAAATCTGTTTTGAAATACTAATGTATCATAGACAGTATTCAAAAGTAGTGCATATCAAAGTGTATCATTTATATAGGGGAGAAAGCAAATATTTTTCCATTTCTAATGTGAAATTCTTATATAAGAGGATAAATCTTGTCAAATTTATCTGCTTTTCTTTACTTTTTGTCTTTGCTTATTTTTTACAGGCCTTGCCTGAAATGAACTTTCTTCTTGATCAGCTGATGCTAATTAGTCATTTCAACCCTTTCACAGATATTAGGAGTCACAGTTTGGCTGTCATTTCCCCCCAGCTTTAATTGTTAATAATTTTTTCTGTGGTTGCTTTTAAAATGGTAGTTTGGGGTTTTCACTTGGCCTTTTGTTCTGCAGTACAAGAAATTAAAGAAAAGATTATTACATTGGATGCCATTTGTTATAATGTTTGCAGTTCCTATAGGTCTTCCTGCTCTGTCCAAGGCATACCAATATCTTCTGCAAAATACATATTGATATATACCTTTATGTTAATAAATTGAATGTGTCAGGGACTGTTCTGTGGCAGCAAGGCTCTTGGGCACCATGCTGCTCACTTGCATGTTATTATACACTTTTACGTTCAAAAGTAAGGTGGTTGCATGGAGGCTGCCTGCTGGGAATGGTCCTTGATCCATGAAAATACCCAATCCTTGCCAAGGGAGTGGTGGAGAGGTTGGGTCAAAACATGCAAGCAATGGGATTGACTATTTAGCAGAAGAGGTGGTGGAGGTGCTGTTTGTAAAGCACACAAGTCCCTTATATCACTCTGCCAAATGCTGGTTCAGTTATGGATTCTGCTACTTCCAGTATTTGGGTCCATGTTCACTATGTCCATTTTGTACCCTTGTGCACTGATTTTTCAGATGAGTGATACCTTTCTCTTTCAGTGGATGTCAGTGGATAACGGTAATATTTGCTGTCTCTAAAAATCTTGTAGAAGTCTGGACATAAAGTTTGGGTTCAAAGTCCCCTGTTTATAACCCTCTATTTAAGTCTACACTTATATCTCATGTAAAGTGTCAAGATTAAAATGTATATTTTAGTGCACAAACTTCGAGAAGGATGATTTTCTGTATCAGATCAATATAATCCACCCTGAAAAATCTGAGCCCAGTTGTATTTGGTCAGTTCTGTGTATTGCATATTAAATACTCTCTAAACTGTGCGTTTTTATCAAATATAAAAAACAATAAAATAAGTACAATGGGATCTTTTGTGTAGAGTAATCTACGTGCTGGAGAGACTTAGCCAGTCTTGTCAGTAGTGATATAGACAGATATCAATGGTTTTACTGCTCCTCAGTTAGTGTGAATTTCTCTGTTTTAAATATACCTGCAACGTCTGTACCAAATAGAAGATTGTGCTTTCAGGTCTAGGTGATGTGCAAGTGGTGAGATGACTGAAGAAAAGTTCAGTTTCGTGAATGTGCTTTGAAAATACATTGAGTTCCACAGGTATGTTGTACAAAGACAAGGTATAAAGTCTGCTAGGATTATTTTGAATTATTACAATGTAAAATAAACTCTTATCTGCATGCTTTAGTTCTGATTAGCCATTTTGTTTTGCTAGAGGAATGCCTGGTGATTCCTGGGAGGTTTCTGCTCCTTGCAGCAGTGCAAGGAGGATACCTCAGACATATGTCCTGCTTGTTTGCCACCTGGACTGTGGCATAAGGAAACAGGTTGGAGAAGGCTAAGTGTGGAAAACCTTCCAACATGGTGAGAGAAAATGTTGTGGCCAGGGTGGTGTCTCAGGACTTTGCTTGCCTGGCTGGTGCCAGGGGTTGGTTGTCTGAATGCTTCTAAGGACAGCGGAGTGAGTTGTGTCACTGACTCCAGCAGAGGCACACATTCTGTGGCTCCAGCACTTGTCAAAGCTGATGTGACAGAGGAAGCTTTAAATGTGGGGCAGTGGCAGCAAACCACTTTGTGTCATTTGCCTGACAGGATAAAGAGTTGACAGCAGCCTCAGCTGGTACCATGCATGCATTGGTGGAGCACCCATGAGGCTGGGACCTCCATCTCCCCGCACTAATATGGCAGATGGTGTCAGCAGGCTCACCTGCCCCTGTGCCTTCCCTGCAGTGGGTCAGCAAGACTTATAGCAGTCTAAACTGGGAGAGTGTTACCTACTTAAACTGTTTTTCTGACTTAATAAGAATTTTTCATCTATAGCAAGCCAGTTTAAAATATTGTCTATACACAAACAGTCATTCTGAATAATAGGCCTGCACACAGTAAATGTCAGCTCCTTAAATCACAGAGGACTTCGGAAGCGGAGTAGAGAATGCTTCATAACAGTTTAAACTTCAGCCTCCCATTTATTATGTATGTGTTTATAAATCTCTGAGGGGCACTCTTTTCCCTTCTGGGAAGCCCAAAGGAGCAGAGTTGTTTGTCAGCCAGACTGGGTGGTGTGTGGTGCTGTGGTTGCTCCTTTGCATTCTGACCCCATTTGGTTTCAAGGTTGGTATCCAAGGTTGTGCCTGAGGAAATTTTATATTCTTTTCTCCTAACAACAGCATATAGGACCTTTTATTTCTAGGAAGACAGTAGAGGCAGAACAAAAAGTGGCGAGGGGTCAGCAGAGCAGTGTTTTGCTGTGTTTTTCTTTTTAAGGTGAGCATGAATGATCACCACCTTTAGAAAAGGGCTCTCCGTTTGCCACAGAGGAAGAGTGTAAAGGTATCTTGCTCAGAATTGGCATTGAAAAATTTCTTCAGCGTTCCCATCTATCTTGGTTAGTATGAATACTTTAGCATTAAATGAAGAAAAGGAGAATCCATTAATAGTTAATAACTGACCTTAAGATAGGAATTCAAAGTTCACTACAATTAAACCCAAGTGTCAGCAGAACCCACAAGGGAGACTATCAATATATTTGACTATACCTATGCATAGATAACAGATTTAAATTCTATAAGGGAGACAACTGTGCTTTACTCCTAATAAAAACATATCCTTGTCCTGTCTTATATCACAGACAAAACACAGAAGTTCTGTGTTATGAATTATAGTAGGAGAAAACATACTGAAGAGCAAATGTGATTCTGGATGGAATTTCATCACATGACACTATTGTAAACCAGATGTTTGTCAGATTCAGGGGGAGAATGTATCCATCTTGAAATTTTTAATAAGGTTACATAAAGGATTAAAAGCAAACATTTACAATACATAGGATTTAAAGATAATTATATTTCTTTTAAATTGGTTATTTGCTTGGTAGATAGTTAAAAATATTTACATAATCTATCTGTGGTGCAGTGCACCTCGTGGATGGCTTCTTTCATTATGATGTTTGATGTACATCCACAACATCAGAAAAACAAAACATAAAGAGACTGTTCCACAGACATAAACAATACATGTGATATAAAAAATATGCTCTATTATTGGAAAAAAAAGGAAGCTGCAGCCAAACCTAAGAGTTATGGGATAAGATTCTGATGCCTGGAAGAGAGAATTACATTTCCCTATAAAAAGCAGTGATGGCCTCACTGCAAGGGAAACTGGCTCTGGGTAGAATGTAGATAGATAGTTATCTTGCTGCTGCAGCTTCTTCTTTTTCTTCAGTTTCTTCCCCCTTCCAAGGAAGGAAAAGGGAGAACAAATCTTAAAAAAAGGCAGAGAAATGGAAGAAAGGGAATCTTGGGTTTGTATCTGAGACTTAAAAGATTACTTTGCGCCTGTGAATTTGTTCAGGTCAGCTTCCTTTCAATACCTGTGGCCATTTTTGTGGGGCTACATTCAAGACCACTAATTCTCAGATTATTTTCTCTAGAATTCTTTCTGTTGGCAGACAATTTACAAGGAAACTTTATAGCAGGATGTATCCAGTGTACACAGAGATATACACATTGATGCTGCATCAGTATAACATTACACTGGTCTCAAAAAAAAAAAAAAAAAAACAACGAACAAGCCTATGTGATGAGTTTTTAAAGATTTTACATGAAATTGTATTTTAAATAATAGGAAGATTAATTCATCACACTCCCTATTTATCTTGGTAGATATTCTTTCACTCAGTGGATTTCTGATTCATGGGGAATAAGGGCAAAGTGAATTAAACTAGTAAAATAGGAAGATAACTTCCTTTTTATAGCTATAGGATGTGTAAGTCCACTTGGACTTCAGTTGTGATGTTTTAATACACCAACAGACTTATTGGGACTGGTAACTAATGTCTGTAGTGCTTTAGTAATTCCTCGTACCAACAAGGTATGATGAATACAGAATCTCCATGAAGTCAGAGGACAGTGTTAATGTTGAAATATAATGTACTAATTCCAGGAAGTTGGTTTCTCAATGTGATGCTAATTCAGCCACATTATGGATCATTTATGGCCCAGATGGATTATTACAAATGGAAGATATTGCTGAGGATTGCTATAGCCAAGTTAACGATGTGATAGAAGTGTTGACACTCGCTGGCTGTACTGCACTGCTGTAGCCTGCTGTCACACTGCTCTTCTGATTGTCTCTTCACCTCCACCAGCCCTTGTGCATGGCATAGCCCGGGAGGGTTCAGTATTCCCACCTCAAAGAGCAAGGAGGTGTTAATTTTTCTTGCAGAGTAGGTCAGCAAGAGGGATTTCTAATTCAGAGCCCTTAATTATAATATTTTCTAGAAAAAAAACTAGGCATCATAAACTTCTCAATGGAAGAAAGCAAAAATTGTCTTTTAGTACTCTGAGTGATGGAACATGTTTTTCCTGATTTTTTGTTGAGAGGGGGTAGGTTTGGGACTATGATGCATGTATAATTGGGAGAGGAAAAAGTTATGGTTACTGGAAAATTGCGAAAGTCCTAAAGGCTTGTTCCAGAAATCTTCTGCAGCTGTCTCCCTGATACTGACTGGGTATTCCCCATCAGTGTGGGAGAGCCCACAAATGTCTTGGAGTGTATTTTTAAATTTTTTTTCCTCTACAAACCCTCTACATTCAGGTACTAGTTAAGATGGTCCTGGTCATCACTGTCTAGGCTTCCATTTAAGCTTGATAAACAACATCACAATTGCCCTGTTGAGATACAGAAATCTAAAAAGCCCAAAACAGGACAGTTGCTAAGAGGTATTTCTTGCATTGAATAATGTAATTTTACAGCCTTGAGATTGTTTTGGAGAATGTTACCAAGTTTAAAATGTCAGCCAAGATCAAAACATAGTGAAAAATATATTGCTGAAGAAGACAATCAGAGGTGAGGGGTGGGAGACCCCTCCTAGGAGACTGTCCAAATCCTGTGCCCACTTATCCCTCACTCTGCCCTCTGACCATGTCAACTAATCTCATTTTAGAGACATAGTACAGGAAAAGATAAACCATGGAATAGCTGAATCTTACTTTGAATGTCTGACAAGTTTCATGTCTTTTAAGTCCTAAACAGATTTATTTCACTTGTATCAGTCACTCCATGACAGGTCTACATAAATCAGAAAGCAGTCTGGGAGAAGGTCCTTCACTTGCCAACTTGCCTGTATCACAGATTCCCACAGAGTACATACTTGTACATGTATATGCAGGAGAGATTTGAGATTCAGTATAATCATCATGTAGTGTCACTTTCCTCATAGCTAAATACCCAGAAGAGCTGGCTGAAAAGGTTAGACATATCTGTCAGGTTTTTTGGGTCCAAAAAAAAGATCTTGTCCATTCAGTCTAAATAAGGTGTAATCTCAGCTGCATGGGTCAAATATTCCAAGTTCATTTACCAATTCACTGGGCAAATGTCACAAGTTCTAGTCAGACTTAGGACAGAGCGATGCAATCTATCAATACTTAAGCATATTGGAGGGGGAGCATCATGGCTGGGAGTGTTATTTATTCAGTGAAGCACATGCTAAATTGAACAGCATGCTTTAGATAGACAGAGTGGGGGTCTACTACTTATCTTTCCAATGAGCTTTTATATTTCCATGTAGAGAGATTTTATACTCAAAAGAACAGTAACAGAAGCTGTTTAGACTCACTCACCATCCAAGTGTATAATTTCTCCCTGTTAGCCTGCAAAGTCTTAAGGAAAACAAGTTTTTGCTAATAATTTTCAGTTCAGATTGGACCTGTGTGGGCTTATAAGGTCATTCGCTTGACTGAGCAACCATGGACGTTACACAGTGGGAAGTGGGCAGGGCTAGTGCTTGACAGCTGTTCTTGGGAGTGATGGCCATATGTATCCTTTGCCACAGGACTGGTTTTCTGATTGAGATCATTCATTTGTGGAAACACTTGCCTGCGCTCTGAGGGATGATGCTGTAAATTCAAAATAACATGGAGATGCATTGGGTTTACATGGGCCTGAGTGGACTCTGCTGGTGTCTGCCTGACAGCTCCAGCTGGCACAGGGTCAGATGTCCCTCCAAACCCTTCCCTTCCACCAAGGGGTTATTATTATCAGAAAAAGGTGCAGAATAGTGTCTTCTCTAATCAGCAAGCTTATATTTATATGTTCCAAATAAAGCTTTTTTCATTTACTTAGTAATGTTACATGTCAGTGAGCAAAGCTTGTGGTCAGGTAATGTGCTGGGACCTGTGTATGTTCAGAGGAAAGGTATTTTTTTGTCTTGGTGACTCTGTCTCCCTCTCTCTTTCTCCCTTGATCTGACTCATCCAGTTATCTTGTAAGCTTTGTTATCACTGAGAATGTCTTTTATTGTGTTTAGATACTGTGCCTATCAGAATGATCTTGTTTGAAATACCTTCATTTCAGAGGCAAAAATAACCAAACATGCAACAAGCCTTAAAGGCTTAAGGTTGCAAAGTGAGGTAATGTGAGATTCATGATTGCCGTACACATTGAATTCATCCTTCTTGTGCATATGTGTCAAGATACAATCTTTAGTGATGTGTTCACTCATTATTTCTTACACAGGCCACTTCCCTAAGCTGTCAGCCTGTTCTTTTAACTAATTTGCTCCCTGTACTTTTCTAGGTCTTTAAAATAGCACCCTGAAAGCACAGAAATGCTATGGTGACAACATTCATATGAGCCATCAGTATCCCTGGGAAGTTCAGGCTGCATAGAAATTCTGAAGTATTTGGGGTTTATTTTTAGAGGGCTAAAATCAGAAATGTTGAATCTTACTTCAAGCTATCTGTGCAGAGCATGCTCAATCTGTGAAGCAAATAGATTCTCATCAGCTAGTGCTCCCATCACTAGGGTAAGGCTTCATGCTCTGCAGAGATGAGGCAATCTCAGCAAGTGTCCAGGGCAGGTTCTTACCTACTGTCTCTTTGCCTTGTGTGTTGTGCCGAAATACGTCTCATTAACCTGTAAGGGACAGAGACTACACTGAAGTTACATGGCACTGGGGTGCTTTCACCTGAGACTGTCAGTAGGGGTATGTTCTGACTTGGTTCTCTTCTATAGGTGCAAAGTATCATGCTTGATGTGAGAGGAGAAGGTTCATCTACACCTACAGGTAATTACCACATCGTTGACATAATGGTAGTACAAGTAGTGTGCTCTGTCTGCAGCTTAGCAGATATCAAGGAGGCTACTGTTGAGCAGTTCCCTTTCTCCTTCCACTCTCCATTCCCACTTTCATCTTTTTATCGTTTTCTTGATGAATGCTCCCCAATATCTCAGAGGTTCAGAGTGGCTATCTGGACAACTCATATCCTATCATCTTTATCTGCCCATGACTTTTGGGTCTTACACAGCTTTTTGCCTGATTGCCCTCTAACAAGAAGGCTGAAGGATCTTTTCAAAGGGAGAGGATGTAGTATTGCTAACATCTAATCCTTGTATGCAGCTGGACTTTTTCCTGTTCTTGAATTCCTGCCAGTATTACCCCAGAATCCACTTTAACACATGGAAACAGTGAGTAGCTTCATAATTGGCTATCCAACAGTATAGTTAACACCAGCTTGTTTAAATAGAGGCATGGAGTCAAGCTTGCACGTCTGTAGGGCTTCATTAAGCCTTTATTTCCATTAGCACTTCAGTCCACAGCATCTGTAAATTCATAATTTTAATCCTTACTTTTTAAAATTACCAATGAGTGATACTCTAAATCCAGCCTGATTTTGCCTAGCCTTGCAAAGGTGTCAAACTGCTATGGAAATAAATCAAAGAATTTTTCATGAAGTAACCATCAGACATGCTGTGGTTGCTTTTTGCAAAGCTGTTGTCTTTCATCAACTGGTTTTTCAATGAAGTTTTGAAAAGCCATTCCTAATTGTGTAAATATCAGAATATAGTTGGCTTTCCAATTTCACAGCTTATCAGTAGGAGAAAAAGAGAAAAGGGGAAAACCCTAGATATTTCAAAGACAATAAGTGCATTTGATGTAATGGTCTATGATTTTTGTCTTTTGTTGTTTAGCCCACAATCGAAGAAACAGATGGTAAGATTTTCTAGGAAGCTTAAAACAGAAGCCAAGCTAATACAAAACTGTTCAGCTATCAGACAGGGTAAATCCATTCTGTCTCTTTCTTTTTTTTTTTTCCAAATCACAACCCATCAAAAGAAAGGTTTAGCTTCATAAAAAGATATTTACCAGGAAGCTTTTTGCAAAGAAGAAGGGCATGCTTTGTTAAACCAGATGCATTTTATTTTTCCTGGAACCAAGATTTATGAAAGCAGTATGCTCATATTTCTCCATATACAGTAATTGGAACTCATTATGCTAATTGTATTTCCATTATCACTAATTAACAATCATAGTGACCTGGCCCACAGTCTAATTTGTCTTTAATCTGTTTTTGTATAGGGAGTTTTACCCTGTAATTTCAAGGTGATAATTCTATTCAGCACAACTTTATTGAATAGTGAAATGTAATACTTGTAATATTTAGGGCTGTTCCCATTCAGATAGTTCAAAGGGAACAGGAAGTGAATTTATACCTGTCCGTGCTGCTGTATTAGTGGATCTGCCTCCCTCTTGCACTCTGTTTAACCTACCTGTGTCTTACTTAACCTGTATGCAGCTTATCTAGAGTAACTGGAGGTTGGTCAACGCTTGCTGATGAGATTTGCAAGCTGTGAAGGAATGTGTGTGTGTTTACTTGTGGATAAATCTGTGGGAATTTGCCATTTTTCATTTTGTAACACTTCACCTGCAGGAAAACAGGATTTTCCTTAAATGGTCTTTCTGGTGTAGTATAAAACACTCCTGAGGGGGGAGAAAACCCTCTGAGCTTAGCATGAAAAACGTTGCGGTCTATTTTTCCTTTTTACCTAAACAAGTATATTCTTGTTTGTTTTTTTTTTTTCTCTGGGGTTTTCTGCATTCAGACATTCCAGGTTGTTGGGTTTTTTTGTTTTTGTTTTTGGTTTGGTTTGGGTTTTTTGTTTGCTTGTTTGTTTTGTTTTATTTTGTTTTGTTTGGGGTTTTTTTTTGCAGTTTCAGTGTGATGGAAATGAGCAGTGCTGTGCTACTGGGGTTTTGCAAAACCTGCTGTACTGCTCATCCCTCTTGAGTCAGTGTTACAAAAACATTTTCAGGGACTTATTTCAGGCAACCTCACTGTTTTTTTCTGGTGCTGCTCAACTACTGCCCTTTTCCCTCTGCTGATTCACTGGCTGTGCTTTGCTGCTGATGTCATATTGTTCCCATTTTACCCACTGACTGAGTGAAACCAATAATACTGTGCTGTACAAGCCCTCTCCCTCAAATCCTTCGTTTATTTCTTGGCTTCCTATCCACACAGGGTGCCACCTTTCAGTGAGGTGGGTACTAAATTTATCTGATAAGCTATATTATTGCATACCCTTTGCACTGCCCCTGGTGTGCTTTGTCCTTGAGGGCTTTAGAAGCTGGGAGTGACTCTAATCTGAGTCTAATCTTTCTGTCCCAGGAACAGCCCAGCTCTCTGAGCAAACAAAATTGTGTAATTTGGTTTCAATGTAGCTTAAAAGCTTTACATCACTTGTTGATTTGTCCCTAGATGGGTATGAATATATTTATGGAGATATAAATATATACATATTTTGCTCAACAAGTTATTTTCCAAGTTATTTTCTCTTTTGCAGCTCTTTTCCTCGGTGCCTTGCTCTCCCTCTACATTTGCCACTTGCCTGCTTCAGGAAGAGGTGAATCACATCACTGCCAAAAATCCTCACGTCTCCTTTTCTTCACACTGGAATGTGCAACCTTCCAAATCCACAAGTGAGCCCTGCTTCCACACGACCCTTCCCTTCAGCTCCACCAGGGAATCGCTAAAGTCCCCTCATCTCCCCATGTCTGATCCACTTCAGCTGCCTGGACGATACAACCTTTGCATAGTAAATGCTCCTCCTTCCCCAGCACATAAATCAAGGAGTACCACCTAATCGACAAAATAATCTTAATCAATGCTTTCACCGTCTGGCTTTCCCTAGCAAATATAACTCCCTGTTGATGTTTCCCATCCTCCCTTCTGTTATACCAGATGGTGTGTGTTCCAGTCTTTTTATTATCCTTCCCTGACCACGACACTTTGCTCAGTCCAGAGATCTTCATACTGCATCCCTTGAGTGTTCTCATCAGCAGCTCTGTCCTGTTCATTGCATCTTGTTTCAAGCATCTTGCACTAATGACCCTCTTCTTCCCCCTCCTTCACTTTGATATTTTTCACAGTATTCTTTCCCATAGGTTGATCAGCTGATATCTGGTAGCACATGTGCTTTATCCATCACATATCCTAAGTGACCTCTGTACAAATGTTGGCATCATATGGACTGAGTTTGTTCTTCTGTGTTACAGATTACTAAATTAGTCAGAATAGATTCAGAAGGTAGTAACCTCTTCCTTTTCTTTGGTTTTGTTGTGTTTTTTTTTTCCTTAGAGAAGATTACAGAAGTTGATCTGCTTCATATTATCTACAATTAGGTTTCTGGGTAAGATGACATAATAACATAAGCATCAGTCAGAAGAACTGTACTTCCTCGATGTACAGATTTGATTTATGGCTTTGTCTTTCTAAGGTGTTTACTCTGAGAAACAAGCATCGTGTTTGTATTGGCAAATGGGAAAATGTGGGGCAGGAATTTTTCAGGCAGAAGCCCTACTGGGATATGGCACATTACAGAGGATGTGTTTTCTGTGGCATTCAGGGTAAACAGTGTAAGATAGGTTCAGTGTAGTGTTAGTTAAGTTCTATGTTTCTTTCTGTGCAGGTACATTATGGGATATGGCACATTACAGAGGATGTGTTTTCTGTGGCATTCAGGGTAAACAGTGTAAGATAGGTTCAGTGTAGTGTTAGTTAAGTTCTATGTTTCTTTCTGTGCAGGTACCCAAATCTTTGCTGTTCTTATCCTTCTGTATCAAAATAGAAGAATGTTATACTCTTTTCTTTGCTGTAACATGCTCTCCAAAAAATTTGGCCTCCTTTCCTGAAATGCTATGGCAAAATAGCTCTCTGTGAACCTAAGACATGCATATACCATACAATTCACAGCCTCTTCAGAGCCTCTACCATAGCAGCAAACCTCAGGCTGAACAGTTCCATGTTCAACTAGGCCAGCCTTCTTTTGAACCATTTGGGTGGAGAAACAGCATCTCCCCTGACTTCCCAGCCCTCCAGGCTGCAGTTCCACTCTCCTGGAGCACATGCTCACTTAATACAATTTGTAGCAAATGTAATAGACGCGTGGAGTTGAAAGAGAGGCTGAGTATCTAAATTGCAAAGACCACAAATCAGTTACTGAGTAGATGGATATGCTAAGTGAACACCATTTTTCTAGAATATCTGACAGAACTGGAAATCACAATGCAGAGTGATTTTATCACAGAGGATTTTCAATTTGTTGTTTAGAAAGATGGGTCAGTAAGCATCCACTTTATCCGTAATGACTAAAGAATGTAAATAATCTTGTTGCAACCATTTTTCATGTACATTTTCTATCTAGATGAGCTATATTGCCTTCTAGGTATTTTGTTTTTCCTTTCAAGGAGCATAAAGGATTTTTTTTTTTGGCCTCCTGTTAAAAGAGGCACTGCAGACTAATAGCTCTTTCAGTCATCATAGAGGTTGATGTAGCTAACATTTTAAGTGGTATTGTCTGCCAGTAATACTTAATCCTATTGTCAAAGACTGCAGTGCCCAGAGAATGTGTTTTCCTTGGAAAGGTAGGCTATAGGGAAATGTAATTACTATTTAACTCTTAAGCCAAAGCAAAGATTGTATTCTATCATCTAGAAGGGTTGTTCCAGCTGCTTATTCCAAGAAGAGCCTAAACTTTGTCTTCTAATTTATTCTGCTTTGTAACTATTCAATAACCATGTTTAACAATTCCAGTGATTTGCGTTGCCATTTTTGGAAATACAGTTCCTTGTCTTTTTTTCCCCAGCTGTTCTTTTGGCTGAGGGTGAAAGAGGTCTTGAAACATTTATTGCACTCTGATACAGGATTACATGTTCATATAGGAAAAAAAATGTGGTCTATGTAACTCTGATGAGGTAGAACAATTACTAGGATTTTACAAATAGAAGGGACCTTTGCGAGCTAATGGCCTGTGTAACATCACTCAAGCCATTCCCTAAAAGCTTCCTTGAAGTCCAACAGTTGTGACTTACTTTCAGACACCTTTTATGACTTTGTTGACACGACTTTGATTTATAAGTTTTCAGTGATGGAGCATCAATTGCAACCTTTAATTGGTTGTCTTCCCTGTAAAGGAAAAAAAAAAAAAGGAAACGCTCCATATTCTGGACCTTAATTTGTCTAATTTGAACTTCAAGCTATTGAATCTTGTTAAGCCTTTGTCAGCTAGATTGAAGAGTCATCAATTATCAATTTTCATTCCCTTTGATAATAGACACTTATAGACTAATAAATTATCCTTTAACCTTTTCTTCATTAAGCTAATAGATTGAGCACCAGGAGTCTCTCACTTCCAGGCATATTTTCCATTTTTTTGTTCATTCATGTGGCTCTGAATTCTCTCTGATTTTTCAACATCCTTCCAAAGAATAAGCACCAAATATATATATATGACAGGTCCTCCACCATAATCAAGGATGAAGTTGCATTGTTTTCCTCTATGCCTTCTTGCAATTAATATTTGTTCAGAAACAGATCATATTAACTACCAGAATTTTCCAGCAAAGTCTCCTGCAATGATTATTCTCAGTGGTGTCTAAATGCCTGTTACGAGAACACCATAATTTCTGTCAATTCAGTTTTGTTTCTAGCTATATGGCCTGGGATTTGATCAGTTTGAAATGTGTACTGCGGGCTCAGCAAGGCAGAAATATTACTAAATCCAACTGAACTGTGTATTTGTTGTTTCTGAGAATCATATGGCAAGGTGTTTGATCCCTGTTTCATAGAACACTGGTCATCTTAGGAGGGAAAAGACAATGCTTTTTATTTTGTTTATTTTAATGAAGTCATTAATACTGTGGATTCCATCCTTTAGCTACACACTGGAAGTACTGGTGAAAGGGGAAAAATAGAATTGGCATTTTGAGGAATCTAGAACTGCAATATAGCCTTTAAAAGTTATTGAAACAAAATTCTGATAGCAGAATACTTCAAACAGGGTTTGCATGAAATCCTTTTTTTCCTTGCATGAAGCTTAAACTTTAGGAATTAAATCTCTTATTATTGTACTTGAAAATTATCTGCATCTCTGTTGCAAAAATATTCAAACTAGATTGAAAAGAAATATGGAGGACAGAATTGAAAACACACATTTTTTGTCGTGATCTTTATTTCTTTTGTGGCAGAAAAGATCCTTTTTATTTTTTTTTTTTTTTAGTTAAGACTGTGGTCAAGATTTCATCAAGGTACTTCAGAATTTTTTGAGGTTACAGTGGAGAGTTTATAGCTTTTCACAGAATAGAAGTCCTGGTTTTTGGGGGACAGTTATTTCTTTTCCTCTAGTGCTGTGTTTTGGATTTAGGATAAGAATCTTGGTAACACCCTGATATTTTAGTTGTTGCTGAGCTTTTCAAGCTCCTCCTACTGCCTGGCCAGCAAGGAGGCTGGGGCACACGAGAAGCTTGGAGGGGACACAGTGAGGATATCTAACCTAATATGGCCAAAGGGCCGTTTCATACCATATGACAGCATGCTGAACCGAAAAAATGGGGGGACTTGGCTAGGAGTAGGTGGCTACTGCTCAGGGACTGGTTGGACATCCCTCAGCAGGTGCTGAACAATTGTTGTACACCACTTGTTTTGTATTTACCTTGATCATTATTATTTATTTTAACGTTTTAATTTTTTCTCAATTTGTCTGCCTTTTACATCCTGTTAAACTCTCTGTATCTCAACCTATGAGTTTTACCTTTTTTCTGATTTCTTCCCCATTCCACCATGAGGGAGCGGCTGTGTGGTGTTTAGCTGCCTGCTGGGTTAAACCACAGCAACAGAGGAAGCTAAAACGTGTCAACTCCACAAGCTCACCTCCTCAGTTTTGACAGAAATGCTAGTAGTTCAAACAACATTCAATGAAAAAAAGAAATTAAAAATACTCAAGAAATGTAAGCATTAAAGAGAAATGTGAATTCAAAACAGTACTGCTAAAATAGCAAAAATTTAATCAATAATAAAGTCAAGATTCATTATTTCTTTTGAGCTTGGTTTCATGATGCCTGAAGTAAGGTTCTGCAGCAGATGAGGGAAAAGCCGCTGCACCAGTATATGGTGGTGGAAATATACATTTCAATTAAAACACCACAATCTTCTATAGCAATAGCAATCTCCAGTATAACATCCTTGGAGGGTAAAAGGAAGGTAGTAGACCCTTATCACTTAAAAACTAGCTAAATAAATAAAGAACAAAGAGCAATTTAAGTCAATAAAACTGGTCAAAAGTAATCATGCATTTCAGGAGCGGATTGGAAGAACAAGGAGACACTTTAGCAAGTTCCAGGGATTTTCTGCTTTTCCAAATACATCATCTGTTCTATTTATTCTCTTTAAACAATATTTAATGTATGTGTATTCCATAAAACTTGAAACTCAGTATCTTTTCATAGTAGTGCATTAGTCTGGGTCTCCTCTATCCAGGGATATACTGGAGCAGGTCCAAAGAAGGGCCATAAATATGATTGAGGGGACTGGCACATCTCTCATGTGATGAGTGCTTGAGAGAGATGAAATTACTCATCCTACTGAAGGCTCAGGGAGTCTCTTACATACGTGTACTTACACACCTGTTGTGGGGAAGTAAAGAAACCAGAGCCAGGGTCTTTTCAGTGCCCAGTAATGGGATAAGACGTGACAGGCACAAACTGAAAGACAAAAAAAATCTGTTAAATTCTAGGAAAAGCTGGGAAATACACTTTCCTCCCCCTTTCCCTGAGGTGATATCATCTTCATCCTTGAAAATTTTCAAAACCTGGCATGTCCTGAGAAACCTGCTATAGCTGATTCTGTTTTGAGCCGATGTGGTAGACTAGACTGTCTTCAGACTTGCCTTATGTTATTGCTGACAGATTCTTCACCTCAGTAATGATGAAGTTCAGTGAAACTTAATTCACCTTATTCTTTCTAGCAATAGATGATTCTTTTGCTCTTAGGCTGGATAACCCAGCCATCCTGTGGAAAAGCCAGTGAGGAAAGTAGCGGAAGCACCTTTCCTCACACTGTGGAGCCTTCAACCACCTCTCTGTGCACATGTGCCCACAGGAAACAGGCGCTGCTTCCCTTCCCAGTTTAGGGCTGCACCCATCTGTGCCTGAAGGAGAGAGACCTGGGGTTAACACTCTTCAAATAACTGCTGTGTAAGTTTAAATAACTCCAAAGGAAGCCAGCTGTGTTGTTGAGATGTGAAAGGCCAGCTTATATAATGAGTTCGCTTGCTGTGGTGAAATAAGGGAGCAAATTTGGACTAAAACCTATAATCCAAACCAGTCAGGATTTTTCCTGGTTTTTGGAGCTTATGTCTCCCTCCAGAGTATAAAGATAGGAAAGATGGTGTTGGTATTACATATGTAGAGCAGAATGTGTGGACACTTGGAATTCCCCATGCCAAATTGATGAACGTTTTACTATCTTCTTTGGGAAGCATCCATAAAAAGCCAGACCAACATTTTCTGAAAGTTACGAAATAGTTATTAAAAAATGGAAATGTATGCTGTATGTATCTGAAAACTGTCTCGTGAAGCACATATGTTCTATCAAAGGGAACAAATGCATTGCAACATAAGGCTATCACATCTGTGAATAAAAGCTCCACATACCTCTCAAACCTTATTTTGCTTTCCTTTGGTTTTAACTTCTATCTTAATTGAAAATTTTTTGAATGTAACTGTTTGACACAGTTGCAGAGCACAAGACAAAGAAACAAGATAAAACCTGATTTATTGTGTACTGCTGACCAAGACTGTTTTATCCCTGTTTACCCACATCATCTTCTGTTATGCTTGCTTTATATATATATATACACATTGAATGAAAGGATAACTACAATATACAGAGAAAATAAAGTAAATTGTGGGAATTGTTTTCTGCTGTCATTCATAAATTCAAAAGTTTCGGAATAACTTATTCTCCCTTATTCAAGATCCACAAATCTCTAAATTGCAGTCAGTGAGAAAACTTGCCTCCTTCTAAATGGTCAGGTCATTGTACA
Source organism: Climacteris rufus (assembly GCA_013398175.1). Lineage (NCBI taxonomy): Eukaryota > Metazoa > Chordata > Aves > Passeriformes > Climacteridae > Climacteris > Climacteris rufus. The sequence continues at coordinate 63,438 of VZRZ01002552.1, forward strand.
TGGAATGTGTTTAGGAGTTTCAGCTCCTTTCTTGTTTTGATTTTTCATCACCACAGTTTAAAGCTGTCAAATTAATAAGGAGAGGTTCATCTAGGAAAATCATCCAAGATGGACTACTCCAGCAGCCTAACACATATCACTGACTATGTAATGAAAGTCACAGCAAAGCTTCATTCAGATCTTCCTGTTGCTATAAGTTGAGGATAAATTAATTAGACGTGCAGCTTATGCTAATTAACTGTGAGGTGGCAAGAGAGTTGCAGTGATTTCCACTGTGTAATATAGATATACAGTTCAGCTGCTGACCACTGAAGAGCATGTGTGCTTCTCTCTTCCTTAACATCAGCTTACTGAAATTTCCAGGTTGGGTTAGAATAGCATCCAGCTGACTTATTTGGATCAGCAAGGAAACAATGAGGGTTGTACGTCGTTGATAAGTCTCAAGTGAAGAAGATGCCCTTACTGTTAGCCTTGAGTGCTCACCACAGGTCAGGTTACTGTATGTGGAGATATTTTTTTCAGGATCCTTGTGTACAGGTTATGTGGTTGACAGACAACAAGTTGTCTTTGACTGAGTTGGTTTTGAATATCAAATCTCTAACTATCCACAAAAGAAAGTAACAACCCATAGTCTTGGAGATACTAATTTCTTGTCTGTGATACCAGGTGTAATGATGATGGGCCTCAGTCATGCTGCCCAGTTTCAGTTGTTCAAAATGTCATGAAATGGGCTTTGAAGGCATTCATTTGTTAGTTTACAAGAATAATTCACAAAGCAATTTTTTCTGGTTGTCTTTTCATGTGTGTTCTGGCTGGGGGCTATGCTTTTTCAAGGTGCAGTTTTTTTTTTCCCCCAACCATCACGGTTATATTATATTTAAAATTAAGAAACAAATATGTTGCCTTAGGGGTTTTTGGTTTTGTGTTTTTTTCTTCTGAAGTTTCTTGATTCTAGATGCTGCATTTTCAAGAAACACACATGGAACCTTGAGTCTTATAATGAAATATTTGTCAGCAGAGATAATGACTGTTGACCTACTGCTAGGAACCAACTTATAGATGCAGTGTCCTGTGTATCACATTGCTGTGAAATATCCTGTGAGTCTCTTCTTTTTCTGTGGGCTTCTTTTGGGAGCCAGAAAGTTTCCTTCTGAGAGCCTGAGTAGACAAGTCATATTTGAAACCTGACTGCATTGCCACTCCCCATTGCAGACTGAATCCAGTTGCATTCCTAAGGCCACAGCTGTAAAGCAAGTTTGTGGTTTTATTTTTGTTCTTTTCAAGCCATATTTTTAGTGCTCCCTATAATAAATCTTCATGTTTTGATTATGTGTAAAAAGACAGTGACTAGAGACAGAACACAGCACTACCAAAATAAACTCACTTAATGCATGATGGTCCTGCCACAAGCACGGACTCCCCTCTTTGCCTAAACTTAATCTCATTTGAAGTGGTACAGGGAGAAACATGGGCAGAAGGGAACAGCCCTGACGCAGTGAAAAGAAAATAAAATTAAAAAGAAAGGGCACAAATATATATGCTGGCAAAACGTGCTCAAAGGGTTGCCTAGCAATTCTGCAGATGGTTTGGGCAGTCTGGGGACCGCATTCTGAATTAAGATGAAGGAGAAGGCAGAGCCGGTAATGCCAAACTCTTTAACGTGGCAAGTTGGCCACTGTTTCCTAAGGCTCGAAGTAGCAATTTACTTTCATCGAAAATGAGTCACTGGGAGCCACCAGCATTCAGACGTGGCCATGAGGCAGGGGCCTGCAGGACGGTGGGGCATGACGCAGGGCGATTTTTGTGCCCCTCACTGCAAGAAAGACAATGAGGTGCTGGAGCAAGTCCAGAGAAGGGCAATGAAGCAGGTGAAGGGTCTGGAGCACAAGTCCTATTAGGAGCGGCTGAGGGAAGTGGTGAAGCTCAGCCTGCAGAAAAGGAAGCTCAGGGAAAACCTTCTCGCTCTCTACAACTCCCTGAAAGGATGATGTAGTGAGGTGGGTGCCAGTCCCTTCTCCCAGGTAACAAGTAACAGGATGAGAGGAAATGGCCTCAAGCTGTGCCAAGGGAGAATTAGTTTGGATATTATGAATTTTTTTCCCCACACGGGGTTGTAAAACATTGTAACAGGCTTCCCAGGGAAGCAGTGAAGTCACCATCCCTCAAAGTGTTTCAAAAACATGCGGATATAGCACTTAAGGACATGATTTAGTGGTGAACATAGTAGTGGTGCTAAGCTGGCAGTTGGACTTGATGATCTTAAAGGTTTTTTCCAACCTTAATGATTCTATGATTCCAATGTCACTGCTCAGCATGTAATGACCAGTTTGGATTATCCCAGGGTGCAGGCAGCTCGGGGAGCCCCAGGCCTGGCTGGCAGATGCAGGAGCCCTGGAGGATGTCACTGTCCTGGGAATGGGACTGGGCTCCAGGTGTCCTGCTGGTTTCTCAAAGAGTCCTCGTGATCTATGCCTATGCATTAGATGTTATGTTATAAACCTTTTTAGAGTGCATTTGGTGGTGTCAGCAAGTACTTTGGTTGAGAGGGAAGTGTTTTTGAATTCCAAATGCCTTTGTTTAAGGCTGCATTTCTAAAAGCACTTAGTAAGCCAATAGAATGCAGAATCTTTTGAAATCTGTAGTTCTAAAGTAAAGTTCGGAGTTTTTTGAAAAATATGTTTTGGGCATTTCCCCATAGAAGTATTTTCTTTGATCAAGAAGATTTCTCTTTGTCTCTTTCAGCAAATCACACTTGTCAAGTTCAAGTCTTAGCTCAGACCACATTTAATCCTAAAATTCTACTTTTGCTTCTCTTTTCAGTGTTAATTTACAGTTTCAGTGTAAAGCTCAGGTTTCTGAAATTTAGTTCAATGATTTTTCATGCTTCATGTTGAATGATGAGGACAGGACTGAGGCTGGAGAAACATTTTTCCATTTTTTTCTTGGGAAGTTGAAAAGGTCTGTTTGGAAGTTTCAGGTTTATTTTTTAATGGCTTTCTCTTAATGAGTGACTGAGTACATTTCTAGTTTGAAACATGAATTTTTTCCTGTCTCTTGAAAAGCTGAATTTCTTTTTGTCCCATACCCACATCTAGCAACTTCCTGTTTTTTCAAAGATTTAACTTCCCAGGAACTCCTGGAAATATCTATCTAGTTCATAATCTAAATTAACCAGAATTTCAATTAAAGTGTAAGTAAGGTACTTACTTTAGAAGTATGTGTTCAAAGAAACCACTAAACTTCATGGTTCTATCAATATGTACTTATCTCCTAATGGTATATGTGTTTAATATATATGTAAATAAGAGTTATTAGCAGAGATTGCATGTTTGGCTATAACTGTGGCTACCAGCAGATTACCCTGGGGATCTTTTAAAGTCTTCTTTGTTTTATTCTACATGAGAATGATAAGATTTTTATTGAATTAAATTTAGTTTTATTTAAATTGCCTTTATATGTACCCAGAAACTGTCCATTTAAAGGCAAATGTGCATCTGATTTCAGAGGTTCAGAATAGATACTCCTGTACTTCTCTTTGGCCACAGGGGAATATGACAGGAACATTTTATTTCAATATTACTTCAATTAAGTGAGAGCTGATACAGAAAGTGTGCAGTGCCCTGTGGAACTATGGACATTTTCTAACCTTTGAAACAGACTGTGGAAAACTCACCATGTGTATCAGTTCTTGAGCTGAGCTACAGTGGATATTTTTTAAGCCTGTCTCCTATTTCTGGTATCCTGGCAGTATTATTCCTTAGCAAACCCATAAGTTATGTCATATCTATTTCTGTTCTTTCTTTGAATCAGTCAAGGTTGTGGTTTTTGTTGGTTTGTTTTGGGTTTTTTTTAATTAGGTGTTTTATAGTGTCACTTCTATTCCTGATATTTGTATTTCTAGAAGAATCTAGAATAATCTAGAAGAATGCCACATGTGTGGCATGTTTGCATGTTTAGCACCTGTAAAAGATGAAATTTATGAGCTCACTTTGCATACAACAACTATACCTACATCTCTGGTGTTCACTAATTGAACTTGGGGCATGTAAGCAATCTGAGCACAGATAGTCCAAAAGCAGACATGACAGCCAAAATACATGTTGCAGAACTGTCTGAACAAGCATTTTAGGGGTTGTTTTGGACATGCTGCTTTGAAGGCTGTTTTAGTAGGGTGGGAAAGCACAGCCTACTACTTCGTTCTGCTTTTGCATGGTTTATGGCTTCCCTTGGGAAAGTGGATGTGAATGAAAGCCAGCATTTTAGGGCTGGTGGCCTAAGCAGCTCACAAACCTGAAGCTCTCTCAGAGCAACAGAAGTATTTCCCAAAACTTTGAGAAAATTGAAAACCATGAGATTCTATGAGGTAAAATGTCTGTTTTGACTGTTCTGGATTTTTTTGTTTGGTTTTAGTTTTTATTGTGTTTTTCTAGGTCAGGTAGAGGAGACAGAAACATGTTCTTGTTACAAGGAGTAGCAATTCAGATATGCCAGGGAGAAAAGTGGAAGAAAAGTCTGGAAAGGATGGTAAGGATGCAGTGGGAATTGGATGCTGCACAAATGTGGTGTAGGAACACCATATGAGAGGAGAGGAGAGGAG